>VZQC01003549.1:1129705-1174029 GCA_009823505.1 Rhizomys pruinosus
TTTTTTTTTGGCTTTTTTAGGCAGGGACTCCCTGGAACTCTGGCTGTCCTGGAACTTGCTCTGTAGACCAGGCTGGCCTTGAACTCACAGAGATCCGCCTACCTCTGCCTCCCAAGTGCTAGGATCAAAGGCATGCACCACCACTCCCGGCAATAGCTCCAGGCTCATGGATTCACAAGACGGACCACAGTTCCAGGCCAGCTGAGGCTACAGGGAGACTCCCGCGTCAAAGAGACTCCCCTGCAAAAAAAAATAATAATAATAAATCCCAGCACTCGAGAGGCAGGGCCAGTGGCAATTGGATCTCTGTGGGGCAGTAAAGCTGGATCTAAGCAGAAAGAGGAGGAAAATGTTGTCTGTCTGTTTGGGGACAGGCAGGGGAACAACAAGCTAGCCTGATTCCCACTAGCCTCAGATGAGCCTGATTCCTACAGCCTCAGAGGACAGCCTGGTTCCCTATAGCCTGCCTCAAAACAAAAACAAACAAGGGCACCCTCCGCCATTTTGTTTGTTTGTTTGTTTGGGCCTTTTTGAGACAGGATCTCCCTGTAGCCCCAGCTGTCTTGGAACTAACTCCGTAGACAAGGCTGGCCTTGAACTCTCAAAGATCCTCCTGCCTCTGCTAGGATTAAAGGTGTGTGCCACCACACCCGGCTTCCCTCCGCCATTTCTAAACAATTTCCGAAATCCGTGCATTT
Organism: Rhizomys pruinosus; assembly: GCA_009823505.1. Taxonomy (NCBI): domain Eukaryota; kingdom Metazoa; phylum Chordata; class Mammalia; order Rodentia; family Spalacidae; genus Rhizomys; species Rhizomys pruinosus. Next base: position 1,130,404 of record VZQC01003549.1, read on the forward strand.
GATTCCTTAGCCTGCCTCTCTCTTTGTTGTAGAATTTCTCATATCTTGTCTAGGTCATCTTTGACATGTTTCTTTCTTGGCTGTGCAGAAATTTAAGTTCATTTCTCTCTCTCTCTCTCCAGTTCCAGGGGAAGCCCAACGCCTTCATCTCTTCTCCATAGGCATTGCTTGATTGACTCCTTGCTTGGCTCTGGTGCCTGCCTGCCTGCCGGCCCTACCTGCCTGCCTTGCCTGCCTGCTTTAACTGCCTGCCTGCCTGCCCTCCCGCCTGCCTGTCTTCCTTACACAGGTGCAGGCAATCAATAAACTGTGATGATGAAGAAGTAGAAACTGAATCTAACCTTCATACAACAGATAGCTGTATTATTATCATTTTTAATTTTATTTATTTTTCTATGTGTATGAGTGTAGTGTCTGCATGTAGTTTTGTGCACTGGTGTTGTGCAATGCCGCAGAGGTCAGAAGAGGGTGTCGGATTCCCCTAGAACTGGAGTTCTCCTGGAATTGGAGTTACCGACGGTACTTAGCCACCATGTGGGTGCTGGGGCTCGAACCCAGGTCCTCCACAAGAGCAGTCACTGCTCTTAACCACCAGGCTATCTCTCCAGCCCCTATTATTATTATTATTATTATTATTATTATTATTAATTATCTGCTAAGACACAGCCTTCATGAGGGAAAAGGGGTTGGGTGTCAGTTAGCATTCAGGGATATCTAGAATTTATAGGTGGATGGGCCCACCCAGAAAATCACAGAAAAGGGACCAGTCATTCACTTCCAGAATGCCAGAAGTGGGGGTGGGTGTACACACCTTCCTGGATGGATCACGGTGGTTGTCAGATACCCGGGAAGAAGAGATGGGTAGTGTCTGATAAGGAACCAGAACTACAAGAGGGTTAATAGGATCCATGTATTCTGAAGGAGTAGATGGATTTCCCCTGCACGGGGGTGGAGGGGGAAGAGGGAGAGAGATTGATTGAGAGAGTTGGGAGAGAGGGGGACTTCAGGTTGCAGCGTGGCTAGGTGGTCATCATTGTGAGTCTGCCTGAAGCCAACAGATGAGGAGGAAGACCCTCCATTCATCCGGGATTGAGAAGAAGGGTGTGAATGTAAAGAAAGGAAGACCCATATAATAACCAAAACAACAGAAAAGTAGGAAAAGATTTTGATGTGTCCAAAAGAACAAACTAAAAGGAATTGTGTGACTAACACGCATGCACGCATGCATGCACAATGGAGGGTGCTGACCAGGAGTGTGGTTACCCCTACCCACCCCGGACCCCATGGCAACGTGCTATTCAAGCAACAACAATTATTTATTGAGTACACTGGAAAAGGGCAAGGGTGAGGGACCTCCCCCCACATCTTTGTGTGTTCTCACATTGTCACGCAGACTGATACAAATTAAATTCAGTTTCAGAAGCAAGGACCAGACTGTAGCTCTTTGTGGTGTCATCCTTGACGTCAAGAGTTCTGAGTCCATGGGGCTTTGTTTGGAGATAGATGGCTCTGGCCCATGCATGGATAGAAAGAAACAAACTATTTCAACAATGAAGTGAACTAACGAAGTCTGGGGTTGGTGGGCAGGGGAACAGAGACTAGGGTTAAGTTTAGGGTTAGGGTTAGGGAGGGAGAGAGGGAGAGATTGAGAGAGAGAGAGAGAGACAGAGAGAGAGAGAAATGAAAAAAATACCAAAACATTGGAGTAAAGGAAATTGTCCCTCTTCTGATCTCTGGTTGGGTGGGTGGGGCTCTGATTGTAAGAATGGTGGGTGGGTGGGGAACTAGGCATGCGGATATCCTGGGAAGAAAATGAAAAAGCAAAGAGGGTCTTGAAGTATTAATCAATCATCAATCAATCTTATCATCATCATCAACTAAAACAATAGCAAGGGGGAATAACAACAGTAATATCCTGAGGCAGGTCTTTGTAGAAAGATCTGTTTATTTAGTTTAGCTTTCTGTTTATGTCTGTGAATGAATAAATGGCAAGGATAGGGTTAAGATAAGATTACCTGGGAGCCGGGCATGGTGGTGCAAGCCTTTAATCCTAGCACTTGGGAGGCAGAGGCAGGCGGATCTTTGTGAGTTCAAGGACATCCTGATCTACAGAGTGAGTTCCAGGACAGCTGGGGCTACAGGGAGACACTGTCTCGAAAAGAACAATATATATATATATATAGTATATATATCTAACATTATAATATAATTATATAATATATATTCCTATGAAATTGTGTTTAGTGGTACCGCATGTGTTTTGGGTGGCACTATGGTGTTGTGCAATGCCGACAGAGGTGTCAGAGAGCGGCGTTCGGATTCCCCTAGACGGAAATAAAGTGGGATATACAGACATAGCTGCCACTGCTGCACAGTATCGCCAAGCAATTGGGGTGTTGGTATAGATTGCGAAAGCCTGTTACCCTGGGCAATGGTCAGCCACGAAAGGAAACAGCCAGAAACTGATCAAAGTCCAAAACATCTCCGGTAAAGTAGAAAGTTGGCGTTCTTGTCCCCACCTGTGCCCCATCTCTATAAGCCTAGGAAACAAGCTGTGGAAGAGGGGGAGTGGTAATTGTAGGGGCTGCATTGGGGGGGTGAATTGTAAAACAGACACTATAGTCCGGAACACTTATGTTAAATCAACTATGAAGTGACAACATTCAGCCCTCCAGCTGATGGTGGAGCCTTGGGCATCTGTGGGCTTGAGGCAACCACTACTAACCTGCTTGCAAATCGTGGGTTTCATGATAGAAACAAATGATTCTTGTGCTAAAAAAAGAGAGAGCTAGATACTGACATTTAAACTAACTGGGAATATAAAAATGCTAATTGTTTTATTCATAGTTAGTATTTGTAATTGGTATGGTCCTCTTATTTTTTCTGAATTATACAGCATCACAGTTAACACTTTCTTTTACTTGAAGGACAATTTAAAGGAATTAAGCTTAGATTTTTACTTCCCAAATAAGGAGAAGTCTTAGTCCCAAGTCATATAGTGTTAAAGAGAAAAGTGTTTATTAGGTAAAAATTTTTTTAGCAGGATTTAATCAACTCCTGCCCAATGCCGTCATCCACCAAGAATAGGTATTTTAAGGCTTAGTGAATTGTCTAGATTAGTTAGGTTTTCGTGGAAATGGTAATACAATTGGAACTAATTGGGAATAAAAATATTAATTGTTTTATTTATAATTTGTTTATGGTTAAGTTATACAAGAGGCGTATATTTGTTTTCTGAATTACCCAACAATCACATTATAAACTACTCTTCCTTTACTTTAGGACAATTTAAGGAACTAAGCTTAAATTTCCGTCCCAAATAAGTAGCATACAGTCAATGAGAACAGTTTGAGTAAATTTAATGAAACTTATATGCCTTGGCCTCCTGGTTTAGGGGATATGTGTAATACAACGTAGGCATCTATAAGTCAAAAACAAAAAAAACCTAAAAAAAAAGAGGGAGGTGGGATACTATCCTTTCCTGGGATAACAAATGGAAAACTCTGTGTTTCAACCCTATTGATAAATTTTCATTTTTCTGATCTTGAAACTACAATGGGAAGAGAATTTTATTTTATCCCGCAGGTAAAAATCACCAATTTCTAAATGCCTGAAAACATAACACTTATGGCTATGCAAGATGAACTGGGGAATGCCAGTAGAGAAGTTGACCCATCTGAGCATTAAAGGAATGAGGAACCTCACACGGCCTGAGTCACGGACACGGAGCATCTCTCTCTCTCTCTGAATAATATGGGCGTTGGACTGTTTATAATGGGCCCTATGAAGTTTACCTTCCAGATGCTGAGAAACCTCCTACCCTCCCCTTTATAGGAAAAAGAAAAACATGATGGTAAATGAAACCACGCCCTAACTGTAAACTAGAGCCAATTGTTACAGTGGTAATTTCCCCCTATAAAACAATGCCATAACGTATTAATTGATAGATAGGCAAGAACTTTGAAAGGAATATTTCTCTATCGGAGCCAAGTCATAGTAAAGGTTTGTATAGTTTGTGGTACTTAAGCAAAAATATATTACATACAAGGGACAGCTTGTATCATCAGCAATGAATTATTCTGCCTAGGGCATGTTGGCTAGGGGATCTAAACCCCCCCCACATGATCGAGGCCTTTTGCCTATAGAGTGAGATACTTGCAAGGAGAGAAAGGCAAACGTCTCTGTTTTGTCGAAGACTGTTTTGAGCAGTGAAAAAATGTTAGATGTTAAAGACGTCACTTTGCTAGAGTAACAGACTGGTCCTCTGAAATGCTAGCAGAGCGTTACCAACAAGCCCCAACTGAGAATCAATACAGCAAAAATATTGGTCTCCCTGAAACAAGCAAGACTCCTCCGTCAATATCAGCTACATCTAAACCTCAACAGCCCTGGAAGAGTACTGTGCAACAGTTGCAGCCAAGTGTCTATATATTATCCCAAATCTATTTGGCTAATTGCTCTCTACTTGGAGGAATAACTCACAGCAGAAGCCACAAGCTTATATTCTCTAGTGGTTAGGAGATGTTATAAGCCACAATAAGAACTTGTCACCCTTTATAAGAAGAAACAACAGTTTTTGCGGATAGCCATACCATCCAAGCATCTGTTTCTATGCTCACATCTTAGCTTACCATAATAATTGGTACTGCTTAAATGCCTGTTATATCCAAGAGCTGGTGCTTTGTAGTATGACTAAAATGGGTATCACGGGGAAAGCTGTCAATCCGTGTAGGGAAACAAACTGAACAGAATGGAGTCCAAAATGACAACTCCAAAGAAATTGAAATTACGACTGTGCTTTCTTCTCACCCACATCTGTGCCCCTTTCCCTTCCCAAAACCCAGGGGGAAAAATTGCGGAAGAGGTGGTGTGGTAGAATGTAAGGCTGCAGAGAGATGGGGTGAATCATGAGACTACATGAATACAGTCTGGACTCCTGATTGATCACATGCCTGTGAATACAAGCTTCTCCAACTGGACTATGGGGAACCTTGGGTTGTTCAAAATGACATAGATACTTGCAAAATGCACCAATTACCTTATTGTATGACATACTGAGTAACATCATGTTATCTGCAAACAACTGTGTTCCAGTGATATTGTAGAAAATCACCTTAAAAATAAAAAAAAATTACATTATAACAAAAAATGAAAATATGTCGGGCAAAACCACATCTTCCAGAGAATACAGGAAGCAATTCAAAGAAGAGATGAAAAGAGCAACCAACCCAAGCTACCCAAAAGAGAAATCAATAAGCATAACTGCAGAATTGGAAACCTAAGATCAAAACCACAGATGGATTATAAGGCAAAAGGAAGCAAACACAAAACTATTGAAGAAGACATCAGAAGATGAAAACCTCATCTCATGGAGTGGGAAAATTAACATGTAAAAATATCCATTTTACACAAACTCTTGTATAGATTTACAACGCAATGTATTCCCAATCAAAATTCCCATAAGCTTCTTCACAGGTTTGAAAAAAATGTGCTTAAAATTCAGTTGGAAAAACTAAAGACCCGAATAGACAAAACAACCCTGAGTGAAAAGAGCTAAACAGAGAGGATCTCTATACCAAACTTCAACAGACTAAGGACTATAGTCATAAAACAGCCGGGTATTGGCACAAAAACAGACTGTTTGACCAATGGAAAAAAAACCGAAGATCCAAATCTGAAGACAACAATTTCAGCCATCTTATTTTGACAAGAGGGGCAAGAAGCCACAATATAAAAAAGACAGCATCTTCAGCAAGTAGTGTTTGGCAAAACTGGATCAACAACTGTAGAAGAATTAAATTAAACCAAACCCCTACCGCCTACGTCTGTACTAAAGTGAACTCTAGATGGATTAAAGTCCTCAAAGTGAAACCCCCAAACTCTGAGGTGATAGAAAGAAAAAGTTGTCAGCAGAATACAAGACATAAGGCCATAGGAAAAGACATTCCTAAATCAGACAGGATCTGCACACAAAGAATTAAGGTCCGACAATTGACAAATGGGGACTCATTAAACTCAGAAGCTCTGGACATCAAAAAGAAACAATCAAGAAGTGAAGACAAATCCCAACAGAGTGGGAGGAAACCTTCACTTCGGCAGACACTTCTGACAAGCATTGATTTCCATAATATAATAACACTACTCAAAAAAAAAGAAAAGAAAACAAATGGACCCACCACTCAGTAGATGGAGCAAAAAGAACTGAAATATAGATTTCACAAGTGAGGAATTAGACTTCACAAGTGAGGAGTTAGTGATGGCTGAGAAACATCATCATAATCATTAAGGAAATGCAAATAAAAACCCCATTAAGATATCATCTTACTCCAATAAGACGTGCTAGGATCAAGAAAACAAATTATATCAAGTGCTGGAGAGGTGTGGGGAAAGGAGAACACTCATTCCCTACTGGTGGAAGTTAATCTCTGTACAGGCTGCTAATGGAAATCAGTGTGAAGAACTCTTTGACTTGTGGAGGAAACTTGCCACCACCAAGCCATATACCACGCTGGGCAATGTACCCTCAAAGAGTACTGCATGCGCATGGATTATTGCAGCTCTCTTCAGCAATAGCAAGGAGCTGGACCACACTTAATACCCCTCAACTGACGAGTGGATAGAGAAATGGGGTACATCTACACAATGGAGTTCTAGCAGCAGTAAAAAGACTACAGAATCAGGAACTTTGCAGGAAAAATGGGCTGGAGCTAGAGGACATCATGCTGAGTGTAAGTTAACACAGTCGCAGAAAACAAACAACGATGGTAAATCCTCTCTGTGGATGCTATTGTGTCAATTAAACCCATTGTAAGTATTTTCTTGGGTACGCCCCCTGAGCACTTGGCGGTCCAAAGCAGTTGGGGCATAATGCATATTGGTAACAACAACAAAACAAAATACATAAGGACCTGCAGCAAGAACTGACGAAACAGTGAACTTATGCTCAAAACGGTAAACTTCTCATGGAAATATTGAGAAGACTAAGAAGATAAAGCATGTTGGGCAGATGCATGAGCTCTGCGCGGTGGGGGAATGAGGCGGGGAGACGGGTCTAGATTTGTTAAAAAAATAAAAATAGTCCACTCCTCTCTGGAGCTGTTTATTGGATTCTGGTCAATTCTGCTGGCCTGTAGTCCTTTCATGGGTTGACATTTTGTCCAGGAATAAACTTTCGATCCGACTAATGAAGCAACAAGGAATTAGATATATAGGGTACTTAAAAAAAACGGCATTATTAGTTATGGTAGGTTACTTCAGCATAGACACATATGTTTGATGATGATATGTGATCCACGACACTACATTTTTTCCTGTTTTAAAATATGACATGTCTTACTGTGGCTTATGACAATCTCCAAAAAAAAAAAAAAAAAAAAAAAAAAAAAAAAAAAAAAAAAAAAAAAAACCTAACCTGTAGAGGAATGGTTAAGCTTGTGGCATCAGCCCATGGGTTATTCCTCCAAATAGAGAGCCAATAGCCCAATTAGATTTTGGGATATACAGGCATATGGCTGCTCTGCTGGCACAGTATTTCCAGGCAGGTGTGGGTATCTGGTGCTGACTCAAGGAGACCCGTATTTGCCTTTAGTGGTTTAGTGGCCCTTGATAATACTCTCTGGTGTACCAGAGGCCATCTGTACACTTGCATGTTGTGGGTCTCAAATCATCTTTCCCATGTTTTAAACGAGTCAGGTCCTGCTTCTCATCCACCCTGTGCCCCTTGGTTCTAAGCCCAGGAATAATCTGCGAAGAGGGGGCGGATAAAGGGAAGCTGCGATTGGGGTGAATGGGTGAACTACAGCAAATGTAGTCTGGACCCCTCATTTGAGTAACCTGATTGAACACACAACCCCTCACTCCCCGCTGGAAGGTGTGGCTGTGGGGGTTTGGGCACAACAGCCTGCAAATTGGGGTTACATGAAGGGAATGCTTTTACTCATGGATTATCACTTTAGCTAAAAAATGGAAAAAAAGACTGATAGAGATATGCAGGACAGTCATGGCAGAATGTTGAATCTCAGTTTGGGTGGGGGGTGTGGGGGAAGGGAAGGGAAGGGAGATATGCCTGAACTGAATTGGAAAAGTGATGTTATGAAATGCACGAAAGCAGCATAAAAAATGTTAAAAAAAATAAAAATAAAAATGAATTTTATTGAAAAAAATAAATCAATGTAAAAAAATATCAAAAGGTAAGTTACAAACTTCTAATGTACAGTGGAACTGAATAAACATTCCCATTCCAAAAGGGAGGAATAGAGAAATAGTGAGGAAATACTGGACCAAAACCAGACCAAAAACCAGCAGGCAAACTCCAATGTCCAGTAGCGCCATGTGCAACTTCTGGGACTTTGCCTCCAAAGGGCTTAGATGGCACATCTCTTCCAGCTCAGCTTGGCTAGCAACATACATCGCTTTCTTTCTTAAGCTGGTACCATTCCTGTATGCAGCTCTCCTGTGGCAAATATCTCACAGTCTGGCATCTCGAATGTCATCTTTGGGTCTCTGCTGCCAACCAGTCTTCACCTTTACAGCTTCATGTGAGAGCTTATCAGGGCTTCTTGGTGTGTTTGGGCCTTCTTTATGCAGGGATGTTCCTGCTGCACTCTGCCTGACCTTGGCAGCTCTCTGAACCATGGAGGAAGAACTGAAGACCCCTTCCCTCTTGCAAAATTCGATGCCTCTAAAGCCGCACCACGTGAATGAAATTGGCTGAATCGGGCTGCAAGTTCGGGATGGAACTCTGGGCCTATTTCCACCACATTTGCAACTTTTTTCTGCCCTGGGAACTTGGAGGATTTAGCTGGGTGTGGTCTTGGCCTGAGGGTACTATTTCCATTGTTTACTTGAAATCTCCAGGCCTCTTCTTAATAACTTTAGTCTCCTTATGAAAGTGATCTTCTCCTTCACATCCTTGGCCCCACCTTTAATCTTCCTAGTGAGGTTATCAGATCCAAACTGTAACATTCTGCATTTCTTTCTACCACATCTGCTCTTCTTCACTATACATCTGCACAATATTCACCATTAATGCCATGTCACCATTTCTATATTATGCTGTCTTGAAATCTCCTCCACCAAAGACTCAGTCCATTGCTTTTCAACTTATCATCAAGGCAAGCATTTTGGGCTGTGGGCAAAACTGCTGCCAGAACTCTTTATTAAAATATCCCAGTTGCTGCTGAAATCTTTATTTTTCCTTCCTCTGGAACCAAACCTTTTGTAGCAATGCTTTCTTCCAGGCCTTTAAAGCTCTGCTTACAGTAGTCAACAGCCTTTTGAGCCCAAAGTTCCAAGTCCCTTCCACATTTCTCCAAACATATACATGGTCAGTTTCTTCACAGCCAAAAGCCCACGCGTCGGTACAAATAACTTCTAGTCACTTTTCTGTTGTTGTGATGAAACACCATGCCAAGGAAATTATAAAAGGAAGAGTTATTGAGCTTACGATTGGACGGTTCCAGGAATTAAGTCCATTGTAGGGGGATAGGGAGAAGCGTGGGGGTGTGGAAGACAGACTGGAGCAACATACTGAGGGTCACATCATCGCAATGAGCACAGGAAGCATGAAAGAGCGTAACTGGCGAACCACGTAGGCTTGCTAAACTCACTAAGCTGCCCCCAGTGACGTCACCCTTCCTCTAGCAGGGCCACACCTTCNGAGAGAGAGAGAGAAGAGAGACTAAAAAAAAAATTTACAAAACTTGTAATACTAAGAGGAGAAAGCTTGTTTATCCTCTGATCCAAATGTCTGGCTGTTAGTTGGTGGGCTAGGCATGCCAGTCCTCCTGTCTCAAAAAATAAAAAGTGTCAACAAGGTGCTTGCTACTTCAAAATAAAAATAAATAATGAAGTGAATAATATGTAAATCCTAAACATAAAAGAGACAGAGAAAAATGGAAAGGGGTAGGAACAAGATGAGATAATAGAGTAAAAATGAAATAGGGTTGATTTCTGTGAGTTCAAGCCAGTAAAATGAATAAGGCTGATTTCGTGAGTTCAGCCATCCGAATCTACAATAATGAGTTCTAGTCAGGGCCAGTCCGCCTGGGACTAACGAGCTAGGGGACTCCTTTCTCAAAAAGAAGGATTTTAAAAAATGTAGATATTATATTATATATGTAATATAATATATATATATATATATATATTACACAGTACTAAGGATAAGATAAAAACTCCAGATAAAAGGAAAAAAGAGATCTAGTAGAAAACTGGCCAGAGATAAGACAAGAAAAGTTACACCGGGGGTGGGGGGTGGGGGGGAAGAAATGAACTTGAAAGATAACTGAAGGTAGAAGTCCAAAGAAAGGCTTTCAGAGATAAGATAAAGGAAAACGAGACCCTTAGGGGAAGACAAGAGATAAGATAAAAACCAAAAGGCTGAAGGGAGTTGAGAGCATATAAACCATGAAAGAAAAGAGAGATGGCAAAAGAGGGAGGTAAATAAGGCTCATCAGCAAAGATAAAATGATATTAGGTAAAGTAAAAAATTTCTGATATATAAACAATAACAAAATAGTAAGATGAGTTTAGAAAGATATTAAAAATTTCAAACAAGTAACAAATTTAAGGCCAAGTTTAGAATCAAGTATCAAAGATTGAATAAGGAACGAGTAGGAAAGATGCAAGATAAGATAAATTGATATCATGAAATGGAAAATAATTAAGATGAAAGAAAATAATAAAATAAGAAAAATAATAGAATGTAAAATAAGATAGCCAGGTGTGGTATACAATATAAAATTAGATAGAGGGCAAAAAGTGAGCTAAAATAAGAAGTCATAATAAAAGGATGAGAAAATTAAAAGGGAGCTAAGGACCAACAGCAAAGATAAAGCATAAGACATAGCAAAAAAGTAAAAAGATTAGAAGATAAAAAAGATAATATAGGAAGAAGACCACCTGAGAAACTAGAAAGGTGAAGAAAATAGAGATAAAGGCAGATAAGACACTTCAGCAAAGATAAAAAATAAATAAAATAAAAACTAAAGAAAAGAAAGACTAAGGATAAGAAGACAAAGACTAGAGACAAAAGGAAAGGCGAAATCTAGTAGAAAACCCAAGAGCCATAAGAAAAGAAGATTCTCAGGGAAAAGAAACAGGCTAGAAAACTTAAGAAGCCATAAAAAAAGTATCAGAGATGAGGCAGAGGCAGGCGGATCTCTGTGAGTTCAAGGCCAGCCTGGTCCACAGAGTGAGTGAGTTCCAGCCAGCTGGGGCTATATATAGGGAGACCCTGTATCAAAAATACAAAAGAAAAATGTACCAGAGATAAGATAAAGGAATTAATAATAGGCAAAGATAAAAGATAAACTAAACAGTTAAAAAAATAATAAAGGAAGAATACAAGGGAACCTGAGACACATAAGCCAGTAAAAAAAAGAAAGAAAAAAGGAAGAAAAGAAAAAAAGAAGAAAAAGAAAAAAGAAAATGAAGCAAGATAAGATAAATTAATACTATGAAATGAAAAATAAGATAAGTCAAATAAGATGAGAGAAATATAATTAGAATGAAAGGAGATAAAAGGAAATTGGATAGATAAATGATAATATACAAAAGTAAATAAAATGAGAAGACAACGAGATAAGGTAGACAGGAGATAGCCAGACCCCTTTAATCCTAGCACTTGGGAGGCAGAGGCAGGTGGATCTTTGTGAGTTCAAGGCCTGCCTTGTCTATGGAGTGAGTTCTAGGTCAGCTGGCGCTACTGGGAGACCTGTCTCAAAAAACAAAACAAGCAAACAAACAAAAGAAAGAAAGAAACAAAAAGTTAGACAGGAGGTGAACTGAGAAACCAGAAAAAGTGAAGAATAGGTAGTAGATAAGACATGGCAGCAAAGATAAGAAAAGATTTTAAAAAGATAAAGACTAGTAAAATAAAAATGAAAAAAACAGAATCATCAAATAATAAAGATAATATAAAAATTGGACACAAAAGGAAAAGAAAAGAAATGTAGTAGAAAACATGTTGGAGATAAGATAACAAGGGAAAACTAACAGGCTAGATGACGTAAGAAGTCATAAAAAAGAATGAGAGAGATAATATAAAGGAAAATATTTTAAAAAGGAAGATGAGATCTATAGGCAAAGAAAAATAGAAAAGAAAGAAAAAAGAGAAAAAAGAATGAGAAAATAAAAACAAAACAATAAAGGTAAAATAAGATAAAATACAATAAGAAAAAAGTAAAAATAAAAAATAAAAAAATAAGAAAAAATAAAATGAAAAATAAGATAAGATATATAGTGCTAGAAACCCTAGCTAGGGCAATAAGGCAAGAAAAGGAAATTAAAGGAGTTCTAATTGGAAAAGAGGAAGTCAAGCTATCCCTTTTTGCTGATGATATGATTGTCTACCTAAGGGATGCTAAGAACTCCACCAGAAAACTCCTAGAAACGATTAAGAGCTTTGGTAAAGTGGCAGGATACAAAATAAACCTAGAAAAATCAGTAGCCTTTCTGTACACCAACAACAAGCAATTGAAGAAGGACTACAAGGAGACCTTCCCACTCACAATAGCCTCAAAAACAATAAAATACCTAGGAACAAACCTAACCAAAGACACCAAGGATCTCTACAACAAAAATTTTAAACCCCTGAAAAAGGAAATTGAGGAAGACATCAGAAGATGGACAAACCTCCCANAAATGAAATGAAATAAAATAAAATAGAAAAGAAAAGAAAAAAAAGAAAAGAAAAGAAAAAGAAAAGAAAATTTCTTTTCATAGGTGCCAAGTACAAAAAGGACCAGTGCCCTCATATATCCCAGGCAATTACAGTTATCTCCAAACAACGGAGAACATGACAACTGGTCAACCTCAAAGTCTGACGCAGACAACTGGTCAACTGGGCGGTCTTGGACAAAGGAGGGAGGCAAGTGGCGGCGTCTGGAGTGCTGGTCGACCTCTTCCCTTAGAGGAATGGAGAGGAAGGGGGGAAATGACCCCTGAGACGCATCTACCCCTGGAAATAAGAGGCTGCCACAAGGGGCCACAAGGGGCCACAAGGACCCTCCAACAGACACTGCCAATCCCCTCGGAACCCCATAGTCCCAGGCCCTGAGGGATGGGAAATCCTTCTGCGGGCGGGGAGGAGGCGGGCTCGGACCCCCTTCTCTCCTCCCTACCCCCAACACCAGGGGCGTGAAGCACGCCGCAACATGGGATGGGCACTGGAGCGGCTAGGTGCGCGAGACCCGTGATGCACCATCCCAGCTCGGCAGAGGGCCAGAGCGGGCGAGTATGCACACGCATAAACCTGATGCGGGGGTGAGGAAGTGAAGCCGCCGGCTCTGCAGTAGACATTGGGGAGAGGGCATTCGGCTGACTGACCAACCTCCCACTGCAGAAGGAAGGAAAGAGCGGGAACCATGGAACATGCATGTGCAAGCGGCATACAGACCCCCCCCCCAGCCTCAACACACCCCACCCGACGGGAAGAGGGCAGTGAGGTAGGGATGGGAGGGGAGGAGAGTAGCCCTCCACGGCCACCACCACTGGGGATCAAGACGAGACGAGAGAGAGACAAACACTTGTGTCGAGGGCTGACTTTCAATAGATCACATCGAGGGACCTGCTCTGCTATGTACGAAACCCCGACCCAGAAGCACGTTGTCTATGAATGGTTTAGTGCCAGGTTCCACAGGAACATGCATTCCCTGAGGGGCGAGAGGGGGGCCCCCTTACTAGCCGCACCCCATTTTCCGGGACAAAGGGCAGGGATGGACGGGGACCCGGCTATCCAAGGCCAACCTAGGCTCCTTTGGCGCTGCCATATCGTTCTGCCTGGGCGGGATTCTGACTTAGAGGGTTCAGTCATAATCCCACAGATGGTAGCTTCACCCCATTGGCTCCTCAGCCAAGCACATACACCAAATGTCTGAACCTGCAGATCCTCTCATATTGAGCAGGATTACCATGGCAACAACACATCAGTAGGGTAAAACTAACCTGTCTCACGATCTAAACCCAGCTCACGTTCTCTATTAGTGGGTGAACAATCCAACGCTTGGTGAATTCTGATTCGCAATGATAGGAAGAGCCGACATTGAAGGATGAAAACCGACATCGCTATGAATGCTTGACCACCACAAGCCAGTTATCCCTGTGGTAACTTTTCTGGCACCTCCTGCTTAAATCCCAAAAGGTCAGAAGGATCGTGAGGCCACTCACTAGGAAGCTCTGCAGTGGGAGTGGTCCTTGCTGTCAGGGGCATGAGCAGTTCTGCCGTGGGGGTGGTCCTTGCTGACATGGGCATGAGCAGTTGGCTTATCCTCTGAAGCTGCAGAGATCGAGTGGGGTCAGAGTGAGGCTGCGCTGTGTTGCAGAAGATCATCAGGAATTACAAGAGGCCCTGCCACACCCAGAGAGGGAAGCCGGGGCACAGGAATAGGCAAAGGAAGCAGACCACATTGGGAGGACATGTTTCTCTCTGATACTGGCAAGAAGGTATGGAGTTGAGATTTCCCATAGCAACTCAGATAGGGTTACCCACATGCTCTGACTGCTAGCCACCTCTGTACCCACAGTAGATAGGAGTGGATTGGAAATAAGTCATCCTGAGAGCTTGACGGTTAGGCCACTGGGGAGCTGGAAGATTTGCATTGAACTGGACCCATGGAGATGCTGCTTCATTGTCTACTGTGACTGATGGCCAGTAGGTTCTTCAGATGTGTCTGGCCACCTTTGATATTTTATGTTGTCAGTCCCTTGTGTGTGATGAGTATTATGTGACTGTATATAAAGACCTGGAACAGAGCTCTGACTATGTCAAGATGTTCAAAGGAGACCCCAGGGTGAAGATAAAACATAGGCAGCTGAGGATTGTGTCAGCTGCTTCCAGTCCCAGAGGTACACACCAGCCTTTCTCCAAATTCAACAATGTTTGAGGTGTTTCACTGGATGATTTATTTTATCTCCTTTACTTCTCTCTGTAATTATTCTTTCTTCCCATTTTGTACATGAGGACTCTGCAACTCTGCGGGGGACCCGAGATAGCTCAAGAAATAAACCATGGAAGTTGAGGTTCCTGTTAAGGAGGAGTCTTTGTTTCAATACCAGCCTTAGTCCCAACCTGTCTCTCTGCCTTCAAAGGGCTGCTCCTTGCTCAGTTGCCTCCATAGGAGACAAGAACGTTCATAGCCATGAATTTGGGGTGTGTGAGAGCTACAGCAAACACTCACAGTCTTGTTAGAAATCAATGACGGAGATGTTTTCCCTCAAGGACGACTAATAAAGAGACCCCCCCCCACTTCCCACCATAAACCTATGATTGGACACAGCAGTAACTGGATGGATGTAAGAAAAATATTTTAAGGTTTATCATTTATTTATTTTTAAATCATGCATATGTGCATGTGTGTCCATGTGTGGATATGTGCACATGAATGCAGGTTATTATGAAAACCAGAAGAGTGCTATACGCCCTGGAACTCTAGTTACAGGTGTTTGGGAGTCTCGCAACATGCTTGTTAGACCTGACCTCAGGTTCTCTGCTAGAGGAGACCCTGCTCCTAACCTCTGAGCCAAGTCTTCTGGCTCCATTAACTTTTAAAATATAATGATCTCGGGGCTGGAGAGAAAGCCTAGCGGTTAAGAGCACCTACTGCTTTGCATAGGACCTGAGTTCGATCCCCAGCACCCACATGGCGGCTAAGAACCTTCTGTAACTCCAATTCCAGGAGAAATCCAGTTCCAGGGGAATCTGAGACCCTCTTCTGTGGCATTGCACAACACAGGTGCACAGACCTCCATGTAGACAGTACATTCATACACATACAAAAATAAATAAAAAATTAAAAAATATATAATGATCTCAGAGGCTGAATAGATAGCTCAGGGGTCAAGAACGCAAGGAATTGTTGCAGAGGAGATTGGTTCAATTGCCAGCACCCACATAAGAGCTAACAGTGGTCCATAACTCCTGTTTAGGGGATGCAACTGCCTCTTCTCTTCTGTTGTTCACAGGCACTGAGAGACTGGAATGCATATATATATATATATATATATATATATATAATATATATATTATTACTACATATACATATAATACTAAAATTAATGGTTGCTATTGGGGTGGATAAATGGTTCAGTCCTGGGGTTGGTTCCCAGCCCAACGTGATGCTACCTAACAACCATCTGTAGCTCTAATTTCAAATCATTCAGTGGATGAGGTGCACTGATGTACATGTGGGAAAAACTCTTATATATAACATAAATTATGTTAAACGATTTCTAGAACACAGGAAATTAAAGGTAAATGAAAGAATGGGCCTTTGCCAATCTGCACTTTATAAATATAGGCAAAGAGAGATGGGCATGTCAGAGCAACCCTTTAATCCCAGCACTCAGGATACAGAGGTAGGCAGATCTCTGTGATTTCAAGGGAAGCCTGGTATAAATAGTGAGTGCCAGACAGCTGTAGCTACAGGGAGACCGTGTCTCAAGAACAATTATCATATATATTCTCTTCTTGTAGACTTCGACTTTTATTTACACTAGATATACTAGATTATATATCCCCTTGTTTATTTTATAAATCATCCCACACGTGCTTCTACGACACATACCACTGGAAAATTATGCCAGCTTTTCTATGGGTTTCAATATTAAGAGTAATTTAAATTTTAATGTTTATTTTTTTCTCAATTTTTGGCAATAGGCACACATTACATTTAGGATAATCATTTATTCAAATAAACTTGCAGTATTCTCTCACTATGTGAAGGTCATAAGGAATAGAAGTGAATTAATACAGTTTTTTAATATACCCACTTGTTATATAACTGCATATTTTTAGCACACAGAAAGAACTCAGACATGGAGGGAAGTCAGGTATATGAAAGCCTTCACTTTGGGTGTTGTACTATAGGGGGACCTTTCTTTTGCATCAGTTTGCATTATTGTTTGCTCTGTGTTCCTCTTTGTAGTGTGTGGTGTGGGGTTAGAGTTTTGGTTTCTAGACAGAAAAGGACAAGCGTAACTTTCGCGTTCCAAGGATGTGGTTTTTGAACAAAGATCATGAAAATAGATCAGTACAGGTTTTCCAGGACGCTTGAAAGTTTTGAAATCCTTTGAATATAGATTACTTTACCTCTCTCAACCACTCTAATAAGATTACTTAAGTGTGGAGGAGTTGAATTCATGATTGCATACAACTGGAAGTATAAGGAGTCGAGGAAAATTGTAATAGAAATGGAAAAGACAGACAAGTACTTAAGTGTCTTTGGGTCCTTTTTCTATCTTGCATGAGTGCTAGGTTTAGAGGTTCCATTGTAGATTTGTCACTTAGGCTTGCACAATCCAGACTCTACCGTGCAATAAACAGGCTATGAAGAATGAGGATGTGAGAGCACTTCACATCCTAGTGTGTGCTAGGATGTGAAGTCCCCTAGTGACTCTAGGGGACACACAGAAGAGAGTGAAATTCTGATTTATTCAATACAACAGGTCATTTATATAGGTAGTGAGACAACATTTCCTAGCAGCCAATGCCAGATCGCCATATCACTATGCCCCTCCTTGTTGGTGTGGTGGACCCAGAAATGTACATTTGGGTGAACAGTTAAGTTCATGGTGACAAGCAGGCCAGCTGGCACATTCTCAGAGCAGCCTGATTCCAGGAGTGCTGCCCCACATCTTTCCCTTTTGTGTTTTTCCCCCACAACCTAAAAGAGAATTATAGAAGGGATGGTCTGTTACCTTCATCTGACCTGAATATCCAACACTGTGTATAAAAGTAAAACAACCAATCAAAACCCAAGTAAGAACAATACACAGAAAACCAACAAGTAACCATAAGGAATAAACATAAGGAATACTCACTTAAACCCAATTAATAAACACCTATGCCCAATTTTCTGTCCCCCAGTCCAGTTGGAAAGGATGGCGTACACAAGAATGCTGATTAAATAAAAGTCCAACCCGTACTTTCTGGGATATCATAGTTCACCCCCCCCCCAGAATTTGGCACTTAAAAGCTGGCACAACACTTCTTCCAAGGTCCCTGGTCCGTGGAGAATGGGGCAAGAGATTGAAAATTAAAATGATCCATTTCTTTTTGAAGTGGCACATTGTACCCTTGGGTCTGTCCCTGCTTTGATTTCAGTGGGCTGGCAGCTCATCCAGGGTTCATTTATAAATCTAATAAAATAAATTGTCAAGAAGTAAAGACACTTAAACATTAATATCATGACAAATTATGTTATGGGCACAGACACAAATATTTGGATTATAATTTAGTTTAGGATATATGGCTTTTTGTGCAAAGGTGAAGCGATGGCTTCCTATCATGACCTATATAAAATCTTCTGCCACTAGCGGGTGGCAAGGTTCTAGCATCAGTCATGCACTACTTCCCCCAACCCTCCCAGGAGTGGGCTATATATCCAATTAAGATTTTTCGGTGTGTACAAATGCCAGCCTGAAGCTACATGCACTCTTCATAGTCAAGTGGAGATGTAGCATATATGTTTTGAAGTAACTCTGGAGACCATTTTTTCCAGTGACCTGCATAACACTCTCTAGCCTTATGAAGTTCAGCCATCCAATTGCAGTGTTAGTCTTCAACACCAATTTTCCTTTTCATGCTAACACCACATTGTGTTCAACAATAGGATATAACTATCCATTTTTTGCATGTACCACATCATTCAGGCAAATATCCTTTGGTTGTTGGCTTTTGAAGCCTATAGCTCCTGATAAAGTAGCCAAAAGTTGTATCAAAGCCTCTGTTTATCCATAGTTCTCAGCTGACCATAATGCCAAATTTAGTTCATTAATCCAAACAGACAGGCACAGATGTCCATGTTACAACACGTTCTGGGTGTTTAGAGAAGTCAGCCAGCTTCCCTGCTGGTTGAACCCAATCCATATCTTTAATGTTTCTTGTTGGAACCCAGATGGGAAGACACAATCCAATCCTTTTCCCATGTGAGTAGTAGCTTTGGGTTTTTTTCATTGTCCCAATATTGTACCATGCCATAGCACCAATGGCATCTAATATGGCCTGCCAGAGTGCTCCAATATTTATGGATTGGAGTTCTCAATTCTGATTTCAAAATTGAAAAAATATTGCCAAAAATTCAGAGTAGAGAATGCTCTGTCAACTGCATCCCAGAGGGACGCATATTCCATTCCCCCTTTGGTTCTTTGTACTATGAACTGAACATTTCCTCTTGTTTCTTAGACTCCTATATTTTGGTGTATCATTTTTAAAAGGCAAGAGTTGCATTACATACTCTTAGACAGGAACCAAGTTGGAAGTGTACTCTAAGCCCATCTCTGGTGATTTGAATGAGTGTCCCCCATAGACTCTAGGTATTCAGACGTTTGTCTCCAGTTGGTGGCGCTGTTTCTGGAGGTCTTGGGGTGTGTGGCCATGCTGGAGGAAGTGTGTCACTGGGGGCAGGCTTAGTGAGTTTGGCAAGCCTCGTGGTCTCCAGTTGCGCTCTCTCTGCTTCCTGTGCTCTTTGCGAGATGTGACCCTCGGCATGCTGCTCCAGATCCAACCGCCACGCCTCCCACCACAATGGACTCTAATTCCCCGGAACCGCCAATCGTAAGCTCAAATAAACTCTTCCTTTTATAAGTTCCTTGGTCATGGTGCTTTATCACAGAAACAGAAAAGTGACTAATACACCATCCAAATTGTTTTTTTATTAGACTGTGTACTGGGGGGTTATGGAGGTAAAACCTAACCTTACTTGAGACAAATTTTGGATTTGGAGACTTTGTGGTCATCCACAACTGAAAAATCAAATGGTGGGAAGAATTTCCATTTGAGAGATGGCTCAGCAATGAAGAGCATTGGCTGTTCTTTGAGAGGTTTGGGAGTTCAATTTATAGCACCCACAAGGCTACATACAACCACCTGTAACTCTGGTTCCAGGGGGCCTGCTACAGCTCTTCTGGCATCTTTGGGCAGTGCATGCCTTGCTGAAGCATCACCTAGTTGTTCTCAATATATGAGCTGAATCTAGCGGGACTGTGCTTTATCATTTGCTGATATCCTTAGATTGTGAAAATCTTTCTTATGGAAATCATCTGTTTAAACATGTTCAGAGGAATAAAGAGACGCTCAAGCTGTATCCTGTCCTTTCAAATTGTGTACTGCTTATGATCCTAGGTGTAGTCAGTGAGTGGGCCCAGCTTTGGGAGGGTGGTGAGAATGACAGCCCATAGAGCTAAGTTGAGTCCTGCAAGGGTCTTCATTTCATGAACAAGTGCTTGGTTTGGGACTGCTGTCTGAATAGACATCCTATTCTACATGTTCTCTCCAGGTAGAGATTTCATGCCCAAAGCACGCAAGGTCAAATGAGTAAATATTGAACCTTATTAATATTAATTCATTAACAATTATAAAAAAAGAATATATAATCTTAGTAATTGAACAAAAAGCCTCAAACACAACAATTAAATATATTACATGCATTCCAAAAGCCTCAAAGTAAGAACTGTGTAATTTTGTTCAGAACTGTGGAATTTAAACCATAAAGAAATTATATATGTTTAAAGACCTGGACATATTCAGCAGATTTTATTTTTTTGTTTTTTTAGAGCATGTAACTAGAGACAGCAGTTTTAAGTTTTAAACAATCTATATATGCATTAAACATAATGTGACCCTGTAAATATATAGAAGTTATATTTGTATATGTCAGCCAAAATAAGTAAAAGCAATGTTAACTCTGAATTAGAGGGTACCACTTAGATTTATAATTGCATTACTTGAAATTGATGAGTAAAAATACCAGACCCAGTAGACCACTTCTTTCTGCCTTAATTTCTCTATATAAAATAAGGACTTTTATTATAGCAGTGGATTTCCAGATCTTGTATGGAAGTTTCTCTGTACAAGTGTCCTGGGTGAAGGGGAAGCCATTTATAAGTCATTCACCTTAAAATGTGAATTTGCAGGACATAGCAACAAAGAATATGCTATTGAATATTGACAGACAGTTCTCTACAGAGCACTCAAGATTCTGTACATCTTATGAATGGAAGCATATGAAGCCTTCTTCTGTGTCTTTGAAATATACTGTACAGCAAAGCCTTGGAAAAGTGCGATGATGTTTCCCATACAATAAATAATATAATAATTAATAAATATAATACTATAATAATAATGAAGATAATGATTCTTTCTTGTGAAAAACCAAAAAAATATAATTTTGATATTTGAAAACCAATCCCCAAACCCCAAAACAATGAAATAATATAATCCTAATATCTGAAAAACAATGCAAAAACTATAAAATATAAAAATATATTGATTAGAACAAATAAGGATGTGTAGTTGGTAGAGACATGAAATGGATCTCTGCCCTACTGGCTACCATGCAGCAGGTCACTCTAAACCTTTCTAAAAATATGTTGATCTCAGGTGGAGAGGAAACCTGGTCTAGTTCTTCCAATGCAACAAGAGCAGGAATCAGGCCCTGCCCAGGATCTGGTGCGTCTTCTGCCACATCTGGAGGTGGCTGTGTATCACCTGCAGTGAGAAGATCCTCTTCTAATATATCCTGCAGAAGGGGTGTTGACTGGGGCACCAATACATTGGGTTTGACCATCTCTGGCACAACAAGATCTTCAACCTGCAGGAGAGCTGTTGGCCTGGATACCAATAGAGTAGGTTCCACAATATCAGGTACCAGAGCATCGTCTTGGGGTTCCAGCTCCCACTGAGGGTCTGATGCAGCAGATAGTCTGGCATGCACAGTCTCTGGCATTTCTAGTATAAATTGGGCTGGGATATCAAGAGCTGATGAGGAAAAGGGTTCCAGATCTAAGGAAGGAAACAGATGAATTGTCAGCATAGGCAGCTTTGAAGTGAACACCAGGGAGATTTGACCCAAGATGAGCCTCCCAAAGATTACTGTTGACCAGGTGTGAGGAAGGCATGTAGAGCTTCACGTAGTCCATCAGCTGGTTAAGTCTGGGAAGGTCCACATTCTGACAAAACTCATCTGGACATTTCTCCATCCATAGTTCCATGAAAAGTACTATTGCACTAATGGAGGTAGACAAAGTAGACAATTAGAAGCCTTCTTAATCTTTATTCTGATGCTTAGACCCCAGGCAGACAAGGTGATGTCTTTTCAGTCAATGCACATTTGGGCATGTTGGAAAGTAATTGGGGGGGCCATGTGTAGAGGGGTGCTAACATTTTCTGTCCAGTGGACAGACTGGGAAAACTGCCTGGTCTGTGGTGGGGATGAATTCTCACAGGGACAGACATTTAGCTGCCATCCTCCCTTCTGCCCTGTATGACCCTGAAGACCTCCCAAGTTCTTTTATTTATTCCCCTCTGCAGGTGAAGTCTCAGCTTCTTCCCTCTAGTGTAAATCCCAACAGGATGATGTCTAGCCATGATTCAATCCCTCAAAGTAGCACACAACTACTCCATTCTGCAGATAGTATCTTACATCCCTCCTCACCCAAAACCCACGCACTTCTTTTCCATTTGGTCATCTTCACCATCATCAGTTTGGAAGGGTCTGTATCTGTATGAATACAGAAGGATGTCACCCCTAAGGCACTGTGGACCCCACACACCAGGAAATCTATGGGGTTACGAGCAGATGCTAAATCTGGACTGGGAGGGTTTAGCCTTTGCTGCTTTGAGAGATAAAAAATGAGAGCCTGGGAAACAGCCTGCTGTCGCAGAGGATTCAGGGAGCTTCATGTAATCTAACTGAACCCAAACTGCTCATTTCCTGATTCATTGGTTGGGACAAGGCTTCTTGGTGTTCCCCTTGGGATCCTTACAGTTATGCCCTGTACCACAATTGCAGAGCGAAAGTCTGTTTACAAATGGGAGAAAGACTATCATCCTCAAAGCCTCAAAAATGTGTGCTAGACAATCTGCAGCTTAGGAGAAGGCAATGAAATAAACTAGAGTCTCCTATCCTGGCCTGAGTACTTTGAAAGGCTAGAACCAGGACCAGTGCTGCCATGGGCAAATCCCTCTTGTTCTTGACAAAGCCCCTAAGAGGAATTTGCCTCCACAAACAGCAGAGCCTTCCTACAAGGAAACCAGGAAGACTGGGCTGCCCTGAACCTGTTCACTCATCTTTGCATGATCCAGGTCAGCAGTTGCAAGGTGGTGGAATACCTTGTGTAGATATTAATGAATGTACATATAAAGTCATAATCCCCGTTCCTCACAGCAGATGACAGGTAGCTCACCAACTTCTTCACTTTTTTAGCACTCTCGGGCCTTAAGCTACAGAGCTCATGAAGAATATGAGCTATTGCTTCTTCATCCTGAGGAAGGACAAACAAAGTAAGGTTCAAACTTACAAACTCTAACAGAATTCTCAATGATTTATTGCCATACACTAAATTCAAATGTAGATAAATACCTATGGTTGACTTTCTCTCTCTCTCTCTCTCTCTCTCTCTCTCTCTCTCTCTCTTGCACACTCGCACACACACACAATGATGAACTGGGTATATCAGGGGGATCACAAACTTTCTACTTTGGACTGACCAGTGTCACTTGTGTGTCCCTGTGGGAAAATGGCAATATATGATGCGAAGAGGGCGCAGCCTGCATCTCCAGAAGTTTCCAAACACTGGATTCCTGGATCTTCTGGGGCCTGAACCTCCAGAAGGCTGCAAACAACAAAGCAACATCCTTCTCAGTCCATTCTCTCAAAACAAGTGAGGTGTTTCAGGATGCCACTGACCTGTAGTTACTGGTAACCAGGATTCTGAGTACTTTTTGGACTGATGTCATAAAGCTGAGGTCACTTCCTGGTGTCCTCTGACCCTAGCCTCTTCCACACAGTGAACCTTCTCTAAGGCTGACTGGGCTACTTTCTCCCTTCCTTCCCCCATTGCATGTGAACCAGGGACTGTTCCATTCAACTACCCTCACCATACTATATTGATCTGGGAAGCTGGCTTCACCCAGTGTCTCAGCAATGAGGAAGCAGAAGTGTTTCCATTCCAGCCTGCCCAAACCATCTCAACAAATCTTCTTCTTCCCAGGGTCATCCCATTCTCCCTACCTCATCCCTGATTGTCATTCTTCTAGTCTCCATTTCCTAGAATGTCATTGGGTATATAAGACCATAGATTATTTTTATTACCTGCAAAGCCCCAGGGACCTTGTTACCCACACCCTCCTATGCACATGTTTCCCTGAGCACAACAGGCCATCTGCTCATAAGAGCCCAGTAATGGTTGGGTCCAGAATAACTTTGGACTTGTTTGAGTTGAGGGTTCAGGCTATTCTTGCATTCCATTCCAGGTAGTTAGCTGTTGGTAGTGTTGAAGTGTCATATGGTGCAAAATATATGAAAGTGTTAATCACTCCTAGGAGTTTTCTGGTGGAATTTTTTTTTAGTCTCTTAGGTATACTGTCATATCATATGTAAAAGGGGTAATTTAACCTCTTCTCCAATTAGTACTCCTGTACTTTCCTTCCTTTGACTAATTGCTCTATCAAGAGTTTCAAGTATTATATTTAAAATGAGTGGAGGATTTGTGTGGTTCCTGATTTTTCCATTTAGAATAATGGTAGCATTGGATTTATTTTATACAGCTTTAATTATGTTGAGATGTACCCTCCAGTCCAATTTGTGCTAGGATTTTTATGATAAATGCATGTTTAATTTAGTCTATACTGCATCTACTGAGATAACCATGTGATTTTTGTTTTTGAGTGCATCTATATGATTTATGACATTTGTTGTCTTACATGTTTTGAACTATTCCTGCCTCTCTGGCATAATGAGTTGATCATTGTGGATGATATTTTCATGTGTGCCTGTGTGTTGTTTTCACATTTTTTTGAGAATTTTTGCATTAATTTTTCATTATGGTATGAGTCTATAGTTCTGTGGGGGAAGTTGCATCTTTATTTGATTTTTGGTATTAGACTGGTGCTTGCTTTATAGAAGGAATTTAGGGTTTCTTTGTTTCTTTCTTTTTGAATAATTTAAGATATATTGGTTGTAGATATTCTTTAAATGTCTGGAAGAATTCTGCTGTAAATATATCTGGGCCTGAGTTCTTTAGTTGGCAAATTTTCCATTACTCTCTAAATTGCCTTAGATGTTATGGGTCTGTTTGTATTGTTGATCTCATCTTGGTTTAGCTTTGATGATGCTGAAGATTTTAGCTAGCCATTTCTTTTAGGTTTTCAAGTTTCATAGAGTATAGGTTTTTAAAGTATGTAATGTTCATTATCTTTACATTGTCTGTTGTGATGTTGCCCCTTTCAAATCTGATTTTATTGATTTGTATTTGATCTTTTTTTCTTTAGGTTAAGTGGGCTAAGGGTCTATCTTGTTTATGTTTTCAAAGAACTTGCTCTTTGATTCATTGATCCATTTAATTGTTTTGTTTGTTTCTATTTCACTAAATTCTGCTCTGATTTTTGTTGTCGTTTCTCATGTGCTGGGTGTGAGTTTCATTTGTTCTTGCCTTTGCAGAGACTTGAGTTGCAGTGTTAAGTCATTTATTTGAGCTCTTCCTGATTTTGTAATAAGCATGTGTATAAATCATTCTCTTAGGACTGCTTTTAAACTCTCCTCAGGTTTAGTGGTTTTGCATTGTCCTTTTTCAGTTAGTGTCCTTTTTCATTTAGTACTATTTTTAATTTCCTCTTTTACCCATTCATCTTTCAGTACGTTGTTTAATCTGCTTGGTTCCTGTTATTACTCATGTACCTTTCCATGTTGATTTCTTTCTTTCTCTCTTCCTTTCTCTTATTCTTTTTTTCTCTCTCTTTCTTTCTTTCTTTCTTTCTTTCTTTCTTTCTTTCTTTCTTTTCTTTTGTCTTTTTGAGGCAGGGTCTCCATTTAGTACTAGCTGGCCTGGAGCTCACTACGTAGACCAGGCCGGCCTTGAACTCTAAGATATCTGCCTGACTCTGACTCCTGACTGCTGGGATTAAAGGCAGGCACTACCGTGCCCAGTTCCATGTTAATTTTAAGTTTTATTTTGTTGTGGTTTGATAGAATCATTTCATTTCTTTCATCTTTGTTGTGGTTTATATTGTTCTTCAGCATCTGGTCAGTTTTGTAGAATGTTCCATGGGGTGCTGAATCTTTAGTAGATTCTTTGATGCTTAGGTGAAATATTTGATACCTGTTAGACCCATTTGATGTATCATTTAATTGGGATGTCTTTCTGTTTATTCTTTGTCTAGTTGACCTCTCTAATTGGATACTGTGGTACTAAAGTCCTGTTACAGATATGGGATTATTCCCAGTCTGAAAGTACTACCTTACTGTTTTTATGAAATGGGGTACACCAGAGTTGGATTGGAACATCCTCTTGGTTCATTTTATCAGAATGAAGTGACCCCATTTGTCTCTTCTAATTAGTTTTAGTGTGAAGTCTACTTTATCAGATATTAGCATTATAGCCCCTGCTTGTTGATTAGTGGCATTTGCTTGGAATATTTTTTCCATCGTTCATCTTAAGGTAGTAACTCTCCTTGAAGGTGAGAAGGTTCTGGCAGACAACGAAATGGTGAGTATTTATTCTTTCTCTCTCTCTTTTTTTTGTCCTTTTGAGACAGGGTCTCCCCATAATACCGGCTGCCCTGGAACTGGCGATATATTTCAGCCTGGTCTTGAAATCTCAGAGATTTGGTACCATATTCTTTTATCTATATATCCATAGGTATCATCTGACCATAAAGCAAAATATAGAGGTAGGAAAATTATTCAAAAGACAGGCACAATAGCATCAATAAAAAATGAAAATTTAAAAAACAAACAAACAAACAAAAGACAGGCACAAATGTCCACGTCACCATACCTTTTGGATGTATAGACAATTCAAATTTCCTACTGGTACAAAATCATACTTTAAAATTTTTTCCAAGTATACCTGTCCCTGGTATCCCTCCTTAATGAATGTTCTTTATTAACTTTGTTCCATTAGGTGCGTTGGGTAAATATTCAACTTGTTTCTCCTCTGTAAAACATTCAGATGTTAGCATTAGCTATTAAAAATAAGCCAGGCCATGTCTACAGTGGGCCAGGCCTTGCAGGAAGCACAAGTGTGAGAAGTCCAACACACAGCCACATGGTGGTATGAATCCAAACACAGAATGTTGCTTTATTCAAATGTTACAATTGATTATACAGGCATTGTGACTTCCCCTCCCAAGGTCCAATCCCAGAGCTTTGGATCATCATGTCCCAATCCATGGGCATTACAATGGAGGTCCTATGACTCTCACTTGTGCTTCTGGGAGGTTATGGCTGGAATGCTAGCCCATAGAATGATGCTGGCTGTGGGTTTGCTCTATATAGCATTAATTAAGTTGAGTTATATTCCCTTCAGTCCAGTTCCTACTAGGACTTTTATCATAAATGCATGTTTAATTTTGTCAAAGACCTATTTTGTACCTATTGATATAACCATGTGGTTTTTGTCTTTGAGTCCATTTGTATGATTTATGTCATTTATTGACTCATGTATTGGATTATTCCTGCCTCTCTGGAATAATGCCAAATTGATCATGGTGGATGATCCTCCTAATGTGTCCCTGTATGTGGTTTGCAAGTATTTTGTTGAGAATATTTGTGTCTATGTGCATTAAGGGTACGAGTGTTGTATAAGTTAGGGGTCTCTAAAGAAACAGAAGCAACAGAACGAATATATAGCTATATACAATTTATTGATTTGTTCATGTGACAGAGCTCAAGTAGTCCAACAGTAGCTGCGCCACACTGGAGAGGCTGAGAATCCAGGGAACTGCTCAGTCTGCAAGGCTGGATGTCTCCGTAGTCCCAGTCTGGTGCTGAAGGACCAGTGGATTCCAGAAGATCTGCCAGTCTCAGTACACAGTGGGATCCGAAGTGTTGATCACAGCAGCATGAGAAACTCACCAGTGAGAGAGAGTCAAGCTGCAGGAAAAAAGGGACCAGATCCCTCTGCCATGACCCTTTATACTACCTGCTGGCAGAAGGTAACGCCCTCATTTGGGGTGGGCCATCTGGGTTGAGGCGGTCCAATCCGAAGATCCTTTTTCTCTTATTTGTTCCTTAGTCCAGTCAAGTTGACACCTAGGATTAACCATCACAAGTCCACCCCTTGTCAACTTGACACCCAATAAATAGCCTCTCCTTATCTTATGCTTAAATGTCAATTGCAAACAATGGCAAGGTCAAAATTCCATCTAACATGTTATAAGTGCCTCATGTGCAATAGCAAAGCATTATGTCTTAGAGTAGGTGGTAATGTCCTTGAGGAACACTTAGTCCTTCAGTATCTAATAACCTAAATATGACAACACTTAACACTTATCTCAGTTGTACATTCAAAAGAGAACAACACAAGTATCCGCTTAATATACATATACTTATGAACAAACATATTCTTAACCAAATAGGACAAAAAGTTAATATCTATTATAATCCACATTTCTGCAACTGGTCCCATGGCCTCAGCTGACATTTATGACTACGTTCTTCTACTACCCATTCTGTATTTCCTCCACCACCAGCAAGCACCTCTGCTGGTCTTAGCTCTTTCCCTGGAGGAGTGACCCATACCTTCATCCCTGAAGGGTCTGGGCCATTTATAGTCCTGTCTGGTTTGGGTTGTTGGAGTTTCCCATTGACCTTAATCATAGGACATGGTAGCACCAGAAGGCGCCCTACAGCATCTCCTGCCTTCCAGACATAATTTCCTTGCCCCCATTGGGGAGAAAAAGTCCAATTTCCTCCTGGTCGTCTGGATCAATCACTCGTCCTACTACTGTTATCCCTTCCTTAGCCTGTTGGCTTAAGGGCAGTAGAAGCCCAAAGTGGCCAAGGGGAAGTCTTATCTTCCAGTTCAATGGAAAGTTTGCTGTGTCTCCTGGCAAAAGCACTCCCCGCTTTGGAGCCAAAAGATGTAGACCAGCAGAACGCAAGGTCATGGGTACAGGAAGCAAAAATTTTCCTACTGGGTCACTAAGGGTGATAGTGAGTGGAATCACTCCCACTTCCACCCCTTGGTTCCTGGACCCATGAATTCTGGCTATAGGAGAAACAGTACCATATAGTGGGCACTGATTCAAAGCATGCACTGCCTACTGGAGAACCTTGCCCCAGACCTCCAGGGTATTGCTACCTAATTGGCATTGTAACTGTGTCTTCAAGAGGCTATTCTATCATTCTATCAAGCCAGCTGCTTCTGGGTGATGGGGAACATGGTAAGATCTGTGGATACCATGACCATGGGCCCACTGTCGTACTTTTTTGGCTGTGAAGTGAGTTCCTTGGTCAGAAGTGATGCTGTGAGGGATACGATGACAGTGGATCAGGCATTCTGTAAGTCCCTGGATGGTAGTTTTGGCAGAAGCATTACGTGCAGGAAAGGCAAACCCATAGCCAGAATAAGTATCTGTTCTTGTAAGGACAAAACGTTGTCCCCTCCATGATGGAAGTGGTCCAATGTAGTCAACCTGTCACCAGGTTGCTGGCTGGTCACCCCAGGGAATAGCACCATATTGGGGGCTCAATGTTGGTCTCTGCTGTTGGCAAATCTGGCACTCCACAGCAGCTGTAGCCAGATAAGCCTTGATGAGTGGAAGTCCATGCTGGCAAGCCTATGCATAACCTCCATCTCTGCCACCATGACCACTTTGTTCATGGGTCCATTGAGCAACAACAGGGATAGCTGGAGAAAAAGGCTGACTATCCACAGAATGAGTCATCCAATCTACTTGATTATTAAACTCATCCTCTGCTGAGATCACCTTTTGATGAGCATTTACATGAGACACAAGTATCTTCACATCCTTTGACCATTCAGAGAGCTCTACCCACATACTTCTTCCCCAAATGTCTTTCTCACCAA
Source organism: Rhizomys pruinosus (assembly GCA_009823505.1). NCBI lineage: Eukaryota > Metazoa > Chordata > Mammalia > Rodentia > Spalacidae > Rhizomys > Rhizomys pruinosus. The sequence goes on from VZQC01003549.1 coordinate 1,160,215, forward strand.
TTTTCCAGTCATGCTCCTTCCAACTCCCTGACCATCCAGCCAAACCATTGGCTACAGCCCATGAATCAGTATATAATCGAACCTCTGGCCATTTCTCCTTCCAGGCAAAATGCACAACCATGTGAACTGCCCGAAGTTCTGCCCACTGTGAAGACTTTCCTTCACCAGTGTCCTTTATGGTTGTTTCAGAAATAGGCTGTAATTCTGCAGCTGTCCACCTCTGGGTGGTGCCTGCATATCGTGCAGAACCATCAGTAAACCAGGCCCTAGTCTTCTCTTCCTCGGTCAACTGATCATAGGGCATACCCCATTAAAACATAGGTACATGATTAAGCACAGGTGGCATTGTAACAGGAGTGAGAACCATAGGCATTTGGGCAACTCCTTCATGTACCTTGATTGTGCCCTCAGGGCCTGCCTGGGCCCTGTCACTTATGTACCACTTCCATTTGATAATGGAGTGTTGCTGCACACATCCTACTTTATGGTCTGGTGGGTCAGATAACACCCAGCTCAGGATGGGCAGCTCAGGTCGCATGGTGACTTGGTGGCCCATTGTCAAACATTCAGTTTCCACTAAGACCCAATAGCAGGCTAAGAGCTGTCTCTCAAAAGAATAATTGTTTTCAGATGAAGGTAGAGCCTTACTCCAAAATCCCAAGGGCCTCTGCTGTGATTCCCCTATGGGAGCCTGCCACAGACTCCAGCCAGCATCTCTATCTGCCACTGATACCTCAAGCACTATTGGGTCTGCTGGATCATTTGACCCTAGGGGCAAAGCAGCCTGCACTGCAGCCTGGACCTGTTGAAGAGCCTTTTCCTGTTCCAAGCCCCACTCAAAATTTGCTGCCTTCCAAGTCACCTGATACATGGGTTGTAGTAACACACCCAGGTGAGGAATGTGCTGCCTCCAGAATCCAGAAAGCCCCACTAAACGTTGTGCTTCTTTCTTGGTGGAGGGAGGGGCCAGGTGCAACAACTTATTCTTTACCTTAGAAGGAATGTCTCTGCATGCTCCACACCACTGAACTCCTAGAAACTTCACCGAGGTAGATGGCCCTTGAATTTTAGTTGGATTTATTTCCCATCCTCTCATGTGCCTATGCTTTACCAACAAGTCTAGACTACCTGCTACCTCCTGTTTACTGGGTAAAATCAGCATAACATCATCAATATAGTGAAACAGCTTCATATTTTATGGAAGAGTCAGGCGATCAAGATCCCTTCTAACTAAGTTATTGCACAAGGCTGGAGAGTTAACATACCCCTAAGGTAAGACAGTAAAAGTATACTGTTGGCCTTGCCAGCTGAAAGCAAATTGCTTCTGCTGTTCCTTATTAACCGGTATTGAGAAGAAAGAATTGGCCAGATCAATAGCTGCATACCAGGTACCAGGAGACATATTAATCTGCTCAAGTAAGGACACCACATCTGGTACAACGGCTGCAATTGGTGTCACTACTTGGTTGAGTTTTCAATAGTCAACTGTCATTCTCCATTATCCATCTGTCTTTTCCACAGTCCAAATTGGAGAGTTAAATGGAGATGTGGTAGGAATCACCACCCCTGCATCTTTCAAATCCTTGGTGGTGGCACTAATTTCTTCAATCCCTCCAGGGATTCGATACTGTTTTTGGTTCACTATTTTCCCTGGTAGAGGCAACACCAATGGTTTCCATTTGGCCTTTCCAACCATAATAGCCCTCACTCCACAGGTCAGGGAACCAATTTGGGGATTCTGCTTATTTCTAATTATATCTATCCCAATTATACATTCTGGGACTGGGGAAATAACCACAGGATGAGTTCTGGGACCCACTGGGCCCACTGTGAGTCGGACTTCAGCCAAAACTCCATTTATCACCTGACCTCCATAGGCCCCTACTTTAACCGGAGGGCCACAATTCTTTTTAGAGTCTCCTGGGATCAGTGTCAACCCAGAACCAGTATCCAATAGGCCTGGAAACGTCTGATTATTTCCTTTTCCCCAGTGTACAGTTACCCTAGTAAAGGCCTCAGGTCCCTCTGGGGAAGGACAGGAGGAAGGCAAACAGCATAACTCTTTGGTATTATGACAATGTCCTTCCTCATTGGAACCTGGCCACCCCTTCATTCAAGGGGCTCTGTGTCTGTGAACTGTCTCAAGTCTGGAAACTGGTTAACTGGACAGGATTCACTACTGCTGAAATCCAATGTTGACTTCCTGACATTTGTTCGAGAGCTCTTCTGCTTATACAGATCAAATAAAAACTTAGTATACTTCTTATGTATTTGGTTTGTGGGTATGCCATGATTAGTTAGCCAGTTCCAAAGATCATTTCGGGTCATGCCATTATAGGCATTGTTTGCCTTTGCCACCCATTATGATAATTATGGTAACTAAGTTCATCTGGTCTTTGGCGATTCAGTACTGCCAACTGACACCTACCCTGAGGTCCTGTTAAACCTATTACGTGTACATTTAATTTATGCACTCAAGCAGCAACTTCTCTAACTGTAAGATCTGGCATAAGAAATAGAGCAAAAACAAAGCTCTTCAAATGTTCTGGTGTCTCTCTCAGTACTTCTCATCTTAAAAATTCAGTGAATGGCATGTCCTCTGGGTCCTCATATTGTGGAGAATGTGGTTTTAAACTTTGAATCCACTCGAGCATGCCCATATGCCTGACCCTCACAATCCCTTCATCAATACTAAGCCAAGGAATATCAGGCATCTCTAGCTCGCTGTTAGTAGGCCATGTTTTAATAAATACGTCAGCCAACCATTCAAATAAACTTTTAACAACTTTTTGAACTGCTCGAGCTTCCATGTTAAACCTAGAATCTCTACTCACTGGGCTCATATCGATAAACTCAGTGTGATCCAATTTTATATTCCTTCCACCATTATCCCACACCCTTAAAATACATTCCCACACATATTCCTTAGGCTTCTGCCGGAATGAATCAGCAAACTCATTAATTTCTTTAGTGGTGTAGCGCCACCTCTTTATGGACCACACCTTCTATCTCACCTTTAGGGTCTTGCTTAGACTTCAATGTGGCTAGAAGTCTAGAACCAACAATTGTTGGACCCTGAGGGACATTAGTTCCCACTAGGAGGGGGAGATTAGTTTCTTCAGGCAAGAGTGGGGAGGAGGGATCTGCAGGGTGTGGATTCTCTGCTGAGGGTGGGGAGATTAATTCCTCAGATAAAGAAAATCCCTCAGAATCCGAGGGTTCAAAATCCTCATAATCGTGGTTCTCCCATACAACTCCAACCCAAGTTTCAGGGTTCCACCTTTTCCCCACCAGTGCTTTCACTTTAACTGCTGACACTCTTCATGGCTTGGAATTAAATTTGTGTTGTAAATCAGCCAAATGTATAATAATGGCTCCAGCTTGATTTTCTGCTGCTTTAGCTCTTTGGGTGCTGGAGAGAAGATTCTCTTCCAGAGCATACTGGGAAACCTTTAAAGTGTTGTTTCGAATCCAGTGTTTGTTATCACTGAGCTACTTATTTTCCTCTATCACTTTATCCAGAGATGCTAGGAGCAACCAGGCAACATCATTTTCCTTATTTTTCCGCAATTTCTCAAAAGTTTTATATATAGAGTCACTAAATTCCTTGCTCCTCACAAGAGGTGAGTAAGGTGAGTCAAATGGATCTATCTTCATAATTACATCAAATAGTCTGCACCAAGGATTATTGTTCCTCTTCATGCCACCAGGAGAGCCTTCAGTAACTCTAGGCTTCATTGGATTGGAGAGCTGGCTCCAGAAACTACGTAGCCCACTAAAGAAATTCATCCTTTCAATTCTGTTTCTCTAGAACCACTTCTGGTACTTATTTAGGGTTCTCTAAAGAAACAGAAGCAACAGGATGAATATATAGCTATATACAATTTATTGATTTGCTCACGTGACAGAGCTCAAGGAGTCCAACAGTAGCTGTGCCACACTGGAGAGGCTGAGAATCCAGGGAACTGCTCAGTCCACAAGGCTGGATGTCTCAGTAGTCCCAGTCCGGTGCTGAAGGACCAGTGGATTCCAGGAGATCTACCAGTCTCAGTACACGCTGGGATCCAAAGGGTTTATCACAGCAGCAAGACAAGTTGACCAGTTAGAGAGAGTCAAGATGCAGGAAAAAAGGGCCCAGATCCCTCTGCCATGGCCCTTTATACTGCCTGCCAGCAGAAGATAATGCCCACATTTGGGGTGGGCCATCCGGTTTGAGGCAGTCCAAACCGAAGATCCTTTTTCTCTTATTTGTTCCTTAGTCCTGTCAAGTTGACACCCAGGACTAACCATCACAAGTGTATTGTTTCCTTTTCTGGATATATCTTTACTTGGATTTGGTATTAGAGTGAGGCCTGGTTTATAGAAGAAATTTAGAGGCTCTCCCTCTGTTTCTATTTTTGTGAAAAATTTAAGGAGTATTGATTGTAGCTCTTCTGGAATTCTGGAATAATTCTGGTGAAAATCCTTCTTGATCTGGGCTTTCTCAGTTGGAAAATTTTCTTACTATCTCAATTTCCTTACTTACATCTATTTAAACCATTGATCTCTACTTGGCTAGATTTGGTGATTCCCAAGATTGACTTCTTGGGAGGTTTACAAGCTACTATGGCAATTTTACCAATGCAGTGGTAAAGCTGAAACCCCAGGGATGAGGCCCAGCATGCTGCCTTGGCAAATTGTCATTTTGATTCAGTGGCCAGTTCATGGGCTATGTAGCTGCTTTTTAGTAATTTGAAGTCATTACATCACAGAAAGATTTTAACTTAACCCTAAGCTGTTTGAATAGTTGTGAAGACCATTTTCTTAGATGAACCTCTTCTCATTTCTAAATGGGTGATAATTAATATCAGTTTAGATTCAAACTATTTAGTTATTCCCTTGTATTATTTTTACTGTTATTATTGTTAACAATGGCTCACAAGCCCCATGACAATACAGAAAATGTGTTTGCTAGACTGAGTAGCACTATTAGTGCCACTAGTGCGTGTGTCCTGCAGCTGTGCTGTTGTAACCCAGCCACTTACTCACCCAGGGTTTTCAGAGGACTTTGGATATATTGGATAAAAAATAACTTCTTTCTTTTAGGGATATATGGTTTGGAGGACATTAGTCTTTCTTTCTTTTTTGTGATCTTTTTGAGACAGGGTCTCCCTGTAGCACCAGCTGTCCTGGAACTCATTCAACACTTGCCTGAATCCCTACCACTCTCTCTGCCTTTCAAGAGCTGCTCTTTTGTTCAGCTTCCTCCAAAGGGTCTCATTCCCAAGGAACATTCATGGCCATGACTTTGGGGTGTGTGGGATGTAGAGAAAAGGCTCACAGTGTAGTGAGGGAGTAATGAGGGAGGGCTTTTGCCTGCAGGATGAGGAATAAAGAGTCCCCCACCAGTGCCCATATGATTGGACACAGCAATAACAGGATCAATGTAAGAGAAACATTTAAATATTTATTATATATTTATTTTTAAATCATGCATATGTGTATGTGTGTCTGGGTGTGGGTATTTGCACACGAATGCAGAAAGACAGAAGAGAGTGCTATATCCCCTGGAACTTTAGTTACAGGTGTTTGGAGGTCTCCCAACACACCTGCTAGAACTGACCTCAGGTTCTTTGCTAGAGGAGTACCTTCTCCTAACCTCTGACCCAAATCTCCAGGCCCCATGAATTTTTAAAAAAATAATAATCTCAGATTTTGTATAGCTAGCTCACGGAGTAAGAACACTAGATATTCTTGCAGAGGACCTTGGTTCAATTGCTAGCACCCACATAAGGGCTAACAATGGTCCATAACTCCAGTTCAGGAGATCTAACTGCCACTTCTGTTCTCCACAAGCACACACACAAAAAAAAAAAAAAAAAATATATAGATATATATATATTACAAATATTACACATATATATTGCAAATATTACACTCATACACATAAAATAATAATAAAATTAATGGTCTCTATTGGGGTGGATAAATGGATCAGTGGTTCAAAGCATTGGGTGCTCTTGAAGAGGACCTGGGTTTGGTTCCCAGCACCAGGTGGTGCTGCCTAGCAACTATCTGTAGCTCTAGTTTTAGATAATTCAATGGATGAGGTGCACTGACTTACATATGGACAAAATTCTTATAGACAAAATAAATAATATTAAATGATCTCTAGAACATAGGAAAATCAAGTTATATGAAAGAAGGGACCTATGCCAAACTGTACTTTAAAAATATAGGTAAATGTGTTTAGACAACAATGCAATGGATAATTAGGCCAGCTTTTATCTGGGACTCAATAGTAAAAGTGATTTAATTTTTCCTACTTATTTTTTCCCCAATTTTTGGCAATAAGTACACATTACATTTAGTATAAACCTTTATTCAAAAACCTTTAAGTATTGTATGACTATTTGATGGTCAAAAGGAATTAAAATTATTTGAATGCAGCCACCTGTTACATACCTGCGTGTTTATTGCACACAGAAAGGACTCGGACTCTGAGGGACTTCAGGTAAATGAAAGCCTTCAGTCTGGGTGTTGGACTCTAGGGGGACCTTTCTTTTGCGTGGGTTTGCATTAGTGTTTGCTCTATGTTGTTTGTTGTAGTGTGAGGGTTAGAGTTTTGGTTTCTAGTCAGAAAAGAACAAGTGTAACATTTTCTTTTCCAAAGATGTGGATTATCAACAAGGATCATGGCAATAGTTCACTGCAGGTTTCCAAGGACACGTGAAAGTTTGAAATACTTTGTATATAGATTAATTTACCACAATAGACCACTCTAAAAGATGATAGGGAGTTGAATACATAATTTCATACAACTGGAATTATAAGGAGTCAAGAAAACTTGTAATAGAAATGTAAAAGTCAGACCAGTAATGACGTCTTCTTTGCCATTTTTTCTGTTTCATGAGCATCAGGTGTAGATGTTCCATCTTCTGTCTTCCTCAATCTCTTTCCTTAAAGATGTAAAATGTCTATTAAAGAGATAGTCGATGTCTTTGGTTATCTTTATTCCCAGAAATTTTGTAGCTGTAGTGAATGGGTTTCCATGTATCCTTTTCTGCAATTGCTTGTTATCAGTGTATAGGCTACTATATATTATTCTTTGAGGGAAAGGTGATGCAGGATCTCAGTATTTGCTCCAGGTCGCTCTGGAATTTCTCACTGTATAACCTAGGAATTTTTGGAACTTTATACATATCACAAGATGGCCATCCACTCATAATCCAACTGCTTCAGTCTGCCAGTTCCAGGACAATGTGTATGTACCACCATACACAGGGTGTACATGAATTTTAAGCATGTTTTGAAGCCTTAAATTCATGGCAAAGTGTACAAAGCATTTGTTTCATGTTCAATTATTTCCATTCCTTTATTTCTTTTTTTGTCTTTTTGATACATGTCTCCCTGTAGCTCCAGCTGTCCTGGAACTCACCATGTAGACAAGGCTGGTGTTGAACTGACAAAGATCCACCTGCCTCTGCCTCCCAAGTGCTAGGATTAAAAGAATGTGCCACCATACATGCTCATCCTTTATTTCTTAAAATGACTGCACATTTTTTAATCTTTCTTTTAATGCTGAAATATAGACCCAATGGGAAGGGTCACTTATCAGCAAGTAAGAGGCACTTGCTGAAAAGGCCGAAGACCTGAGTTCAGGTCCTAAGACCCACATGAAAGAACAGACCATTCACACATGATATCCCTTTGATCTCCACATACATATTCGGTAATGTTCAGTCCACAAATAAATAAGCAAATTTCTGTCACTTTTGAAAATTAAACAACCTGCTGGTCATGTTGGTACACATCTTCAATCCCAGCACTGGGAGGCTGAGGCAGGCAGATCACTGTGAGTTCAAGGCCAGTCTATTCTACATAGTGAGTTCCAGGTTCACAGGGAGAACTTCTCTCAAAAAGAACAAAAAATTTAAACAAGCTGAAATATTTTATAAAGTTATCCTCGTTTTAATCACTGTCCACATTCTCATCAAATATGTCTTGTTTGAAAATATAAGTTTGTTATTATGTGAATAAAATCACATAAATTATCTCCTTAAATATTTCCCTGGCATACATTGAATCTCAGACTTTATTATGTACTATAACATACACCAGTGACTATTGGGAATTTCCTAAGTTCAATTATCTTCTGTTTTATATTTTCTGTGATAAAAGAATTTGTACAAATCTTTGCACCTTAATCAACTACCTTTGTGACCACTAATTAGATGATGAATAAAACAATATGGGCTGCTCTTTCTTCCTTTGAACAAACCTTCTCTAATTTCACTTTGCAATTTATCTGCCCAACCGAAGTGTTATCCACAGCCATGGAGGAAGTTACCAATATAAAGTGCCCAGGGATCCTGTCTCTGATTTGTTGGAATCACACTAAATATGGTTTCTGCTCTGAGATTGTTCTGAATTAAATCATTTAGATCTCAGAGGTGTAGATGGTCACTCTTCTTTAGTTTCATTGAAACTAATTTGTAGGGACCTATCCCTTTTACTATGTATCTACATTAATCACCTACGGTTTCATAATCATCCTCAATCTTATGCACTGATACAGTATGCAGAATGAGACACCACATTCCTGACCATACTATACTGGCCAACAATAAGTAATAACCATGACTTCAGATTAAACCTTTTCCTGTATCTGCATGGACACAAATCAGTATAAAGGACACTCTCACTTTCTAGCCATAACTGCAATTTAGAATTGGTGGTTATTGGCTATATCTTTAAAAATACCAGTTATATAAACAGAAGATTCCAGACATCAGAGACATAGGTGAGAGTGAATTAGATGTGTGAAATCAGCAAATGAGATGTAAGGAGATTTTGCCATTGCTGCATGTGCATCCTAGCCATATGTCTTTCTCTGAATTGGTTCCTGAACTTTAACACGACTATCAGTACATCAAAAAGACACATCATTGTGAACACTGTCTAGATGTATTTCAGTCGGCATAGTTGACTTATATTTCTATACTTTGCTGTAAGAAATTTTCTGTTACGAATGTCATATATTCCTAGTCTTAGAGAAGAGAACCATGTTATTAGGTGATGAGCTTAATGAATATGGGAAATAATTTGTGAGTTCTGTTTCATACACCTTTAATTACAATACAGACACAGCTTCAGGCAGTCTATCAGGGTATTTCCATCAAAGAATATCTGGAGGGAGAGGCTACCCCTTCTCAATGGGTGACATCTACAAATATAGCTTTAAAGAGTTCTGAGAAAAAAAGGATTTCTGTCCTTATATCTTTGCTTCTTTCTGGTAACTGTGTGTATCCATGCTGCATATGCATAGCTACTGAGTCCAATTAATATTGACTACATTTGTATGTGTTTAGACCTGAAAATATAGGATTGGAAAATCTATCAGAGGCATCATTCCTGGAGAAAACTGATTCTCCCTCCCCTCAACCATCGATTGATGGTGGTTCTTCATTTAATAGTGAGAACTTAGAAAAATCTTGATTATCCACTTAAGCTTTTAGACAAATATGGTCTTGTAAATGTTTCATGTAACCATACTCTTGGGAATTCATGAGTGCAGCATCAATGTCATGTTTCAAAATTCCATCTGCCCGCAAGTAAACTGGTCCTTTGTCTAATGTGATCATTCCAAACAATTTTCTGTGATATTCCCTGAGGCTCAAGTGTAGGGTTTGTTTTGGAACTATCCCAGTTGTGTGGGATTGCATCAAGTTCCCTTGTTCTCTGCATTTTTACCAGTTGTGGATCTCTGTAGTATCCTAGTATCCTCAATGGGTTGGAGAAAAGAAGCTTCATTATTGATGGATGAGAGCCACACTATCTATAAGAATAAGTATTCAGAGTACACTTGGAAAATATATTAATTTATGAAAAAGGTAGGTAGTAGATTTTTCCACTAGGGTCCTTAACTCTCCATCCATTAGCTGTTAGCTAGATTCCCAGAGTCAGGCACAATTTCATCCCCATTGATCTGGACATAAGTCCAATTAGATAGTTACTAGATTCTGTTAAGGTATAAGTGATATTATTGCCAGGCTTGGTGGCACAGGCATTTGATTCAGCACTCACTTGGGGTTAGATGCAATCAGTTCTCTGTGAGTTCAAGGATATCCTGGTATAAATAGTGAGTTCAATGATATCCTCATCTACATAGTGAGTTCGAGGCTATCCTGATCTACATAGTGAGTTCCAGGCCAGGAAGGGGTAAAGGGAGAACATATCTCAAAAAACCAAAAAACAAAGACCCTACTGAACCATAGGCACAGACCGTCAGACTGGTCACTCCTGTGTTTTGCAGTCTGTACAGCTGGGCAGGACTGTTGATGACTTTTATTCATTGGCAGCTTGCACAGAAAATTAAAAATATGAGAGCAAGTCATCAGGTTTTTAAGGTAAGCAATAGGTCAATTCTTCTAAGTCAGGAGACCTAAGCTCAGCATATGGTGCCTTCCTCAGTAGTCTTGCTTTCAAGTCTTGAGATGCAATAAAGGGTGAAGTTGAATGCCTATAATGTTTAGTGTGTCTCTTGGACTTCTTTGATCAGAAACTTCAAAGGGAGATTTCCCATGCCTGACACTGATTATGGGATCTGCTGTGGTCCTTATTTACCATCTGTAGGGATGTATTTTTTAAAATTAATTTTTATTGAGTGCATTTCATCCAACATTTCTGAATCAAATCTAAACTCATACCCTCATTCATGCCTAACCCTTACATCCCCCTGCCCCCTGCCAGAGCTCATGGACTCTGTTATACATGTTAAGCCACTTCTTGCATCTTTATCTCAGTCTTTTATAAACTTTTTGATGCATAATTTTTCTGTTATGGTCAGTTTTTATTATGTTTTTCTCTCCTTTTGTCCCCTTTAATTTTATATTATTCCAAAATATGCATATATACACTCCACACGTGAATCAAAATTACCAATTCTGAAATTAATCTATAGATTAATTCCTAAACACATTTAGAGATGCACATTTCAGCAGTAAATTTGCACGCAGGTAAAAAGAATTATGTGTAGAATATGAATACATATCTTCCATTCATATATGGTAATTACAATGTGTGAATACAAGTGGTAGGACAATTCTAGATCCCATTAAGAGATTCACATTGGAATAGCACAGTTGCTTTCAGATACAATGAAATATAATAAAGTTTCTCAGTTTGCCTGCCAAATGGGGATTTGGTGTTAGCATCCACAAATGAGGGAAACCATTAGTCTTTTTTTTTCTGGGACTGTGTTACTTCAATTAGCATAATGGCTTCGAGTTCCATCCATTTACCAGCAAAGCTCTTGATGACAGCTTTATTTAATTCTGCATAGCACTTCATTGTTTAGGTGTACCATAGTTGTTACCCAGTCATCAGTTGAGGGGCATTTGGGTTGGGCCCATCTCTTTGTTATTGTGATAGAGCTGCAATAAACATAGCAGGCCATGTATCTTTATGGTAGGATGTGTCTTGTGGGTATGCACCCAGGACTGGTATGGCTGGGTCAGGTGGTAGGGTCATTTTGAGATTTTTAATGGTTCTCCACACTGATTTCCACAGTGGTTGTACCAGTTTACATTCCCACTGGCAGAGGGTGAGTGTTCCCCTTTCATCAAAACCTCTCCAGCATTTGGTGTCTTTTGTTTTCTTGATCTTGGGTAGTCTTATTGGAGTGAGATGATACCTTAGTGTGGTTTTAATTTCCATTTCCTTAATTATTAGTGATGTTGAACATTTTTAAGATGTTTCTCAGCAATCTTTACTTCCTTACTGGTGAAGTCTCTTTTCATCTCTTTACTCCATCTTTTGAGTAGGTCATTTGTTTTCTTACTTCTTTGTGTTTTTTTAAATTTTTTTATTTTTTTATTAATTTTATTTATTTCTGTATGTATATAAATGTACTGTCTGCATGCAAGTTTGTGTACCCCGTGTTGTGCAATGCCGGGAGGTCAGAAGAGGGTGTCGGATTCCCCTGGAACTGGAGTTCTCCTGGAATTGGAGTTTCAGACGGCTCTCGGCCACCATGTGGGTTCTGGGGATCGAACCCAAGTCCTCTGCAAGAGTGTCGGTGCTCCTAACCGCTAGGCCATCTCTCCAGCCCCACTTCTTTGTTTTTTAAGTAGTTTATATATTCTGGATGTTAATTCTCTGTGATATGAATCAGTGGTGAATGTTTCCTCCCACTCGGTGGGTTTTCTCTTCACTTCCTTGATTGTTACTTTAGCTGTACAAAAGCTTTTGAGTTTTTTATTTCAATGAGTTCCCACTTACCAGCTATTGTAGTTATTTTCTGCACAGCTGCTGTTTGATTTAGAAAGTCTTTTCCTATGCCTATGTCTTGTAGGTTGTTGCCAACTCTTTCTTCTATCACTTTCAGGATTTCAGGTTTCAGGTTGTGATCTTTGATCCACTTGGAGTTTATTTTTGTATGGGGCAAGAGATAGGGGTTTAATTCTTCTACAAATGGTGATCTAGTTTTGCCAACACCATTTGCTGAAGATTCTGTCTTTCTTCCATTGAGTGTTTTTGGCTCCTTTGTCAAATATGAGGTGGTTGAAGTTATATGAGCTCAAGTTTGTATCTTCAATAGATAGATAGATAGATAGATAGATAGATAGATAGATAGATAGATAGATTATTTTTATATACATACATACTGATACAGAGTTATGGGAAGAATATAGGTTGAGGAAGATACATAGATATATAGATGATAAATGGTATACAGATAGATGTAAGTAAAAGACAGAAAGATAGACATATAGAAGATTACTAGATAAACTTTCTGAATTTGGAGTGAGAATTCACATGAAAAAGAAGTAGAAACAGAATCAGAGCTTCAACAAATGCAGGTACCTTTATTAGCTATCAACAACCTGAAATATTACTTAGGGAAAGGAGCCTGGTCACTCGATTGTGGCATGCAGTTCTAGCATTTATAAGTGAAACCAGAATGTGCTATAAAGAGAATTGGGCCTTCCTGGAATTCCAGAAGGTGTGTACCTTTCCAAAATCCCTGAAGGTGGAACAGGCCTTTTTGGGCGTGTGTCTTACTCCTCACTGGGATCAGAGAAGGAGAGCTGGAGAATTCAGATAGAGAGTTTGAAAAGGAACCAGATGTCTTTTGAAAGGCTCTATGTGTTATGAAATAGATGTATTTCCCTCCAGATCCAGAGTGGTCAATTCCTATAGCTATTTTTTAGGCTGATGTTCCTTCAGGTAAATGATAGCTAATAGGGAGAGGGTAGGTAGACAGATGAAAGAAGATGGACAGATGATACACATACATCATATGTTGAGAGATAAAGATATATAATAGGTAGATAATATGAGGTAGTATATACATAGTTTATAGTAGATGGTAAGCAGGTAAATTGATACATAGTTTCAGTGAAATTTATTGGTATAAGAGGGTCACATGTTCATGAAAGCTTAGGATGAAAATTTTCATAATTTCTCTCTGTAACCTTGAGAACTCATAAAGCTGATAGAATGGCACAAATGAGAAGGCCTCAGATGATGCCATTATCACTTCACTGCCAAATGCCTGGAAAGTCAATGGAGCAGTGGATGAAGAGTATTATTTCAGGTACAAGTCCTGAAAGACCAGAGGACCTGGAGGTCCATACCTATACACTACATGAGAACTGTGGTCTTACACTCCCTATAACAAGACTTCCCTTTGTTTTGCTATCTTAGCTTTCATTCTAGATTAGATATCTGGGATCCTTGAGTGACCCAGATCTTCACCCTTGTGACCCAGATCTTCACCCTCTCTCTATTAAATATATATATATATATATATAAATATATATATATATATAT
>VZQC01003549.1:1181070-1574562 GCA_009823505.1 Rhizomys pruinosus
GGGAGGGAGTCGGGGTGAAAAGTGGCTTTAAGCGCCACAATCATGGGGTAAAAGCCCAAAGGGGGTCCTGCTCTGAGAATCCTTTCTCTTTCTCTTGCCAGCTTTTCTATTCGCCCCCAAACTTTCCAGGAGAAAGGGCCAGAAAGAGGACATGGTCCCAGGCAGGCTCTGCGACCACATCAGTCAGTTCTAATCCCCTGGATTTTAACATCAATCTCAGTGCTTTAAGCGCTGGGTCCTCATTTTTTCCCGTTACGTTTCCCATCGCGGGGACTCACTTACCCGAAAGACCGATTGGCCCCAGCCATATTGCTAGCCGTTATGGTCTCGGGGGGGTCTTCAAGCCCCACGTTGGGTGCCAGATGCGGGGGTCATAGAGAGGTGGTTGGTAAAGACTACCCTCTCCAGCTTCCTTGCTGCCAAAAATCTTCACTCTGTCGGCCCGCGATGGAGTGGGGCTGGGGAGAGTAAGTGCGCTGCCGAACGGAAAGCAACCATGGCAGGGAGTCGAGTCAAAGTGTTACAGCTCAAAACTCACTTTATTGCAGGTTTACAGCGGCTTATAAGCTGGGCTGGCTTCCCCACTCGGGCATGTGTCTCTTCCCAACTGGTCCTTTTAGGAGGCTTAATTTACAAGTTCCTAATTAATCCAATCCCTTCCCTTCCTAGCATAGTCCCTAATTATCATGTTAGTACATGGAAGCTAGCCTTTCTTGCTCGGATAGGCGGGGGTGAGTTCGCGAAACTCCAACACAGGCTTCCCCTCATCCTTCAGGCCCATCTTCTCAGCCATTCCATGCCGTCATGTAATTATTTTCCTTCTGATTTTGTAGGTGGGAGTGAAAACAAAGCCTCACACTCTTGTGAGGAAACAATGAGGAGGGTCTTATATCTCAAGGATGATTAATCAAGAGGCTCCTTTTCCCCCTCTTAACAACAGAAAATCCTGTGCTTCCCAGCACGGGAGATATAAGAGGCTGGAAAGACCAAAGATAATTCAGTCTCTTCAAGAGATGTGCCTGTGGTGCAAGGGGCACAGTGTCCATGAGGTGGCAGCAGAAAACTGGTCAGGGACCAGCTAGGTACAAGGAGTGCAATTTCTCATGGGGAAAAATGTACAGTTCCTCTCCTGAGTCAGAGCAGCTTCTCTAGAATAGTTCATTCTCTTGTGGCTAATCACATGCTGTACCATCATCACTATCCTGTTTAACTCTCACATAGCCACACTTTTTTTAGATGAATGCCTTTGGATATTCAGAGGTTAGGATTGAAGAGATGAGGGAAGGAATTTCAGACTGGATACACTTTTGTTAGGGAAAAAAGCAGTTGTGTGATGCATGTCTTCAGTCTCAGCTCTCAGTAAGCAGAGGCAGGCAGATTTATTTGAGTTCAAGGCCAGTATGGTCTACATAGTTGAGTTTCAGGACAGCTGTCTCAATAAGACAAAAAATGAATCAATGAATAAAAATAAAGGAGCAGGGCAATATAGGAAGACACTTAACAACATCTGGCCCATCCATGCACACACACACACACACACACACACACACACACGAGGGTCCTTATAAAGAAAAACTGAAGGCAGGGGAGTAAGGGATGGAAACAAAGTGTCACCATGGATGCCATGCAGGGCCATAGGGAACATACACTCCTTGAGATAGGAAGGTAAGGAAATAGATTCTGCCCTAGAACTTCTGGAATGAACTCAGTGCTGCTAGCCAATTAAATCTTTGGGGTGCACTAATATCAGACTACCACTAACTGCTCCATCTCCAGGCAAATAATGTGCAGTCTGACAAGTCTAGTTTGACTCAGGAAACCATTTTGTTTTCATTCAGTGATCTTTTTGGTGTTCTTTGGCACCATGGAGACCAACTAAGTGTGCATTTTGCAGGCATCCAAAATTACAGGCAAATAGCTTTTGTTTAGGGGAGCTTTTAGGGTCCCCTAGCAAAACATCTCCTTATTAGTAGTAGTCCATAAATGGTACCATAAGCTTTTTTCCATCCATATGTCTCACCCGACCTTAAAGCAAAATATAGAGGTGGGGAAATAATCTAAAGGACAGGCACAAATGTCAATGTCGCCATACCTTTGGGATGTATAGACAATTCAATGTCCCTTCTGGTACCAAAGTGTACTTTAAAATATTTTACAATTATACCTGACCCTGGTATCCCTCCTTAATGAATTTACTTTATTTTCATTGTTCCTTTAGGTGTGTTGGGTATGTCTCCAACTAGTTTCACCTCTGTAATACATTCACATGATATCATTAGGTATTAAAAATAAGCCAGGTCATTTCCATAGTGTGCCAGGCTGTTGTGTAACTTCACCACACATAGAGGTGGATGCTCAGACCCCACCAACTGGATTACAGGGAAAAGTGGAGATGCAAGTCAGCCACCAGCAAATGTGCTAAACTGTGGGGCCAAAGGCTGATAAACTTTTCATTGCCCACCTGTCTCATCTAGCAACTAGACCAGGTAATGATTTATTGGCATTCCCAGATCCTCCAGACTGCCAACTGATTGGCAGTCTATAGTCTAATGCCAGACTGCTGCCTGATTGGCACACTACAGTCTAGTTCCTGCCCAGGCACTGACCACACATCACAGCTGGCAACCTGATAGGTCTCCTACCAGCCCCACACCAGCTTCCCAGATAGGTGGCCTGATTGGCTGGCATCAAACACACTGGTCACTAGTACACAATCCTTATAGGCTAAGATTGCACACAAAATAATGGCTGTTAGTCCCTGTCAGAGGGCAAGAAGGACTGGTCTTTTTATTCACAGCATTCTGTTTTGATATCCAAAGTGACATTATATCTCAGGGCCTGGTTTCAGACCCCGTGCTTCATATTCCACAACATTATGACTACTAGTATCAGAAGCACATGTACTCATGAGTGCCTTTCATCTCAAGGTGTCACAGGCTTGCTAATACAGATTCAAATTAAAATAAAATGTCAAATAATACAAATTATGTGCTGCCTCTTACAACTATGATAATACAGTAAGCCAACATATTTTTTGTTTCAGGTTTTATAACTTGTGGTAAAACTTTGTCAATAATCTTCTCAAAGTGTTAATCATATCTTTTCCACAAAGAATACATGAACAAGAATTGAATATTGGAAGAAGAGAATTGAGCAAAAATTGTCAGTTCTTGCATGTCTCAAATTAACCCAGTTTGAGTTTTAAGTTTGCAATAGTAGAAGTACAATGGAATGAGAACTATTGTTGTCAGGTAGGGAGTACAAGAAATACAGTTGGAGTAATTTTAGCCATCTCTATAGCTGATGACAATTTCATAATTCCCATAGTGATTTTTAAAATTAGGAGAGGAAATTAATACATAAGAAGAACACAGTAATTATATAGACCACAATTTCCTCTGACATGGTGAGATGAAAAATAAATAAATAAGTAAGTAAATGAATAAATAATTAAATAAAAATTTTAAAAAATTAAAAAGACCCTCAGTCTCAATTGAAGGATGATCCAGATAAAATTGGCTCCTGGGAATTACTGTTAGGGAATTAGCATGATATAGAATTGATATAGGAGAGTATACAGCACTGTGAACAACACCATTCTCTAGGCATGGGGGGAGGGGCAGGATGCTATCTCTATACTGGAGTATTGACTTAGCACTTAAGAGAACTGGCAGTTCTCGCTGAGTAACAGGTTCAATTCACATGGCAGAGAGAAATTGTACTCCTGTTCCTAGTGATCTGACACATTCATAACTTCTGGGTGTGTTACATAACATAGGTACACCTACCTCATACACGTAAAATATTAAAAAAAAGAATGGTGGGTGAGCATGTGTTCACACAAGAGTCAGAAAGAAGCATTTACCACTGGTTTCTGCTCCAAGTTCCTGTTTGAGTTTCCCAACACGGTCCTCTTTGCTGTAACCTAAGAGGTTAAAATAAAAAAGCAGTCCTCTTCTATATTAGTTTTGTTAGTATTTTATTGTAGCATCAAAAGTGAAACTAGAACAGACAAGCAAGTATTACTGGGCAACATAGATATGGAGGCCCGAGTAACAATCCACAGGAACTTTGAACACTCAGTGGCCATTGTGAAGTAGAGATAGCCCTTTTCAAGGATGGGACTCCTGGTAGGTTAATCAGGTTTCAGTGGATAGGCTCACCTGAAAGACATATGAGGCCACAAATTAAAATCTATAGGTCTTGCTGTACATAGAAGAGAGAACATTAAATTGTGCAGAGGACAGTAAGTTGAAGTGTGAGTGGGGCAGGAGTGCAAATACCT
Organism: Rhizomys pruinosus; assembly: GCA_009823505.1. Taxonomy (NCBI): domain Eukaryota; kingdom Metazoa; phylum Chordata; class Mammalia; order Rodentia; family Spalacidae; genus Rhizomys; species Rhizomys pruinosus. The sequence continues at coordinate 1,185,356 of VZQC01003549.1, forward strand.
TCAAATGTTACTGAATGAAATTATAAATTTCAATGGAAAAAGAAAAAAGAGTGACTTGCAACAATAAAACTGAGGGTCTATTTTGCAAGCACCAATGACAATAGATTTGCATTATACAAGAGAGGTAGAAATTCTTTCCTATCTGAGCATGAAAATCCAGAATTTTTTTAGTTGTTCCTCTTTATTTTTATTATTTTATTTATTCATTGAAAAATTTACATGTTTCCAGATTTGTTCTGTTTCTTACATCACTTTTCAGTTCAATTTAGACATATTCCCTTTTCCCTGTCCCCATTCCACCCCAGTTCATACACTCTGCCAAACATGTCCTGCATCTTTCTCCAAAAATGTCTTTCAGTGTGTGTCCATGTACCAGAGCCTTGTTAACCTAACATGTGTCCCATCCCTGTGAGAGAATCTCTCTCCTTATTTTCAGGATTACATTCATAGACATCTACACATAATTTCTGATTCTGCTCATTTATCTCCTATTCTTCTCTTACAACCTTATGTCTCCCTAACCCAAAATGGTCCCGAAGTGTGGGTGGGTGAATTTCATTATAAGTGTATTGTCCTGATCCTGGCTTCCAATGGCAGAAGCATTTCAATTATTATTGTATTGCCATGAAACAAGCACAGGAAAGATCAAACAACTTCTGAATGTATTGCTGTATTTTAGTCTACAAATTAGCCACCATCATCTACTTTTAAAAATGTGTTAAAGAGACCAACTACTCTCTCAAGTTTCTACACCATTCTGAAAAAAAATCATTCAATCCCGTGATATATGTTTACAGAACAAACATATCAGAGACACATAGAAAATTCCCAAATCAATATTTATCTAAGAGATGTTATTCCAGTAATTGTTGTTTTCTGGAGTCACTGTTTATAAACAGTTCTATTTTTCATTACATTATATTGAAACTTATGTCCCTGCAGTTATGAAACCAAGTTTTGATTCATTCAGCAGTTGTTTAATATAAAACTCTGTCTCATTTCTGACTACAAAATGGAATGGAAATGTACATCTGAGTAGAAAAAATAGTACTATTTGAATTTATGATATTCATATTTTGTTTGAAACTTTTATAGAAAATTGCACAAATTGCCAATTAAAATTAATATAACCCTAGGTCTTATGGAGTCCAAATAATCACCTCATGTATTATAAATCTGAAACCAGGGACTGAAGAGATGATTCAGCTGTTAAGAGCACTGGATGGGTGTTAACAACCATCTGTAACTTGAATTTCAGGAAATATTATGCCCTCTTCTGTTGCTTTGGACATTCTACATACAAATAACATTCATAAATATTCAGGCAAATCACACACATAAAGCAAAAATAAATTTTAAAATATGAATTATAAATTTTAAGCACAAAATGATTAATATGAATGGATAATAACTATATAGCATAAAGTTCATTAAAACATTATTCCTCTAAGGAAAATTTATTTTTATATCTGGGACTATTAGAAAAATAGGACATAAATATAGTGGTTTAAAGAATTCCAAATGACACATATAAGCTATTGGGATAATTAATAATATCTAACACCATCTATGACTTTTCTGTGTTTGCTTGATGCACTTGCAATAGGTGCAACAATGTAACTGCTTTAGCTAATGGAGTATTATAAATATGAATGTCCTATCTCATTAACACTAACATTCTTCAATGCTGGAAAAATTTTCAGGGCAATGTGAAAACCCCTAGTCTGCAACCTCAATAAATTAGAGCAACAGCAAGGGCTATCAGCAAGATTTAAGTAGAATCCAGTACCATCAAGTTTTGTAAAAGAGAAAAAATGTTTTTAATCGTAATCTACTATTGAGGAGACAATAGGTAAATGGATCTTGTCCTTCCATCAAGTAATTCCAAGTGTCCCTTATCCTGATGCCATCTCATATGAATAAATGAGTCTATGAAAGAAAACTTTCTTGACTTGTTGGCAAAGTACACATATCTGTGAACTTTCTTGGAGTCCATTGTTGGACATACATATAAGTTGTGGTATGCAGAGCCTTCTACCACCAGGAAAGCACAGCACTAATAGCCCAATTTGGAATTCAGATGCAGCATATTCTTCACTTGGGTGCATAATTCTGATTCATATACCAATTGACTTAAAAAGCTTCTAGTTTTAACAGAAAAGAGATTTCTACACAACAGTTGGGCCATTTGGTCCATATGATTCTTCCATGCAAATGGTACCAAGTTATTAGAATAGCCAGAAATAGAATCTCCCAGAAGAGTACTTAAAAAATCTAGGAGACATATGACCTTGGCTGGGGAAGTAATTCAACCTATTTCTCTGAAAAATGTACTGTTGAACATTGGACTGGTGTACAATATGTCTTAGATGCGGGAGAATGGTTATATACACACACAGCAGAAACCAATACTGAGCCCTGAGTACAGCACCATTCCTTGGGTGTCTGGTCAGCAGTGTAATGACAAGTTACCTACATTGGAATCTTTCTATCAAAAAACAGCAAGGTTCTGTCCTTAATGAAAGACATATTTATGTTGTGTATGAACTTGCTGTATATTCACATAAGTTTCTTCCAAAGCTACCATACATTTTCATACTAAGCCCATGTTTATTTTAAAATAATAATAATAATGTGTAAAATTCTAGTTTTGCACATTTACAAGATTAAGTTATGTTTTAACTAAGTGTACATGGAATACAAAAATAATTTGTAGGCCTTTAATTCTGTTACAATGTTAACAGTCTGGAAAAGTATTGTACAGTACCTTAGTAACATCTTTGTTCCACAGACTGTATATCAGGGGATTGAACATTGGAGTCAAAGTAGTATGGAAAAGTGAGATGAGTTTGTCTGTTCCCCCATACTCACTGGAGTTGGGTTTTAAATAAGTGATACTGGCTTATCCATAGAATAAACCTACCACTATAATATGGGAAGAGCAGGTAGAAAAGGCTTTGGATCTTCCTGTGTTTGATTGCAGCTTCAGGATGGTTGAGATGATTCTGCTATAGAACACAAGGATCAACATGAAGGGCCCAGTTATAATCAATACATAAGATAAATAGACACTAATCTCATTCAAAACAAGGTCCCCACAAGTCAGTGTGAGCAATGTGGGTATGTCACAGAAGAAATGATTGATTTGGGTAGATTTGCAGAATGGCAGAAAAAAAACTCTGATATGTCTGTCCTACTGGAATGGGAACTACAATGACCCAGGAGCTAAGGACCAGCTGTTTACCGATCTTTTGGCTCATGATTACAGGATATTACAGAGGGTTGCATATGGCCACATAGTGATCATAGGCCATCACTGCCAGGAGGGAGCACTCTGTGGTCCCTAAAGTAAGGAAGAAGCACATTTGTACAGCACAAGCATAAATAGAAATATTTCCTTTCAGAGTACAAAGATCCATAAGCATTCTAGGCAGAGTGATGGATGTTCTCTAGGAACGAAAGTGGGCTCTGCCCGTGTGATGAAAATAATGATTCCATTCCCTATCAAGATAATCAAATAGATGAACTGGAAAATTCCAAAGAGAAACCAGTGCAAATTGGGAATATCAGAAAATCCCAAGAGAAAAAATTCCACACTTACAGTAAGGTTTAATTCTGTGATTTTTCCATTTGTTTTCTATTGTCGAAGTTACATTTCTTGGCTGCATGTCCTTTCCTGAAATTGGATTGCTGTGTTGGTTTTCATTTTCACAGCTTGCAAATTACTTTCTGAACATTGAAGTTGTGATTCTGGAGTTTTGGTTGTGGCATCAGGAGCAATGGATTTACCTGAATAAAAATGACAAACAATTGAGATAATAAAGTCCACAAAGTGACTTGATCATCTTAGGTATGTGTTATAATAAACCAAAAACTGCACAGGTTCATTCTTTTATATTCAATTTCATGTAATAAATATATCTAATATGTTTGTTTTGAAGTTCAACTGAAATATTTTGCTAGCCTCCCTAGCTCCTGCTAAATGAAAGAATAAAATTCAGAGTTTTGCTTTTTGGCTTACATATTAAATTTCCCCATGGGAAAAAGCCTTATGATAATTTTAACTTATGTAGTCACATACAATGTATATATTATTCTGTCAGTTTGGTTGGGGAGATCACTGACCAATATTAAGACCTAGATCATCAGAATTGAATTTAAATTTATATATTATTTACTGAACACCTAATATAATAATATTATTGCTAAATATTTTCTGTACTAAAAGAATTCCCTTCCTTAAAGGTTGGGTATTATTAGGAATAATATTACTTATAACATTTCTTTCTTTGGATAATAAAATAGGGAATATATTTGAATTATACTCAAATATGGTTCTTTGAAGTTTTGGAGCTTTTCTCATAATGATAAGGAAGGGATATTTTAGGAATTAGTTATTTCAAGTGTAAAAACGATATTTATTCATTTTATATTATAACAATAAATATACAAGAATAATCAAACAGAAGATCATTTTATTCAAATATATTGAAGTTCATGATTCCAAATACCATAAATGTCATATGCATTTATTGACTTATGATCTCTACATTAATATTACTGAGAGAAATATCAATATTCATGAAGATTACCTTTTCAGTTTTGCTGGATTCTTCTTCTTTCTGAAGTTTCAGTGATTTAAAATTTTAAATATTTATATTACATTATAATAATAAGTTGTCTTCCTTTATAAAAGCCCTGTGCCATTCATACAGGAAATATTGACTTATGTCCCATGGGGTTAGTTATTCTCTCTTGTCATACCCAAATTGCAGGATAATTAGTATAATCTGAAATTAATTTGTATGTTTCTTGTAACAATTTATATCACCAAGATTTCCACATGTAATGTGGAGAATTGTATCCCTACAATGCTAATCTAGGATCTAGTACCTAGGTATTTCAGTTCTTGGTTAGTCCTAGTCCAGGAGTTTTAAATGTTCTTTCTGTAAGGTTATAGCACGCTCCCCTCAGAATGAAAGGCCGCGAGGTCTAAGTTCTTCAGAGCAAAGTTTAATTCAGGGTAGCCAGGGCTAGGCTCAGGGGAAAAAGAGAGCCAAGCATAGAATGGCGTCTGGCTTGGGAATTTAAGGGAGAAGGTGGGAGTGGGATTCAGTGAGGGTGGGATGGTTCAAAAGGCAAGGCGGAAGATTTCTGAGTAATTGGTGGTGGCCTGCTTTAGCATAGCCAAAGGCTATACCTGGTAGAGCAAGTTCTTGGGCAACATGGGTCTTATGTGTCTCTGCATTCCAATGGGTTTCTGGAGCTCAGAACCTGACATTCCAGCCTTTTGTTTCTATGGGAAAAAGGGCGGAGGTCTGTCTTCTGTAGGTGCTTCAGAGCTGATCAGGGGCGAAGTCTTCGGGAAACAACTGTCAGGGTGGAGGTTTAGAATCCGTTTTCCCATTTTGGGTGCTTGGGGTGCTCTGCTCGGTGGGTTTGGTCCAGATCAATAGTTGCCAGTACTTAATGGATGTTTTCTCTGCAATTGAAGAGACAAGCTGGTTGAGTCTTATATGAGTATACCAGTGCAGTGACTTCACAGTACCAACAGGGTGCTACTGGGTGCATTAGCAATTGGAGGGTCGCTGTCTAGGGAATGCAGAGGGAAAAAGGATATGTACCCTGGTTTGAGAAATTGGAAAAAAGTTTTAGCACACAGAGCTCTAGAATGAGGGCCAGCTGTAATACACAGGGCTCCAGAATGAGAGCCATAACCATGAGAATATAAAAGGTAATATTTTCTGGCATGGCACACTAAATCTGTCATCTATCTCTGAGATATTTTCTAACATGACATAGTAGATTCCTAACTTGGCACAGTAGGTCTCTCACCTATCTGATAATAACCTATTTCATTTTCTCCTCTTTAGATTACAGTTTCCTGTTGGGGCGTTATAACCACACAGTTAGCTCAGATAAATGAAGTTTGTTTTGGTGTTAAAGTCAGTTGAGGTTCTGGTCCTTAAGGGGTCACTTAGGCCTTGTGCCTGACTCTCTTCACCAGTTCCATCTATGAGAGAACAAAGTCAGGCCTCGCTTGGCCACCCCCTCCCTTTGAAGCATGAGGAGTTTCTCCTCTATATGGACTTTCCTCCCTTGACTGGACACTGGCAGTATGAAGTCCTTTTAAGTGAATCTCCAAGACTTCCCTGGCACGGGATGACTGGTGACTCACTGCCACAGGACATGCACAAAGTTGCGGATGCAGGACCCTAGGAACCAAGTCGACCTCAGAGGGTAGGAGCCAAAATATTGTCCCATCAAATCCCTCTTGCCAAATCAGAGTGGAGCTTTAAGTGTGGTTGCTAAACCTCCAAGAGGATTGTTTGAATTAATTTGGTACTTTAATTACCATACAACTCATAAGTAAAGCTTGAACATTGACTTAAGCACAGTTAATAAATTCTTAATGGCTGTGGCAAAATATTCTGACTAATAATAAAAGCTAATGGTAGGAGCCTGATAGTAGCTGCAGCTCAGGCTAGGAAAGATGCTATTTACTGGCTTGTGTTGCTGGATCATATTCAATCTATTGTATACAATATAGAAATATCTGGCCAAGAACGGCATCGCCCACAATGGGCACAGGCCAGTCCAATGAAGGGAATTATTGAGGTTTCTCAGCTCAGGTGTATCAAGTTGACATTACACCTATGCAGTAAGTCTTCTGCAATTTGTTCTTTAAGGTCTATGAAGGTCATTTAAGTACTCAAAGTAAAATGATTTAAACCATGCAAGGCAAAAGTTTCTAACAGCATATCCCATGAAACAAACCCAAGATAATAAAGAGGTTAAAACCAGTACCTTCTCAAATGAAGGCCGTGTCACTTGTCCCCAGATTTTGAATTATAGCTTTGAAAAGGAAAATGAAGGGGGGGCATTGTCACATACCAGCAGCAGGCAGATAATACTTAGGGCTCACCCAAATTGGTTACATTTGGACTGTCCCTGTGGTCACTGGAAGTAAAACCTAATTTCTCTTAAAGATATTAAAAGTAACATGTGCAAAGTATAACAGATATACAAAACAATTTTAGTATGTATGGGTAACTCTATATATGTCTGTTTCACTTGAGGCTGTAACTAGGTATATAGTACCTGGTAGGTGGAACACAATTTCTTGTATATGCCATAATTACATTATAGAAAAGTGAACAGTACTTCATGCATACACTCACAAATAATGTTCTAATAAATTCATTTGGTGATGACACTTTGTAAAGGTTGTGCTAAGCAAAGGCACATGCATTGTAATCATACAGACAGACCTTAATATGCTGTTTAACAATGTCATACACACATTTATGCACACATTCCTTTAAGAGATTTTTATAAGAAACACCTTTAGAAACATTATTTAAAACATGCAGCTCTGATTAATTGTGCTGCCAAGGCTGATATGACATCTTGCACCTTTGGTTTTAAAAAACTATGACCTCATTGAAATACTTTAACAAGTGATGGAAAACAGAATTATATATAATAATTAAAGAACTGACAATATCAAAGGTACTTAGGCTGTTTCATTGGAGGGAAGGGATTGCAGGGGGAGCAATGTGCCACTGTCCAAGTACCAGAGTATGAATGAATCCAGGGATTTTTTTTAAATGGTCTCTGGTCAAGGACGGTTACATAGTACAGGAGAAAAAAATCTGTCAGTGAACCCATAAGGGTAAAAAAATCAGGTCTTCAGATGTCTGGAAACAAGAAAAAACTGGAAAAGAAAATTTTTAGTTGTAATGCCTGTGGAAAAATAATTTGGACAGAGAAGAAATAAAACCTTCAGATAAACAGTGTAGAAACCTAGGAACTCAGGTTCAAATCAGGCCTTTGAAAAAAAAATTTTTAAGAGGCATGCCAAAAGTAAACTTAATTTTTTGTTTGTGCACAACATAGAATAAAACAAGTTTGAAGTGGCCATTTTGTTTTGACAAAAAGCACAGAACATGGACATATGACAGTTACAAAGACACATTGAAGAACAGTTATAACACACAGACAGGTTTGGACAGACACATGACCTAACTGTATCCATTAACTCTGGACAGTGGGAAAATCCCCTTTTATCTAAAGTTGTCCTTCCTTGTCCAGGGCTGTACACAATTGTCACATTTACAAAGAATCACTTAGAGTTTAGGACATTTGCTTAGGTGGAAATAGACTGTATGCCCTAATGTGCTTTGTAAACCTGTGAAGGATGGTGGACTGGGTAAGCAGGAAAATCTGGTGGCTTGTGCATATTACCTGCTAATTTAATGAGAATAAATTTAGTTAGTGGAAAAATCAAAAGATCCCAGCCAAGTGAAAGTTTACTGCCTTAGGCAAAACCTGGATGCAGGTTGGGCAGGGCGTGGTCAACACACCTTCTTAATCTCAGACACAGGGGCTTGTATCCTGAAGCAGACAAAAATGGATTTCTGAATAAAATGGGGTTTATAAGGAAAAAACAATGAAATGGAAAATGCCAAAAACTTGAAATAATCCCTTAAAATTTAGGCAAAATTTTTATATATTTGTAAACAAAATATAAAAAACCAAAACACTGATTGTACAAAAGTAAAGAATGAAAATTGATTGTATTTAGAAATGGATGTAGTTATAAAGTGTGATGTGAATTCAGGCTTTTTGTCATGTGGGCGTAATAGAGGATGTGGTTTAGAACTGCCACAGAAACAGGGGCATGTGCAGACAAAGCCTCAAAATGGCAGCTAAGAAGTGGGAGTGGATTAGCACGGTTGCCATAGGAATAGTCTGTAGCATGTCTGTTTGAATGCTGGGTGGGAGGAAAAAGCCACACGTGGTGCATGGCAGAGATGGCATGTGCAGTGAGGCAGTAGGGAAGGAACAGTAAAAAGAAAAAAGAGTGAAGGGCAAAGAATGCCTGTATATACAAGCATTCTGACTATTTACCAGAGCTCTGGCAGACGTCTCTCAACACTGTGAGAATTTGGAGATCTAAGGTACCTGTCCCAGGCCAGGCAATATTGTTAGGTAATTGATATCCTGGCCAGATAGTAGAGCAAAGTCCCTCAAGGACTTTAGGGTTAGTTTCCTTGGAGAGGTTGAGTCCTCTTAAAGACTGTAGGAGACACCCAAGGGTGTGAGGCCCAGGGCCTCTCCTTTAGAGTGTGAGGCTTCCATACTGGGAGTCAGAGGATGAGGAAGTAGGGAGAGGGAGAGAAGGAGAGAGAGAGAGAAAAGAGATCTGTAGGAAGGAAAATAGATTCTTTTTAGTCTCAGCACCCACCCGACTGCTAAGGCGTGTCCACCCTAGTTCTAAGTGGGCACTCAGAGACCCCAGGTCCATGTGACCAGTGTGGAAGTCTCTGAAATCGGGGCCTGCAGGTCTGTGAAGTTGGCATCCCAAAAATCACAGAGGAGGCCAAAATCTGGGTCCATAGTCTGTCCCCAGAATCCCAGTAATAGACAGCAGACTGGATGGGGAAAATTGGAGGGAATCCCTGACTTAGCTGGCACTCAGGGATCCAAAACGGAAATGGCTAAAACAGAAAAGGAGACTAAAATGAATGGAGAAAGAGGATCAGAGGGAAGGCAGATGGAAAGCAGTAGTTAGGACAGGAAAGAGGATTCGGAGGGAAGGCAGATGGAAAGCAGTAGTTAGAACAGGAAGTGTCAAAGCAGGGGGGGCAGCTAGAGGGGGCAGAACATACACAGGGTTACACAGAAGGTAGGGGTTGGAGATGGAATCTCCTCTCACTCAGGTGCCCAGCTGGCCAGCCACCTGCGAGGTGACAGGAAGTCTTACCATGAGGGCCACACGTATAAAACCCATGCTTGGTCATCACAAGTGTGATGAGTGCCCGATGAGGTTAAATGACTTCGGCGGAACCGCGGGTTGGGGCCCAGCCAGATTCCATAGCCCGAGAGCTGTGGAACCATAACACATGCTCTTAACTCTCACGCACAGTCACACAGGAATAGAGTAGGGTAGGATAAGGAGAGGAGAGAAGGTACCTTTGGCCGAATGCTGGTGGGTGCTGTTTTATCCTGCGCTCAGTATCTGGCTTACCAGCTACCCCGAAGCTGCTCTGAGGGGTGGGGGGGCAGGAAAAATGGCAATCTGAGTCACCGACACCAGAATGTAAGGTTATAATCTGCTCCCCCCGGAAAGAAAGGCCACGAGGTCTAAGTTCTTCGGAGCAAAGTTTAATTCAGGGTATCCGGGGCTAGGCTCAGGGGAAGGAGAGAGCCAAGCACAGAATGGTGTCTGGCTTGGGAATTTAAGGGAGGAGGTGGGAGTGGGATTCAGTGAGGGTGGGGTTGGTTGAAAGGCAAAGCAGAAGATTCCTGAGTAGTTGGTGGTGGCCTGCTTTAGCATAGCCAAAGGCTATGCCTGGTACAGCAGGTTCTTGGGCAACATGGATCTTAGGTGTCTCTGCATTCCAATGGGCTTCTGGAGCTCACAACCTGACACTTTCTTTTATCTAGTATGGAGATCTAAATTTCATAATATTTGTGTCAATAGAGTAAATTAATAATTTATTTTACAATATAATTCCACTAGCTGCAAGGTACTAATTTAGCATTTGTTCAACTTTTGTGGAAATCCTACTTCTTTCTAAATCCAAGTTCCCATTTTGAAAAAGATACTTGGAATAATCATTGACAAATTCTACTTTTTTCTTCTAGCTTGTACTTGGTAATGGAGAGTGATAATGTTTTCCATGCTGTGGATGCTCCTTCATATTTCAAACACCAATGTATATAATTTATTATTATTTTCCTATTAGAGTCTTTATTTTTATTTTATGTAAATATAGCCATGTCATTCAATGATTGTAGAGGTCAGATGTGTACACTGTCTCCTCAGTTACTGAAGTGAAAGATGTTTTTTAGGCACAATGTGTGCTACAAGAACACCCAGGGCTATTCATACTGAGCAATTTCTCCAGTCTATAATTTATTACTTGTAGATATGCTTCTCATCCCAGGTTTTCATCCATGCATAAAATGCATTATGATCATACTACCTTTGATTCCTCCTTACATGTTTCCCCGATCCCCTACAAAACATACCACTTCCAACTTCATATTGTCCAAGTTAGCTTTTAGACCACCTTGTCCTATTATTACTTCCTATATGTAAATTCATGTGCAGTCATCTACTGGAGAAGGAATGACCAACCGTGACTACACATATTAAACAAAATGACTCTCTTCTGGATGCACAAGCAGTTTATAACATATCTTAAATTCAGAGTGAGGCCATATGACCATCTCCCCCACTTGAAGGCAATCTCAGCCTCTGTGAATTATTGAGTAACATAGCCATTTCATATCTTGCAAACAGCATTTCACAGTCCTCCCAATCTATCATCCTATACAGAGTTTAAAGTCCCTCTACACATCATTATCTGAGTGTAGTTGAGAGGTGTTTACACAGATACCCCCTCTAGTGCACTCACATATATTTGTTCTCAGATCTCTGACCACTTATAACACTCTAAATTAATCACTACACACTTCACAACGTAACTTCTTTGACCAATACTGGAAGCAGCTCTGTCAGTGTGCACAGACATCAATAACAGAATAGAATGACAGCAAATATTTTCCTGGAAGTGAAGCAAGGGGAAACTCTTGTATGTTATCCATGACAATGTAATGTAAACTAGTCTGATTTTGAAGTCAACCTACAGGGTTTTCAGAAAATCCATAAAAGAATCACTGATATGATTCAATTCATCTTGGCTGTACACCCAAAGAACATTAAATCTTACTACATGGATCTGTGGTCATCTTTGTTCATTACTATTCTACTGACAATATTTTTCAAAGGCATACAGCATAGATATCAATCAAATGATGAATGAAAATGAAAATCTGGGACATATACATGTAGGCAAATCCAATCTGAGCTTAGTTATACATGGGCAAGCATTCCAGGAAGTGAGAGTCATGGGACCAACCTGGATACCAGCATGAATTGGGATGTGATAATACAAAGGTCTGGAATTGGACCCTGGGGGTGAGGTTACACTGTCATCAGGCTCATGGCTGTGTTCTGGCTACAGGACTAATTCATCTTAAATCATAAGGCTTTTCACACAGGCTTGGCCTTGTAATAATTTTTAATAATTTTACTAATTCTCTAGGCCTAAAATAAAACCCTGGGTGCTATATTAAAAACTGGTCTTGCCCCCCTGCTGGAAAAACTGGTTTCTCAAATTGACTGAGCAGGTCAGTGCTAATCTCTCTATTCTTTTGCAAATTCCACCCAGGATTGATCAGGTATTCAGCTGACAGGCAATAGAGAACAGATATTTTAATGCCAATTCAGTTAATAGCCAGCAGGGAGAGTCTAGGGACCACATCCTTCTGAGGCAAATTAAGGATTGTCAGAGTGACTACACTGCAGGGACAGGAACAGCTTTTTTTTTGTCTTTTTGAGACAGGGTCTCCCTGTAGCCCCAGCTGTCCTGGAACTCACTCTGTAGACCAGGCTGGCCTGGAACAGCTTTTTTTAAAAACAGCTTTTTTTTAAAAAATAGGACAAGTTTTCCACCTTAAATGGCAAAGTTGAAAAGAGTCATATTGTAAACATCTCTAACATGTTCTAACATTTTCAATCTGTTTTGGTCTTCATTCTAACAGGTTTTATCTTTGTTTCAACCTGTTTCTAGATGGAATTGTGTTGAACTTTGGGCCTTTTGTAGGTTTCTTGGGTACCTGTCTTTGAACCTCTATGACACTTTCTACCTAACCTAATCTTTAAAAAAATTTTTTTATCCATGTGTGTTTCTTTGTCACTGTAATTGTAGATCAATCAGATCAGCAATTGAGTTCTTGGCTAGACAAACTGCTTAAAGTGTCATTGACTCCTAGATATACATGAATCTCTGAAATCAACAGTCTCTCAGCTTGGATTAAGGCTCCATAGCAGGAAGCATTGAAAGATACAACAAAGCATTAGGCTGAATGGACATCAGGCCTGTGAGGCTATCAGCTTCACAGTGTGGGTTTCAGAATAAGCAATTCCATATCTTGGTTGGAGGCTGTTGGAAATCCATCAGTTTTCCTGGGAAAGCCATGGGCCAGCACCCATCATTGGCTACAGGGCAAGCCAACAGCCCCCTTCACCAGCAGTGCCCAACAAGGGGTGCCTTCATCATCAGCAGAGCCCACAAATGGTGCCAGCAGCAGACCCCACAAATGGTGCTTAACGTAAAAGCCCTAAGGAGTTAAAACCTCTTGGGCTAGGTATCTCCTGATAATTTTAAGCTATGGCCATATACAAGGTTTCTCTTAAATTATGTATACAAGATCCATTGTTTTTAATTCCACACTGGCAGGCCTGGTTAAGATGTAATATTTTTACTTAAACCCTGCAGTACCCTAAACATCTTTGAGTAAAAATATAGGCACAATGAATTAACTGATTCATTAATTTAAAAGTCTTAGGGATTAAAATTCATTTTGTTCTTTCAAATGTGTTTCAACTTAACAGCTTTACTCAAAAAACAAACTTAATGCATTGAAAATTTGGGGGAAGGAGAAACCTCTAAGAAAAAGACATTTATTCACATACTCCCTGATGACAGGTGGATGTACTGCTGATATGTCAAGAAAATTCTGAGTTCCTAAGCGAAGTCATGTCTCACAAAACAAATAAATGTTCAATTAAAACATAGTATATATAAATGAAAACATGCCCAGTCATTTATGGTAAATTCTTTGTATTTTAACTTTCTACCTTTTTGCTCTCTCAACATTTAGTTTGAAACAATTAATTGGTAAATCTTTATTGTATAAATATTGTTAGTTTCAATTCAGGTAATCTTCTTATGGATATTACAGGTTCTTTGAAAAAAATACATATTTTATAATATATCAGCTACCACTTAAGTAGATAACATGCAGTATACAGTGTTCATCCTATATTTTGGATTAAAATAATTTTCTTAAAACCATGAAATTGGAAGTCTCTCTTAACTAAACAAAAGAGTGATTGAAATTATCATAATAACTTCTGAACATTTTCCTTTTTCACAAGCTTTGTACATTTCATTCTTCCTGTCTTATTTCCACATTGTTTCGCTTTCCACTGGTAAAGTACTTGGTTTTTTAAAAAATTTTAATTGAATTTTTACTTTGTATATAACTTCTCAATTAGTTATAATCATCTTTATAACCCCTTCTTTATTGGCATATTCCCACAGCCCCCCATTTCCCTGGTGAATGTAAGAATACACATTCTTTTAGTTGTGTTAGGGTTTATTGTGCCAAATTACTCTCCAAGGCAATTTCTCAGTGCCAGCTCACCCTCTGAGCTCTAGTCAGCCTATTCGACTACCTCTCTTGTTTCTTAATAGTTGTCTTCATTAATTTTTTCTACTTATTTTTATTGAAGATTTGATGCCACATTTTAATTAATGGATTTATACTGATCCTTACCATCAAAGCAATACAAATTGAATAGAGATCCATGGATTTAAATACGTAGATGTTCTTTTCCTAATAGACACACAAAACTGTATGTCTGTATTATAGTGTGCCCGGTACTATAGGAATACTGCAGTTAGGTATTCCCATGTACTAGAAAGCACTTTTCCACATATTGTTGCAAGTATTAAATCCACAGTGAAAGTCAAGATCCTAACTCAGTTAACAACCATGCTTTTTAGCTTCTTTTTAACACTCCTTCCAATCTGTGTACCCCATTAACAGCCTGGTATGTAAACCCTAATTGTGTGTTTCAAGTGTTCACAGCTTTTCTTCACTTGGTATCTTTAAAATGATTCATTTTAGAAAGAATATAGACAAACTTCTGCTCCAGTATGTTATTCTATATGTGAGAGCCAATCAGCTCTACAAATCAACATTAGAAATTGTTACTTCATGTGGAGAATTCAATAAGTGTATAGTGAGAATATATAAAAGTAACATTCAATTTTCAATATTAAAAGATTTCATTAACTTTTATATGTTAGACTAAAGTAGCATAGAAATAACTAATTGTCATTTTATTATGTTATTGTACACTTTTTTCTTGCTTTGGTGTCTTTTGCATGTGCTGGATAGCTTTAGTGTCAACTTGATACACCTGGGTTGAGGGAGCCTCAGTTGGGGAATTGGCTCCATTGGATTGGCCTGTGGCCACATCTGTGGAGTATTGTCCTGATGGTCGAGCAGTGTGGGAGGGCCCAGCCCACAATGAGTAGTGCCACCCTGGGCAGGTTGTTGTGTACTGTATAAGAAGGCGGGCTGGGCATGAGCCAGGAGAGCAAGCCAGTGAACAGCATGCCTCCATGGCCTGTGCTTCAGCTCCTGCCTCCAGGTTCCTGCCCTGAGTTCCTGCCTTGGGCTCCCTAAGTGATGAACTGTGACCTGGGAGATGTAAGCTGAATAAACCCTTTCCTCCCCAAGTTGGTGTTGGTCAGAGTGTTTTGTCACAGCAATGGAAGACAAACTAGAACAGTAGCATATAAATAACTAACTGTCATTTTATTATTTTATTGTACTCTTTTTTCTTGCTTTGGTGTCTTTTGCATTTAAATTAAATACCCCCATATGAAAATAAATATGACATACGAAAAGTTAGCACATCTGGCTATGTCCTGTGTAAAAATTGGGCCATAAGTTTGGTTCAGAGTCCCAGAAACATTACTAAGGGATGAATCATTAGAATTAAATCAGAAATTGTTAGTTATTGAAATTATAATGTGGAATAATGATTATTCAAGTTTTCTTCTATTATAAGACATTCTCTTATATAAGGGGATTATTTCTAGAAATAACATTGCTTAGAATAACATTGTTTCCTCAATAAAATTATAGTACAATGTATTTGGATAAGATATTTTGATTAAAATTTTTTATTTTTGTGAGAAAGATAGACATGTTTTAGAAATTAGGTACTTCTAATATTTAAACCAAATTTTGGTGTAGGAAAAATACAAGAAAAATCAAACAGGAAATCTTTAATTCCAATATATTGAAATTCATTTCAGATAATATATATTATTAATTGAATCATGATCCACAAATAATCCCTAGAGAAATATATCTCTCTCTATCTCTATCTCTATTTCTATCTACATCATTTAAAAATACATAAAACTTAAAAAAAAAAACTTCCTATTTAAATGAGCATGGTGTTGCACAATTTTGTTCCCAATTTAAATGAGCATGGTGTTGCACAATTTTGTTCCCAGCACTCAGGAAGCAGAGGCAGCTCGATCTCTATGTGTTCAAGGCCGGCCTGGTCTGCATATCAAGTTCCTGGCAGCTGGCAATACAAGAAAGCCCAGTCTCAAAAAGATCCCCCAAAACCTGTCCTACTTAAAATACTTGAAAACCAAATTCAACAACATAGAAAAAAGCATCTACCACAATCAAGTTTAATTCATTTCCGTCTGCAAAGATTTTCCTTAATCGTACATGCTGTGTGTGTGTATGTGGGTGTTTGTGTGAGTATGTGTGTGTGTGTGTGTGTGTGTGTGTGTGTGTGCATGTGTGTATATGCATGGCTATTTGTCATAGCACAGGAAGGGAAATGAGAGGACTCTTTTTGTGAGTCCCAGGGATAACTCAGATCTTTAGATTAGTGTCAGGAGCCTTTACTCACCCATCTTGCGAGCTCACAAAGATATTTTAAAATTCATAAATCAATAAAGATAATGCATGAAATAAATACAAAAATATTACTTTTTGGACATTATCATAGAATATGTCTCTGTTAGATAGAGACATAGAGACATACTTTATGATAATGTTTGACCCTAAGAAGACTAGTAAGGAATCATATCTCAAAATAACAAATGTTAAATAGAATAGGTATATTATCACCACTGCAGTAAATAAACTTTGAAAGCATTTTATTTTAGAATAAAGTGTGTTCCCTCTTCTCCCAGACTGAGGAGCCGCTCTCCCCATGCAGTGCATTCTGGGCATCGAGGTCTAGCCTGCTGCTGCCTCTGTCGCCTGAGGGGAGTGAATAGGCTGCGACCAGGCAGAAAACGCTGGAGTCACAACCAGAGAGGAGTCAACTCCCAGCCTTTGGCATCGAGGCCCGCCCATCAGTTCACCCATCCCCTTGTCCTGTTCACCAGTTCACCACGTGAGTGCGACATCCTGCCTAGGGAAGGTCTTTCAGGAGGGAGGCCGAGGCGGTGCTGGGGCTCCTGTGCTGCGGGGAAATGGCTCCTTGAATCTCCCCTATTCAGGCCCTCTGCTTTCACAACTGGCAGGCTGACCTTGGGGTGGGAGGACATTTTTTCCTCCATATGTCTGCTTCCCCCACTGCCTGTCCATCCCCCCAGATTCCTCATGCCAAAAATGGCAGTTTTTCTCTTTGAGCGGTCGGCCTTCCTCACTACTCTGAGGAACTTGCCCTAGGCCCTAATCTCGACTGATCTCTTTGCCATGCGGGCTCCCTGGAGGCATGGACCCACTTGGCTTCTTGGGTAGTCACATCCCTGCCCTCTGGGATGCCACGACCAGACTCTTGTGTGAGCCATTGAGGGAGGCCATGCCCTCACCACAACTTAACTTCCCCTGCTGGTGCCCAGGTTGCTTGCCCTTTCAGGATGCTTCCTAATCCTAGTTTCTGGAGGGAACCTTACAAATTCAGCTCTTCCCTGGCAGCAAGTAGTGGTTGCTATGTAGCAGGTAACTGCTGCACGTGTCTAGTCGCAAGATTCTTTGGATATTATGCCATAATAAACTTTAGGTGGTATTTCATTATCTTAAAAATAAATAAAGTGGGGCTGGAGAGATGGTCTAGTGGTTAAGAGCACTGACTGCTCTTGCAGAGGATCCAGGTTCGATCCCCAGCATCCACATGGCGGCTGAGAGCCGTCTGTAACTCCAATTCCAGGAGAACTCCAGTTCCAGGGGAATCTGACACTCTCTTCTGACCTCCCCGACATTGCACGACACGGGTGCACAGACCTACATGCAAACAGTACACTCATACAAATAAATAAATAAATAAATAAATAAATAAATAAATAAATAAATAAATAAATAAATAAAGTGTGTTCATTCTTTACAGTTTTTTTCAAATTTTAAAAAATCATTTTATTATTTTTTTATTTAATTCGTATGAGTGTATTTCCTGCATGTGTGTAGGTGGACATGTGCCATGCGATGGCTGCAGAGGTCAGAAGGGGATTTTGTATCCCATGGATGTGGTGTTGGTGACGTTGTTAGCCTCTATGTAGATGCTGAGATTTGAACACAGGTCCTCTGCAAGAACAACTGGTGCTCTTAACTACTGAGCCATCTCTCCAGCACAACTCTTGCCAGTCTTACGTGATAAAGTGCTATAAATGAAATGATGCAAGAGGAAAAGTATTAAGAAACATAAATGTGATAATAAATGCCTAAATGTTCAAATCATATTTAAAGTTCCCCAACGATGACACCATAAAATGCTTAGATCTGATAAACACTTTGCACAAATTGGCAGCATAGAAACTATAGCTAAAGGTAATTTTAACATTTCTATACACTGACATAAAATTCACTGAGTAAGTTGTAAGCAGAAAAATCTCATTCATTATAAACACATGAGCCATATACACACACAAATACACACACACACAAACACACAAGCACAACTAGAAATAAACACATTAACCAGATGAAATATTCTTACAATTAAAATTTTAAGTAATAAGACAATGATAGAGGGAAAAATCTCTCATGATCATGAATATTAAGAGTAAAATTTTTGAAAATGGATAGATTTGCTGGACGTGGTTGTGCACGCCTTTAATCCTAGCACTTGGGAGGCAGAGGCAGGTGGATCTTTGTCAGTTCAAGGCCAGCCTTGTCTACAGAGTGAGTTCCAGGACAGCTGGGGCTACAGGGAGACCCTGTCTCGAAAAGACCAAAAAAAAAAAAAAAAAAAAAAAGAAAAAAAGAAATGGATAATTCTGAAAACAGACAGAATTCAATCTGCAGTAAAAAGAAAATGTTCTTCAAATAGATATAGGAATTCCTAATTTTAAAATATTTTATTGAAGTTTTGTACATGTCATACCTCATTTCTCAGTCCAATTTAGACTCATTCCCTTTCCATGCCTTCCACCACACCTGAGTTCATGCATTCTTCCAGACATGGCTTATACCCTTTTCTGAGTCTTTTTAAAGTTTTCCAAAGAAGAGGATTATTGTTTTGGGGAGAAATTTAACGTTTCAGTCAGTTCTTTGTCCCAGTTCTTTTGTGTTTTTCAATTTATATTGCTTCAACACATGCACACACACACACACACACACACGTGTGTGTGTCACACCTATACTAAAAGTATGTCATCTGCTCTTCTACAGCAATTGTTCCCAAAATGCCGGTAAACTTCTTAGCTCCCAGGAAGAGCATCTCTTTCTATGGCTGTATTGTACAGATGTTTTTCTTTGCATGTTTTGCGGATGCTGAATTCTTTATCCTGGCTGCAATGGCATGTGACTGTTACACAGCCATCTGTAATCCACTTGTTTATTCTACATTGATGTCGTGAAGAGTCTGCATCAGTATAGTTGTATTAGGATATCTTGCTGAGAGTATGACTTCGCTAGTGCATGTTTCCCTCACTTTTAGGCTTCTGTACTGTGCTTCAAATGTCATCACTTTTTCTGTGATATCCCACCTCTCCTTGCTTTATCATGTCCAGATACCCACATCAATGAGCTTCTGCTCATTGCCTTGCATGGCACAATTCAGACTACATTTTATTGTCATTGTTATTTCTTACACCTGCATCCTCATCACTGGTATGAGCATCAAGTTTTCAGGAGGAAGAAACAAACCTTTTCCACCTGTGCTTCCCACCTCACGTCTGTCACCTTATTCTATGGAATACTTCTCACGTACTTGTGTCCCACCACCACTTATTCCCCAGAAATTGATAAGGTAGTTTCTTAGTTTTACACTGTTGTTTTTCCTATTTTGAACCCAATGACTTACAGCTTCAGGAAAAGGATGTGAAAAATGCCATCCAAAAGTTATTTGAAAGAATGTGGATCCGCAAAAGAATAAGAATTTAAGTTGTGAATGCATGTCCAGGCCTAGCTTGATTCTATATTCATGTCTTCTCATTTTTATCAGTACAAATTTTTGTCATTAATACCTTTATTGAAAATGTTATAAATTTATGACTCTCGACTACTTTGTGTTATGTGAACATTTGCCATTATTAATTCTCCATATGAATGATCATGGGGTACTTTTCCACATATTTACATGTTGAATTATTTTATCAGTATTTAAAAATTAAAGGTTAAATATTTTTGCCTTTGGTCTAAATATTTGGCTATATTTCCACACACATTTTTTTCCTCAATTCTTCTTTTAATTAGTTGTATTCTTTTAAACAGTCTCAAATATATCTATGCAGAAAACCAAGGCATTCTTTTGGTCTTTTCAAGACAGGGTCTCCCTGTAGCCCCAGGTGTCCTGGAAATCACTCTGTAGACCAGGCTTGCCTTGATCTCACAAAGATCCACCTGCATCTGCCACCCAAGTGCTAAGATTAAAGGTGTGTGCACACCATGTCCAGCATGATCATGGGATTTTTAAGGATGGATTATTTATCTTTCACCTTTCCAAATGGGGTGTTTTTTATTACTTTCTTTTATAATCACTCTGGCATTATTTCCACTATGCTATTATACTAAAAGGTAAATAGAGTTGGCTGATCTTCTTCCAGATATTGCAGAAAAACTGATTTTCTATAAGTAGAATATCAGATATTTCTTTGTTATATATGGTTTTACTCTGTTAAGACATTTTTAATCTGATATTATTCACTTTTATTTCATTGTGTTTCATTTAAAAGTTCGTTATAGTAAATGGATGAAAAAGGTCAATAATTTCATTTTCTATTCAGAATCTCACCTCATTAATTCTCTTTGACACTCACAAGAACAGCTTGCCCACCAGAAATTTATTTATATTTGTGTGGTTTGAGTATTTATTACTCTTATGATTATGAGAAATGTTCATGGTCTCAAACCCTGTTGACTCAGACGTGCCCACGGTATCAGTCCCTGTTGTCTCAGACATGGCCATGTTCTCAGTACCTGTGGTCTCAGTCATGTCCACTTTCTCAGTCCCTGGTGTCTCAGGCATTTCCATTGTCTCAATCCCTGATGTTTCAGACTTGTGCAAAGTCTCAGTCCCAGTTTTCTCAGATATTTCCAGTGTCTGAGTCCCTCCAGTCTCAGCTATATCCAATGTCTGATTCCCTGTTGTCTCAGACATATCCAAGTTCTCAGTCCCTGTTGTCTCAGACATGTCCACGGCCTCAGTGCCAGTTGCCTCAGATATGTCCACTGTCTCAGACCCTGTTGTCTCAGACGTGTCCATGATCTGAGTCACTGTTGTCACAGACATGTCCACTGTCTCAGTCTCTGTTATCTCAGACGTGTCCACTGTCTCTGTCCCTCATGTCTCAATCATGTCCACTGTCTCAGTCCCAGTTGTTTCTAACATGTCCACTGTCTCAGTCCCTGTTGTCTCATACATGTTCATGGTCACAGACCCTTTGGTGTCAGATATTTTTTGTCTCAGACATGTCCAATTTCTCAGTCCCTTTTGTCTCTGACCTTTCATAGTCTCAGTCCCTGTTGTCTCAGACATGACCACTGTGTCAATCCCATTTGTTTCACATATCTGCACTGTATCAGTCACTTTTTTCTCAGACATGTCCATTGTGTCAAACCCTGTTGTCACATATATGTGTGTCATCTCAGACATGTCAAACGTCTCAGTCCCTATTGTTTCAGATATGTCCACTGTCTCAGTCCCTGTTGTCTCAGACAAGTCCACTGTCTCAGTTCCTGTTGTGACAGATATGTCCATTATCTCAATCCCTGTTGTCTCAGACATGTCCAATATCTCAGTCCCTGTTGTCTCAGACATGTCCACGGTCTCAGGACCTGTTATCCGAGACTTATCCACTGTCTTAGTCCCTGTTGTGTCAGATATATCTGCTGTCTCAGTCCCTGTTGTTTCAGACATGTAGCCTGTCTCAGACCCCGTTGTCTCAGACATGAACACACACTTACTCTCAGTTTTATCAGATATGTCCACAGTCTCAGGCACTGTTGTCTCACACATATCGAAAGTCTCAGTCCTGGTTGTCTCAGACATATCCAATGTGTCAGTCCCTGTTGTCCCAGACATGTCCACTTTCTCAGTCCCTGTTGTCTGAGACTTATCCACTATCCCAGTCCCTGTTTACTCAGACATGTCCATTGTCTCGGTCCCCATTGTTTCACACATGCCCACTGTGTCATTCCCTGTTGTCTCAGAAATATCCAGGGTCTCCGACACTGTTGTCTCAGATATGTGTGTTGTCTCAGACATGTCCACTATCTCAGTCCCTGTTGTCTCAGGCAGGTCCACATTCACAGTCCCTGTTATATCAGACATGTACAATGTCTCATTTCCTGTTGTCTCAGACATGTCCACAGTGTTATTCCCTGTTGTCTCAAACATGTCCACGGTCTCAGTACTTGTTGTCTCAAACATGTCCACTGTCTCAGTCCCTGTTGTTTCAGACATGTACAATGTCTCAGTTCCTGTTGTTTCAGACATGTCCACTGAGTCATTCTCTGTTGTCTCAGAAATGTCCACGTTCTCAGTACCTGTTGTCTCAAACATGTCCACTGTCTCAGTCCCAGTTGTCTCAGGCATTTCTAATGTCAGTCCTTGTCTCAGACATGTCCAAAATCTCAGTCCTGGTTGTCTCAGATATGTCCAGTGTCTCAGTCCCTACAGTTTCAGATATTTCCAAGGTCTGATTCTCTTTTGTCTCAGACATTTCCAAGGTCTCAGTCCCTGTTGACTCAGACATGTCCACTGTCTCAGTCCCTTTTATCTCAGACGTGTCCACTGTGTCAGACATGTCCACTGTCTCAGTACCTGGTGTCTCAGATATGTCCACTGTCTCATTCCATGTTGTCTCAGGCATTTCCAATGTCTCAGTTCTTGTTGTCTCATCCATGTCCAAAGTTTCAGTCTCAGTGGTCTCAGATATGTCCAGTGTCTGAGTCCCTTTAGTCTCAGATATTTCCAATGTCTGAGTCCCTTCAGTCTCAGATATATCCAGTGTCTGATTCCCTGTTGTCGCAGACATAACGAAGTTCTCAGTCCCTGTTGTCTCAGACATGTCCACAGTCTCAGTGCCAGTTGTCTCAGACATGTCCACTGTCTCAGTCCCTGTTGTCTCAGACATGTCCACTGTCTCAGACCCTGTTGTCTCAGACATGTCCATTTCTCATCCCTGTTATGTCAGATGTGTCCTCTGTCTCCGTCCTTCATGTCTGAGACATGTCCACTGTCTCAGTCCCAGTTGTTTCTCACATGTTCACTGTCTCAGTCCCTGTTGTCTCAGACATGTTCATGGTCACAGACCCTGTTGTCTCAGATAGGTTTTTTTGTCTAAGACATGTCCACTTTCTCAGTCCCTCTTGTCTCTGACATTTCACAGTCTCAGTCCCTGTTGTCTCAGACATGACTGCTGTCTCAATCCAATTTGTTTCACATATGTGCATTCTATCACTCACTTTTTCTCAGACATGTCCATGGTATCAAACCCTGTTGTCACATATATGTGTGTCATCTCAGACATGTCAAATGTCTCAGTCCCTGTTGTTTCAGATATGTCCACTGTCTCAGTCCCTGTTGTCTCAGACATGTGCACTGTCTCAGTCCCAGTTGTTTCTCACATGTCCACTGTCTCAGTCCCTGTTGTCTCAGACAATTCCAATGTCTCAGTCCCTGATGTTGCAGACATGTCCAAAGTCTCAGTCCTGGTTATCTCAGATATTTCCAGTGTCTGATTCCCTGCAGTCTTAGATATTTCCACTGTCTGATTCTCTGTTGTTTCAGCATGTCCAAGGTCTCACTCCCTGTTGTCTCAGATATATCCATGGTCTCAGTCCCTGTTTACTCAGACATGTCCATTGTCTCAGTCCCCGTCGTTTCACACATGCCCACTGTGTCATTCCCTACTGTCTCAGAAATATCCAGGGTCTCCGACACTGTTGTCTCAGATATGTGTGTTGTCTCAGACATGTCCACTATCCCAGTCCCTGTTGTCTCAGGCAGGTCCACTGTCCCAGTACCTCTTATCTCAAACATGTACAACTTCTCAGTCCCCTTTGTCTCAGACATGTCCACAGTGTCGTTCCCTGTTGTCTCAAACATGTCCATGGTCTCAGTACTTGTTGTCTCAAACATGTCCACTGTCTCAGTCCCTGTTGTCTCAGACATGTACAGTGTCTCAGTTCCCATTGTTTCAGACATGTCCACTGTATCATTCCCTGTTGTCTAAGACATGTCAAGGTTCTCAGTACCTGTTGTCTCAAACATGTCCACTGTCTCAGTCCCAGTTGTCTCAGGTATTTCTAATGTCTCAGTCTTTGTTGTCTCAGACATGTCCAAAATCTCAGTCCCGGTTGTCTCAGATATGTCCAGTGTCTTAGTCCCTGCATTTTCAGATATTTCCAATGTCTGATTCCCTTTTGTCTCAGACATTTCCAAGGTCTCAGTCCCTGTTGTCTCATACATGTCCACTGACTCAGTCCCTGTTGTCTCAGATGCATCCATTGTCTGAGTCCCTGTTGTCTCAGACATGTCCACTGTCTCAGTCACTGTTATCTCAGACGTATCCACTGTCTCATTCCCTCATGTCTCACACATGTCCACTGTCTCAGTCCCAGTTGTTTCTCACATGTCCACTGTCTCAGTCCCTGTTGTCTCAGACAATTCCAATGTCTCAGTCCCTGATGTTGCAGACATGTCCAAAGTCTCAGTCCTGGTTGTCTCAGATATTTCCAGTGTCTGATTCCCTGCAGTCTCAGATATTTCCACTGTCTGATTCTCTGTTGTTTCAGCATGTCCAAGGTCTCACTCCCTGTTGTCTCAGACATGTCCATGGTCTCAGTCCCTGTTTACTCAGACATGTCCATTGTCTCAGTCCCCGTTGTTTCACACATGCCCACTGTGTCATTCCCTGTTGTCTCAGAAATATACAGGGTCTCTGACACTGTTATCTCAGATATGTGTGTTGTCTCAGACATGTCCACTATCGCAGTCCCTGTTGTCTCAGACGTGTCCACTGTCTCAGTCACTGTTATCTCAGACATGGCCACTGTCTCAGTCCCTGTTGTTTCAGACATATCCATTGTGTCAGTCCATCTTGTCTCAGACATGTCCACTGTCTCAGTCCCTGTTGTCTCAGATATACCCACTGTCTCAGTCCTGGTTGTCTCAGATGTGTCCACTGTCTCAGTCCCTGTTGTCTCAGATGTGTCCACTATTTCAGCTGTTGTCATCTTAGACAGGAGGTGTCCACTGGCAAAGACATATCAACTGCCTCAGGCTCTATTTTCTCAGACAGGTCCACTGTCTAGAATCCTGTTGACTCTGACGTGTCCACTGTCAGTCCCTGTTGTCTCAGACATGTCCACTGTCTCAGTCCCTGTTGTCTCAGATGTGTCAACTGTCTCTGTCACTGTCATATCAGAATGGACTTGTGCACTGGCGAAGACATATCAACTGTCTCAGTTTCTTTTATCTCAGATAGGTCCACTGTCTCAAACCGTGTTGACTCAGATGTGTCCACTGTCTCAGTCCCGGTTGTCTCAGATATGTCCACTGTCTCATTCCTTGTTGTTTCACACATGTCAATTGTCTCAGTGCCTGTTGTCTCAGACATGTCCACTGTCTCATTTCCTGTTGTTTCACACATGTCCACTGTCTCAGTCCCTGTATTTTCAGAAAATATCCACTGTCTCAATCCCTGTTGTCTCAAACAAGACATGTTCACCGTCTCATTCCCTGTTGCCTCAGACATGTACACTGAGTCTCCATTATCTCAGATATGTGCAATGTCATTCCCTCTTTGCTTAGACATGTCCACAGACTTAGTCCCTGTTGTCTCAGACATGTCCTCTGTCTCAGACTCTCTTTTAACAGACATGTCCACTCTCTATGTCCCTGTTGTCTCAGACACAACATGCCTGCTGTCTCATACATGTCTACAGTCTCAGTCCCTATTGTCTCAGACATGTCCAATCTCTCAGTCCCTGTTGTCTAAGACATGTCTAGGGTCTCAGATCCTGTGGTCACAGATATGTCCATGGTCTCAGTTCCTGTTGTCCCAGACACGTATAAGTTCTGAGTCCCTGTTGTCTCAGACATGTGCACTGTCTCAGTCCTTGTTGTCTCACGCATGTCCATGGCCTCAGTCTTTGTTGTCTCTTACATACATCTCATGTCCACAGTCTCAGTCCCTGTTATTTTCAGAACATATCCACTTTCTCAATCCCTGTTGTCTCAGACAAGACATATCCACGGTCTCATTCCCCGTTGTCTGAGACATATCCACTATCTAAGTCCACGTTATCTTAGATATGTCCTATGTCATTCCCTCTTTGCTCAGACATGTCCACAGACTTAGTTCCTGTTGTCTCAGAAATGTCCATTTTCACAGTCCCTGTTGACACAGACATGTCCAATGTCTCAGTCCCTCTATTCTCAGACATGACATGTCCACTGGCTCAGACATGTCCATTGGCTCAGTCTTTGCTGTATCAGATATGTCCACTCTCTAAATCCCTGTTGTCTCAGACATGAAATGTCTGCTGTCTCAGACATGTCTACTGTCTCAGTCATTGTTGTCTCATACATGTCCACAGTCTCAGTCCCTATCGTCTCAGGCATGTCTAATGTCTCATTCCCTGTTGTCTAAGACATGTCCAGGGTCTCAGTTCCTGTTGTCTCAGACATGTCCATGGTCTCAGTCACTGTTGTCTCAGACATGTCCACTGTCTGATTCCCTGTTGTCTCAGACACTGTGAGTTCAAGCTCAGCCTGGTTGGTCTCCATAGGGAGTATTTCAGTAATCTTTTACGTTTATGCATATGTACGTGTATTAGAGTATATCGCCCTCATGTATGAGAGTGCACCCGTGTCACAAAAATAAAAAACAAGAAAAAGAATAGAACTGATAGTGAGTATTCCTTATGTTTATTCCTTATGGTTACTTTTTGGTTTTCTGTGTATTTCTCTTACTTGGGCATTGATTTGTTATTGTACTTTTTTTTTTTTTTTTTTTTTTTTGTTTGGTCCTTGTCGAGACTGGGTCGCCCTGTAGCTCCAGCGTGGCCTGGACTCACTCCTGTAACCAGCTGGCCTTGAACTCACAAAGATCTATCTGCCTCTGCCTCCCAAGTGCTAGGATTAAAGGCGTGCACCACCACGCCCAGCTGGTTGTTGTACTTTTATACACAGTGTTGGACATTCAGGTCAAATGAAGGTAACAGACCATCTCTTCTATAACTCTCTTTGAGGTTGTGGGAGGAAAACACAAAAGGGGAAGATGTGGGGCAGCACTCCTGGAATCAGTCTGCACTGAGCATGTGCCAGCTGGCCTGCTTGTCACCATGAACTTAACTGTTCTCCCAAATGTACATTTCTGTGACCACCACACCAACAAGGAGGGGCGGTGATGTGGCGATCTGGCATTGGCTGTTAGGAAATGTTGTCTCACAACATATATAAATGACCTGTTGTACTGAATAAATCAGAACTGCACTCTCTTCTGGGTGTCCCTTAGAGTCACTGAAGTGCTCTCACATCCGCATTCTTCATAGCCTGTTTGTTGCACAGTAGAGTTTTAATTGTGCAAGCCTAAGTGATAAATCTACAATGGAACTTCTAAACCTAATGCTCATGCAAGATAGAAAAAGGACCCAAAGACACTTAAGTACTTGTCTGTCTTTTCCATTTCTATTATTTTTTTCCATTTCTATTATAATTTTCCTTGACTCCTTATACTTCCATTTGTATGCAATCATGAATTCAACTCCTCACCAAAGGCCATCTTCTTAGAGTGGTTGAGAGAGGTAAAGTAATCTATATTCAAAGGATTTTAAAACTTTCAAGTGTCCTGGGAAACCTGTACTGACCTATTTTCATGATATTTGTTCAAAAACCACATCCTTGGAACGCAAAAGTTATGCTTGTCATTTTCTGTGTAGAAACCAAAACTCTAACCCCACACCACACACTAAAACAAGGAACACAGAGCAAACAATAATGCAAACTGATGCAAAAGAAAGGTCTCCCTATAGTCCAACACCCAAAGTGAAGGTTTTCATATACCTGACTTCACTCCATGTTTGAGTTCTTTCTGTGTCCTAAAAATATGCAGTTATATAACAAGTGGGTACATTAAAAAACTGTATTAATTCACTTCTATTCCTTATGACCATCACATGGTGAGAGAATACTTCAAGTTTATTTGAATAAATGATTATCCTAAATGTTTTTTAGACAACAAAATTTTTATTTATTGTACTTTTTTCATTTTTTTATTGATGATTTGTATATTTCATACATAATTTTCCAATTCAGTTCAGGCATATATCCCCTTCCCTTCCCCCCATCCCTCCCCTATCCATCCCAGATCATGCATTCTGCCATAAATTTTCTGCATACTTCTCTGTTTTTTTGTTTCATTTTGTTTTCATTTTTTTAACAATAAGTGATAATCTGTGAGTACAAGCATCCTTTGTGTAAAACCAATTAACCCACACTGCTCATGGGTCCCACCATCCAGCAGGGGGGGCTTGTATGTTCAATCAAATTGATCAAATGAGTCTCCAGTCTATATTGTTGTAGTTTCACCATTCACCCCAATTGCAGCCCTTATATTCTACCGTGCCCCCTCTTCCACAGATTGTTCCCTAGGCTTAGGAAAGGGGCACAGGTGAATGAGAAGCAAAACACTCTACTTTCTCTGGAGCTGTTGTCTTGGTCTCTAGTCAATTCTGGCTGTTTTCTTTCATGGGTTGCCAGCTTGTCCAGTCATAACCTTTCGATCCTACTAATGAAGCACATGCAATTAGATATATAGGTATTTAAACTGTATAATATATAGCCTTTCAATCCTACTAATGAAGCACACTCAATTAGATATATAGGTATTTAAACAGTATAATATATAGCCTTTCAATCCTACTAATGAAGCACACTCAATTAGATATATAGGTATTTAAACAGTACTAATTGTTATGGTAGGTTACTTTGGTATAGACACAGATGTTTGGATGGTATGTTAATCCATGAATGACATTTTCTTCTGTTAAGTATGACAGGGTCTTTCTAAATGTAATGTGTGCCTATTGCCAAAAATTGGGAAAAAAAACATTAAAATTTAAATCACACTTAATATTGAGACCCATAGAAAAGCTGGCATAATTTTCTATTGTATTGTCTTCTAAACACGTGTGTGTATGTGTTTACTCCCTGTAGCTACAGCTGTCCTGGCACTCACTAGTCATACCAGGTTTCCCTTGAAATCACAGAGATCTGCCTACCTCTGCCTTCTGAGTTCTGGGATTAAAGGGTTGCTCTGACACGGCCATCTCTATTTGCCTATATGTTTAAAGTGCAGATTGGCAAAGGTCCTTTCTTTCATTTACCTTCATTTTCCTATGTTATAGAGATTGTTTAAAATTATTTTATATACAAGAGTTTTCCCCACATGTACATCAGTGCACCTCATCCACTGTATGATTTGAAACTAGAGCTACAGATGGTTGTTAGGTAGCATCACATGGGTCTGGGAACCAACCCCAGGACTGAACCATTTATCCACCACAATAGCAACCATTAATTTTAGTATTATTTTATGTGTACGAGTATATATATATAACCATCAAGCTCTCAGGATGACTCTCTCTCGCGCTCTCTCCCGCTCTCTCCATATATATATATATGGAAAAAAAAAAAAAAAAAAAAAAAAAAAAAAAAAAAAAAATTATATATATAGATATATATAGAAAACCATCAAGCTCTCAGGATGACTATATATATATATATATATATATATATATATATATATGCATTCCAGTCTCTCAGTGCCTGTGGACAAGAGAAGAGGCAGGTGGATCCCCTAAACAGGAGTTATGGACCACTGTTATCTCCTACGTGGGTGTTTGCAATTGAACCAATCTCCTCTGCAAGAATCCCTAGCGTTCTTAACGCCTAAGCTATCTATTCAGCTTCTGAGATCATTGTATATTTTTTAATGTTTTATTAATTTTTGTATGTGTATGAACATACTTCCTGCATGTCGGTCTGTGCACCCGTGTCATGCAGTGCTGCTGAGGTCAGAAGAGGGTATTGGATTCCACTGGAACTGGAGTTCTCCTGGAATTGGAGTTACAGACAGTTCATAGCTGCCATGTGGGTCCTGGGGATCGAACCTGGGTCCTCTGCAAGAGCAGTAGGTGCTTTTTACCGCTAGGATATCTCTCCAGCCCCAAGATCATTATATTTTAAAAGTTAATGGATCCAGGAAACTTCGCTCAGAGGTTAGGAGCATGTTCTACTCTAGCAGAAAACCCGAGGTCAGTTCTAACAAGCATGTTGGGAGACTCCCAAACACCTGTAACTAGAGTTACAGGGCATATAGCACTCCTCTAGTTTTCATAATAACCTGCATTCATGTGCACATATCCACACACAGACACACATGCACATAAGCATGATTTAAAAATAAGTAAATGATAAACCTTAAAATATTTTTCTTACATCCATCCAGTTACTGCTCTGTCCAATCATAAGGTTATGGCAGGAGGTGGGGGAGGTCTCTTTATTAGTCGTCCTTGAGGGAAAACATCTCCCTCATTGCTTTTTCACAAGACCGTGAGTGTTTGAAGTAGCTCTCTCACACCCCAAAGTAATGGCTATGAATGTCCTTGTTTCTTATGGAGGCAGCTGAGCAAGAAGCAGCACTTGGAAGGCAGAGAGACATGTTGGGACTAAGGCAGGTATTGAAAGAAAGACTCCATCTTAGTAGGAACCCCAACTTCCATGGTTTATTTCTCGAGCTATCTCAGGTCCCCCGCAGAGTTGCAGAGTCCTCATGTACCAATTGGGAAGAAAGAATAATTACAGAGAGAAGTAAAGGAGATAATGAAAATAAATCATCTAGTGAGGCACCACAAACATTGTTGAATTTGGAGAAAGGCTGGTGTGTACCTCTGGGACTGGAAGAAGTTGACACAATCCTCAGCTGTCTGTGTTCTAACTTCACCCTGGGGTCTCATTTGAGCATCTTGACAAAGTCAGAGCTCTGTTCCAGGTCTTTATATATAGTTACATAATACTCGCCACACCTAAGGGACTGAGAACATAAAATATCAAAGGTGGCCAGACACATCTGAAGAACTTACTGGCCATCAGTCACAGTAGACAATGAAGCAGCATCTCCATGGATGCAGTTCAAGTGCAAATCTTCCGGTTCCCCAGTGGCCTAACCATCAAGCTCTCAGGATGACTTATTCCCAATCCACTCCTATCTACTGTGGCTACAGAGGTGGCTAGCAGTCAGAAGATGTGGGTAATCCTATCTGAGTTGCTATGGGAAATCTCAATTCCATACCTTCTTGCCAGTAACAGAGAGAACATGTCCTCCCAATGTGATCTGCTTCCTTTGCCTACTCCTGTGCCCTGGCTTCCCTCTCTGGGTGTGGAAGGGCCTCTTGTAATTACTGATGATCTTCTGCATCACAGTGCAGCCTCACTCTGAACCCCACTCCATCTCTGCAGCTTCAGAAGATAAGCCAACTGCTCATGCCCGTGACAGCAAAGACACCCCCACTGCAGAGCTTCCTAGTGAGTGGACAGAAATTTCAGAGGACTAAAGTTCTAATTGGCTGGGCCAGCAGCACTGAGCCCCAGAGCTTAGGCTAAGGCTTAACATTAGAACACACACACACACACACACACACACACACACAGAAAACAAACAAACAAAAAATCCACTACTCAAACTAATGAAAACATTTTCTGAGTTATCTTTTTCTACAACCATAAGTTCAATATAGGGTAGTCAAAATGGTTGATAAATATATATATATCATGATCCAAACATCTATTTTGGCAATGCATTTTCAGAGGAAAATGATATTAGGTACTCTAACAGTATCTTAAATCCTCAGGGAGCCATAGTTTTAACTTTGCAGGTGAACATAAACTCCTAAAATAATATCCTCCAAACCATGTATCCCGTAAGCACAGAGGTTATCTTTGACCCAATACATCCAAAGTCTACTGCAACAACTGGCTGAGTAAGTGGTTGAATGAGAACAGCACAGCTGCAGGACACACACACACACTAGTGGCACGAATAAGGCTACTCAGTCTACCAAAAACATTTTCTGTATTGTCGTGGGGCTTGCATACCAGTGTTTAAAATAATAACAGTAAAAATAATACAAAGGAATAACTAAATAGTAGAATCTAAACTTATATTAATTAGCTTGCCTTTAGAAATGAGAAGAGGTTCATCTGAGAAATTAGTCTCTACAACTATTCACACAGCTTAGGGTTAAGTTAAAATTCTTTCTGATATGTAATCACTTTAAATTACTAAAAAGCCGATACAAACCTGGTGAATTGGCCACTGATTCAAACTGACAATTTGCCAAGACAACGTGCTGGGCCCCACCCCTGGCTTTTCATTTTTACAGTACATTGGTAAAACTGTCATAGTAGCTTGTAAAACCTTACACGAACTCAATCTTGGGAATCATCAATGTTAACCAAGTAGAGATCAATGGGTTAAACAGATGTATAACATCTAAGGAAACTGAGACAGTAATAGAAAACTTTCTGAATTAAGAAGCCCAGACCCAGACAGATTTAGAGCAGAATTCTTCCAGAATTCCAGAAGTGCTACAAACAATACGACCTAATTTTTCAAAAAGATAGAAAAACCCAGAAGTTTCTAAAACATAAAGATCAGTACTGTAGAATTTCTAAGTCAGAAACAAACAACTGACCCAAAAATCCAATTCATCTTAAATTAAAAATAGGAAAACTTACCTCACATCTATACAACATAAGCACTGTGTAAACTGTGAAGTTTAAAATGCTATTAATTTGATGGTTATAAATTTAGAGTCATATTCTACCCTGATTAAGAGATTTCATCAAAGTGTTATAGATTTTGGTTTGAAAGTATTTATCATGACATTGTGTCTAACCACAGTATTTATTTTATGGGACTGTTTAAATGTATAGGCTCATGTCTAATGCTAATGATTTACTCGTTATCAAGTTGATTCATTGTTAAATTGTTATGTGAGCTAAAACTGTTAAATTACACTATAGTCCTTGTTCCTTAAGAATATTAGTTCATTTTAAAGAATGATAACGGGCTGGAGAGATGGCCAAGCAGTTAAGAGCACCAACTGCTCTTGCAGAGGTCCCGGGTTTAATTCCCCAGTACCCACAAGGCGGCTTAGAACAGTCTTTAAATTCAGTTCCAGGGGAATCTGACATCCCTTTTCTGACCTCTGCGGCATTGCATGACATGGGTGTAGAAACCTACATGCAGACAGTACATTCATACACATAAAAAAATCAATAAAATTAATGAATGATCACTTGTGTTCTAGGATGCATTTTATTTCTATGCGTGGGGACAGTTGCCAGGCCTATATAAAATACCTCTAAGCACTCAAAGAATATTGGTCATTCAACACCTGTTCCCAGACTTGCAAGAATATCTCACAGTTTATACTAGTGTATTTGTGATAACTGTCCCATCTCATTACAAGGGAAATAAATATTAATTAGTTTGTAAATCTGCACAATTAAGAGTCAATCTCTTTATTAACGATGTTATGTCTCATGACATAAAGAAAGGATATAAAAACATGAAAAATGTGAAAATGGTAATACAATTGAACTAATTGGGAATATAAAATGTTAATTGTTTTACTTATAATTTGTATTGGGTTAAGGTACACAAATGGTCTCTATATTTTTCTGAATTATACAACATCACATTATAACACTTTCTTTTACTCATAGGACAGTTTAAAGGAACTAAGCTTAAATTTCCTTCCCAAATAAGTAGCATACAGTCAATGAGAAACAGTTTGTGTAAATTTAATGAAAGCTTATGCCTTGGCTCCTGTTTATGGGTATGTGTAATACAACTTAGGCATCTATAGGTCAAAATAAAAACCTAAAAAAAAGAGGGAGGTGGGAGGTGGGGTAGTATCCTTTCTGGGATACAAATGGAAAACTGTTCCAATCCTATTGATAAATTTTTAACTTTTGAGATCTTGAAACTGACAATGGGAGGAGAACTTTTTGTTCCCACTGGTAAAAATCACCAATCTAAATGCCTGAAAATGTACAACTTATGGCTGTACAGGATGGACTGGGAAATGCCAGCAGAGAGGCTGATCCATCTGAACATTAAAGAAAGAGGAACCTCAGACTGCCAGAGTCACAGACACTGATCATCTCTCTGAATACTATTGGGGTTAAATGTTTATAGTGGGCCCTAACGAAGTTTACCTTTCCAATACTGAGAAAACTTCCTACCTCTCCTCTTTAAAGGAAAAAGGAAAATATGATGATAATGAAATCATTCACTAACTGTAAATTAGAGCCAATTGTTATAGTGGTAATTTCTTATAAAACAGGTATAACTACCCTTTTTTAATTGACTGATAGGCATAGGAACTGTGAAAGGATAATTCTCTATCTTGAGCCAAATTCAATAGTAAAGTGTTTATAAGATGTGTAATTAAGCAAAATATATTACTACAGGAAAGCTCTGACATCAGCAATGAATTATTATGCCTAAGAGATGTTGGCTAGGGGATTCAAACCCCGCCAAAATTACAAATGCCTTTTGCCTATAAGTGGGATATATGCAAGGAGAAAGGCAGTAAGTCACTGTTGTCGAAGACCTGGTGTGAGCATGAAAAAAATGTTATGAGACATCACTTGCTAGCGTACAACTGGCCTCTGAAATGCCAGAGAGCGTTACCAAAAGCCACTAAAGCAATACAGCAAAATATTGGTCTCCCTGAGACAAGCAAGACTCCTCCATCAATATCAGCTACACCTCAACAGCCTGGAGATACTGTGCAACAGTGGCAGCCAAGTGTCCATATATATCCCAAATCTAATTGGCTATTAGCTCTCTCCTTGGAGGAATAACTCACAGTGGATGCCACAAGCTTATGTCCTCTAGTGGTTAGGAGATGTTATAAGCCACAATAAGAACTTGTCACCCTTTATAGAGAAACCACAGTTTGTGGATTAGCATACCATCCAAGCATCTGTGTCTATGCTCACAGCTTAGCTTGACATAATAATTGGTACTGCTTAAATGCCTGTACATCCAATAGCTTGTGCTTTGTTAGTATGACTAAAAAGGGTATCACTGGAAAAGCTGTCAACCCATGAAGGGAAACAACCTGAACAGACTGGAGTCCAAAATGACAACTCCAAAGAAATTAGACTGTTTTCTTCTCACCCACTTGTGCCCCTTTCCCAAAGCCCAGGGAACAAACTGCGGAAGAGGAGGCGTGGTAGATTGTAAGGGCTGCAGAGAGATAGGGGTGAATCATGAGACTACAGGAATATAGTCTGGACTCCTAACTGATCAACATGCCTGTGCATACAAGCTTCTCCAACTGGACTATGGGAACCTTGGGTTGTTCAAAATTTGGACATAGATACTTGCAAAATGCACCAATTACCTAATTGTATGGCAAACTGAGCAACATCAATGTTATCTGAAAACAACTGTGTTATTATATTGTAGAATCCCTTAAAAATAAACAAATAATAATAAAAAAGCTATGCAAAAATTTTCTTGTCGAAAGAAATGAGTCTGTATCCATTTTGAGTTAAAACTGTAACTATTACCCTAAAGTGTAATTTTTAAAAATAAAATAAAGGGATAGAGTTATTATCTAAAATAACTGAAAAATGTCGGACAGGTATTTTTAGGAAGGATTTATAAAGATGATGGAAATCTACGTAAGTAATAAATGTCTGAGGGGCTTGGTATGGAAAGAAAAAGATGAGACTGCATAAATAAGCTTAATTTCCTAAGGTTCAGTCAAGTAGATTAAGAAGCAAAATGTATCTCTAGTCAAGGTTTACTTAATGGTAGCCAGTTTTTGTTCAAGCTTTATATGCATATCTGTAGGACAACTAAGCCCTGGTGCTCAAAATACACTGAGCATGCTCAATTGTAATTTCCCATGGAGCCAACTTGAAATCTGCCTAGCAGCCTGGCAACAAATGAGGCAACCTCATACCAAACCTATGGGAGAAAAGATACGCTGACTGACACACTAACTGACACCTGCTAGGGACCAATGGGATGCAGGGAGGGGGTATAAAAGTCTGCCTGATTCCTGTAATAAATAAGCCTGCTTTTGTCTTTCACCTGGCTCCTGGGGTCTGTGTAGTTGACTCTGTGCCTTCGTATTCCTGCCCTCAAGAGGCTTGTGTCAGGATGGCAAACTACACATATCACATAGCATTTCAATGTATAGTAAAATGATAAGATACCTGTATTAAATTAAATTGGTATAACCACTCAAGCTAGTTTACTAATGGCCCAAATAGGATTGTAAATATAAGAGTTGTTAATTTTCAGTCCACTCTTGGCTTGCACTGGACTCTTTGGATTAAATGGACACAGAAAAATAGTAGGTTATCTATGGCTACTGAAAGATGTATTGTTTGTTTCTCCCAAGAGTTACTTTTGATATTTTTTTGTCCTAACAAGATAATTTGGTCCAAAAAACCAGGTTCTACCTTCTTGAACCAGCTGCATGCAGTCAAGAAGACAAATTGGGTGGGCTTGGTAATCCTTACCATCTTATTTCCTGTCTCCCAGTATGTGATGCAACTCCTACCTTTCGGGGAGAACTATAAATCAG
The DNA here is from genome assembly GCA_009823505.1 of Rhizomys pruinosus. NCBI lineage: Eukaryota > Metazoa > Chordata > Mammalia > Rodentia > Spalacidae > Rhizomys > Rhizomys pruinosus. The sequence goes on from VZQC01003549.1 coordinate 1,222,115, forward strand.
GATAGGGGGTCTGTAAAAGAAAGATCCTATTCCTGTTTGTAGTAAATTGCAGTAAAGTGTTTACATTTAAGACAAGCATGACATTGTTTAATTCTCTCTCCTGGGCTATGCCTGCTTAACCTATAGTGTTAAATCCCTCTTTCAGTCAGTGTTATACAAGGCTGATTGAATTATTGTCTAAGCCTTATCTAAAATATTATACAGTAATTAAATCTATCAGTCTGGTATAACGTAGCCTTTCTGGATGGATGATGACTGTACTTAATGTCCTTTGCAATTCGGGTGAAGGACTTAAGGAATGACTTTGTTTCTTGCCCTCTGAGGTCAACTAAGTCTCAGGGGACTGCATATGATTGCATCTCTTAAAATGTCCTGCAACTGTGAGTCACCAGTCCTCCTGTGCAAGGAGGTCTTAAAGATCCACTAATGGGGCTCTAGCTACTGTCTAGTCTATAAAGACAAAAATGTCTTCATGCTTCCAAAAGGGAAGCCTGGTCCTGCAAGACCTGACTTTGTCCTCCTGTGGATGGAACTGAGAAATGAAAAGCCAAAAGGAGCTCGAGGCTCCCCCCAAAACCTGAGTGGCCCTTGAGGACCAGATACTTAACAGAACTTGAGAAAACAAAGCTTGGTTAATTTGGGCTAACTGTATGCACTAAACACCCAAAAGGAAAGTATAGCCAAAAGTAAGTAATCATTATACTTTCTTTAAAGTCTCAGAGATTGTGGTTCTGAACATTAGACTTAAAGCCATTTAAGATCATGTGAGATTTGTTGCTACATAATAAAGTTTCCTCTTTGTATTTAGCAACTATTAAGAGGAAATTCACACTGTGACTATTGGAATTCCGGGAAAGCAGATCCTGAGTCCAGGTTTATGTCTATGAAAGTCAACTATAAACAAGGATAAATAGATTCAACTCATCAAATAATTTGTTTTATGTCTTTTGGTATTGAAAATTTTAATTGACTTTATGTATTTTTATATGTATTTGCATGCTGTTTAAATTCAGTAATGGTTGACTCTGGGTTGGATCTGGCCCTTCCTTCCCAGACTCAGAATGGTTATTATAATCAAACAGCTAAGAGATACATTGACTTCAACAACATTTATGGCTATTTGTCTGTCATTTATTTATCTTTATTAAAGGTAACTGGTAAAGTTACAAATGTCTAATAATTAAATATTTTACTGGGTATACATGGTGTTAGCATAAAACGGTGTTTAGACACCTCACCCTGCAAATGGACAGTGAGTTAACTTGTTATGGTGCCCTTGAGGTCTACCAAGCAGTTGATATCATAAGGTTGCATCCTTTATTGACTAAAAGACATTGTAGGCCATGCCAGAAATTTGTTGTCATACCTTGGCACAAAAGCAACAGTTCGGGGCAGGAGAGATGGCCTAGCGGTTAAGAGCACCATCTGCTCTTGCAGATGACCCAGGTTCGATCCCCAGCACCCACATGGTGCCTGAGAGCCATCTTTAACTCCAGTTCCAGGGGGAATCCGACACCCTCTTCTGACCTCCATAGCATTGCACTACACGGGTGCACAGACCTACATGCAGACTGTACATTTATACACATACAAAAATAAATAAAATTTTAAAAAAGCAACAGTTCTTAGATCAAATACCTTCTAAACATTTATGCTTATGCCTATAACATTAATTCTCCTTATAATTCATGTTTTTATGACCCTGTACATCTTGCTATTCATATTTTATTAGTAAAATTAAGAAAGAGAGACCTGTATGAGTTGCAAACCCGTGGAAAGAAAAGATTGGACATACCCGAGTCCAATGTGTCCCTTCTAAGAAAAAAGGACTGTTTTGCTTCTCACCCTCTCCTGCCCCTTTCCCCAAGGGGCAACTCACAGAAATGGATGTGTATCATGGTGTAAGGGATGAGGACACTGGAGTGAGATCATAGCAAATACAGACTGGGCTGTATTAGTATACAGTATAAGTATACTGGTCAGCATACTTACATGTGCAGGCCTTTCCAGCTGGACTTGAAGTTCTGGGGTATAGCCAAATTGTCTAACAGTTTGAAATATGAGACAGGCATTTGCTAATTGGGTGTGTGCAAATGTCACTTGTATTTACTGGTTGGTTTTCTTTATATTAAGTTTTTATTTGGACATAAATTGGTCTTAGTATTTTACCAGGCAGTAATGGCTATTAGACCACAATTACTAAAATATTATCTGACCTTATGAATGCTAGTACAAAAGTGGGGAGATGTAGGTGAATCCATTTTTAACTTACATATGCATGGACTAGCATTCTGGCCAGTGCCTCCTGGAGGCACAAGTCAGAGTCATGGGACATCCTTGGCTATACCCACGAATTGGGATGTGATGATTCAAAGGTCTGGAATTGGACCCTGGGAGGGGAAGTCACATGGCCTTACATTTGAATAAAGCACAATTCTGTATATGGATTCATACTGCCATGTGTCTATATGCTGTCTTTCTCACACGCATGGTTCCTGCATGTTCTCGCCCACCATTGAAATGACCAGGATGAACCATACTGCAGGAGTCACCATTCAAATTTAAAACTATATTAAATATATTACAGAACTGAAGTCATTAAGAAAACACACTACTCGTACAAAAGCAGACATGCAGATTAATAGAACACAATAGAAGACCCAAACATGAGTGCAAGCAATGTGAACCACCTGAGATTTGACAAAGGTGACAAGAAAACGTAATGGAGGAAATATAGTATCTTCAACAAATGGTGTTGGTAAAATTCCATCTCAATCTGTAGAATGAAAATGGATCACATATTTCACATGCACAAAAGTCAACTCCAAATGGCCCAAAGAACTCAATATGAAGCCTGATTATTTGCTTACTGAACTGCTTGAAGAAAACTTCAGCAGTATCTTCCCAGATATAGGTGAAGGAGAGGACCTTCTGAATCAAACATCTGTTGCTCAGTTATTAAGGTCAACAATGAATAAATGGGACATCACTGAAATACAAAGGTGCTTTCTAGCAAAATAAACTGCCAAGGAAGTGAAAATGAAACCAATTGAGGGGGAAAAAATTTCCTCACCTTCTACACATCTGACAGAGTATTAATATGTGGAGAATACAAATAAAACAAGAAGAAACAAGACAACAGGGACTGAGACAGTGGACATATCTGAAACGAGAGGGACTGAGACAGTGGACATGTCTGAGACAACACATATATATGTGACAACAGGGTTTGAGACCATGGACATGTCTGAGAAAAAAAGGACTGGTACAGTGTACATATGTGAAAGAACTCGGATTTAGATAGTGGTCATGTCTGAGAAAACTGTGGCTGAGTCAGTGAAACTTCTGAGACAAGTGGGACTGAGAAAGTGGACATGTCTGAGACAACAAACATATCTGAGACAAAATGTTCTGAGACCATGATCATGTCTGAGACAACAGGGACTGAGACAGTGTACATGTGAGAAACAACTGGGCCTGAGACCTTTGACATGTCTGAGACAAGAGGGTCTGAGACAGTGGACACATCTGAGATAACAGGGACTGAGACAGTGGACAAGTCTGAGACAACAGGGACTCAGACAACTGCCACGTCTGAGACAACAGGGACTGAGATAGGGGATATATCTGAGACAACAGGGACTGAGTCCTTGGAAATGTTTGAGACAACAGTGACTGAGACCTTGGACATGTCTTGGACAACAGGGACTGACACACTGGATATGACTGAGACAACCCGGATGGAGAATATGGACATGTGTGAGACAACAGGGACGGATACAGTGGAAATGTCTGAGACAACAGGGACTGAGACATTGGACTTGTCTGAGACAACAGGGACTGTGACCTTGGAAATGTCTGAGACAAAAGGCAATCAGACATTGGAAATATCTGAAACTGCTGTGACTCAGATACTGGACAAATCTGAGACAACCAGGACAGAGATTTTGGACATGTCTGAGACGACAAGGACTGAGACATTGGAAATGCCTGAGACAACTGGGACTGAGACAGTGGACATGTTTGAGACAACAGGTACTGTAAACTTGGACATGTCTGAGACAACAGGGAATGACACAGTGATCATGTCTGAAACAAAGGGAACTGAGACATTGTACATGTCTAAGACAACGGGGACTGAGACAGTGGACATGTCTGAGACAACAAGTACTGAGAACGGGGACATGTCTGAGCCAACAGGGAATGACAGAGTGGACATGTCTGAGACAACGGAAACTGAGATGTTGTACATGTCTCAGAAAACAGGGACTGGGACAGTGGACCTGTCCAAGAAAACAGGGAGTGGGATAGTGGAAAAGTCTGAGGCAACACTCACTGAGACAGTAGAGATGTCTGAAACAACAGGGACTGAGAGAGTGTACATATCTGACACAACAGGGACTGAGATTTTGGACATGTCTGAGACAACAGGGAATAGGACAGTGCACATGTCTGAGACAACAGGGACTGAGACAGTGGACGTATCTGAAACAACAGGGACTTAGACACAGGACATGTCTGAGACAACACACATATCTGTGACAACATGGTTTGAGACGATGGACATGTCTGAGACAACAGGGACTGAGACAGTGTATATGTGTGAAACAACTGGGTTAGGGACAGTGGTCATGTATAAGACAACAGGGACTGAGACAGTGGAAACGACAGAGACAAGATTGACTGAGACAGTGGAGGTGACTGAGACAACAAACATATCTGAGACAAAAGGGTCTGAGACCATGAACATGTCTGAGACAACAGGGACTGAGACAGTCGACATGTGAGAAACAACTGAGACTGAGACAGTGGATATGTCTGAGACAACAGGGACTGATACAGTGGACGTGTCTGAGACAACAAACATATCTGAGAAAACAGGGTCTGAGACCATGGATATTTCTGTGGCAACAGGGACTGACACAGTGGACATGTGTGAAACAAAAGGGACCGAGTCAGTGGACATGTCTCAGACATCAGAGACTGAGAAAATTGACATGTCTGAGACAGGGAACAAGTTGACTGTCACACAAACACACACAAACACACACACACACTGATGAACTGGGTATATCAGGGGGATCACAAGCTTTATACTTTAGATTGAACTGTGTAACTTGTGTGTCCCCATGGAAAAATGGCCTGGTACGATGGGCTAGACGGCGCATCCTGCATCTCCAGAAGTTTCCAAACACTGGATTCCTGGGTCGTCTGGGGCCTGAAACTCCAGAAGCCCGCAAGCTGCAAAGCAACATCCTACTGAGTCCAGTCTTTCAAGAGAAGTGAGGTGTTTCATCATGCCACTGGGCTGTAGTTGCTCATAAACAGGATTCTGTGTTCCTTTTGGACTGATGAAATAAAGGTGAGGTCACTTCCTGGGGTCCTCTGAACCTAGCCTCTTCCTCACAGAGACAACAGGGAGTGAGACGGTGGACATGTCTTAGACTACAGGGACTGACACCGCGGATATGTCTGAAACAACAGGGACTGAGACAGTGGACAAGTCTGAGACAACAGGGACTGAGGTTGTGGACATGTCTGAGACAACAGGGAATGACACTGTGCACCTGAATAAGACAACAGGGACTAAGATAGATTGTATGTGAGACATCGCTCACTGAGAAAGTGGACATGTCTGAGATAACAGGGACTTAGATATTGGATATTTATAAGACAACAGAGATTGAGATAATGGAAATATCTGACACAACAGGGACTGAGACAGTGGATATGTCTGAGACAACAGGGACTGGAACAGTGCACATGTTGGAGACAACAGGGACTGAGACAGTGGACATACCTGTAACAACAGGGACTGAGACAGTGGACATGTTTGAGACAACACACATATATGTGACAACAGTGATTGAGGCCATGGACATATCTGAGACAAAAGGGACTGATACAGTGTACATATATGAAACAACTGGGATTGAGACAGTGGTCATGTCTGAGACAACAGTGACTGAGACAGTGAAACTTCTGAGACCAGAGGGACTGAGTAAGTGGACATGTCTGAGACAACAAACATATCTGAGACAAAAGTGTCTGAGACCATGAACATGTCTGAGACAACAGGGACTGAGACAGTGGAAATGCCTGAGACAACTGGGACTGAGACAGTGGACACATCTGATATAACAGGGACTGAGGCAGTGGACATGACTGAGACAACCCGGATGGAGAATATGGACATGTGTGAGACAAAAGGGACTCATACAGTAGAAATGTCTGAGACAACAGGGACTGAGACATTGGAATTGTATGAGAAAACAGGGACTATGACCTTGGAAATATCTGAGATAAAAGGGAATCAGACATTGGAAATATCTGAAACTGCCATGACTCAGACACTGGACATATCTGAGACTACTGGGACTGAGATTTTGGACATGTCACAGACAAGGACTGAGGTATTGGAAATGCCTGAGACAACTGGGACTGAGACAGTGGACATGTTTGGGACAACAGGGACTGACAACTTGGATATGTCTGAGACAACAGGGAATGACAGAGTGATCATGTCTGAAACAAAGGGAACTGAGACATTGTATATGTCTAAGACAACAGGGACTGAGATAGTGTAAATGCCTGAGACAGCAATCACTGAGACAGTGGACGTGTTTGTGATAACAGGGACTTAGACATTGGACATGTCTGAGAAAAGAGGGATTGAGATAATGGACATATCTGACACTACAGGGACTGAGACTGTGCACATGTCTGAGACAACAGGGACTGGGACAGTGCACATGTCTGAGACAACAGGGAATGACACAGTGGACATGTCTGAGACAAGGGGAACTGAGAAAGTAGACATGTCTGAGACAAAACACATATATGTGACAACAGGGTTCGAGACCATTGACATGTCTAGGACAAAAGGGACTGATACAGTGTACACATGTGAAAGCACTGGGATTGAGACCGTGGTCATGTTGGAGACAACAGGGACTGAGACAGTGAAACATCTGAAACAAGGGGGACTGAGAAAATGGACATATCTGAGAAAACAAAGTTATCTGAGACAAAATGGTCTGAGACCATGAAAATGTCTGAGACAACAGGGCCTGAGACAGTGGACATGTGAGAAACAACTGGGACTGAGGCAGTGGACATGTCTGAGACAAGAGGGACTGAGACATTGGACGTGTCTGAGACAACAGTGACTGAGACTGTGGACATGTCTGAGACGACAGTGACTCAGACAATGGACACGTCTGAGACAACATTGACTGAGACAGTGGAATGTCTGAGACAACAGGGACTGAGACCTTGGACATGTCTGAGACAACAGGGACTGAGACCTTGGACATGTCTGTGACAACAGGAACTGACACAGTGGATATCACTGAGGCAACCCGGATGGAGAATATGGACATGTGTGAGACAACAGGGACTGATACAGTGGAAATGTCTGAGACAACAGAGACTGAGACATTGGACTTGTCTGAGACAACAGGGACTGTGACCTTTGAAATGTCTGAGACAAAATGGAATCAGACAATAGAAATGTCTGAAACTGCAGTGACTCAGACACTGGCCATATTTGAGACAACCGGGACTGAGATTTTGGACATGTCTGAGAAAACAAGGACTGAGACATTGGAAATGCCTGAGACAACTGGGACTGAGACAGTGGACACATCTGATATAACAGGGACTGAGGCAGTGGACACGTCTGAGACAACCCGGATGGAGAATATGGACATGTGTGAGACAAAAGGGACTCATACAGTGGAAATGTCTGAGACAGCAGGGACTGAGACATTGGAATTGTATGAGAAAACAGGGACTGTGACCTTGGAAATATCTGAGATAAAAGGGAATCAGACATTGGAAATATCTGAAACTGCCATGACTCAGACACTGGACATATCTGAGACTACTGGGACTGAGATTTTGGACATGTCACAGACAAGGACTGAGGTATTGGAAATGCCTGAGACAACTGGGACTGAGACAGTGGATATGTTTGGGACAACAGGGACTGACAACTTGGATATGTCTGAGACAACAGGGAATGACAGAGTGATCATGTCTGAAACAAAGGGAACTGAGACATTGTATATGTCTAAGACAACAGGGACTGAGATAGTGTAAATGCCTGAGACAGCAATCACTGAGACAGTGGACGTGTTTGTGATAACAGGGACTTAGACATTGGACATGTCTGAGAAAAGAGGGATTGAGATAATGGACATATCTGACACTACAGGGACTGAGACTGTGCACATGTCTGAGACAACAGGGACTGGGACAGTGCACATGTCTGAGACAACAGGGAATGACACAGTGGACATGTCTGAGACAAGGGGAACTGAGAAAGTAGACATGTCTGAGACAAAACACATATATGTGACAACAGGGTTCGAGACCATTGACATGTCTAGGACAAAAGGGACTGATACAGTGTACACATGTGAAAGCACTGGGATTGAGACCGTGGTCATGTTGGAGACAACAGGGACTGAGACAGTGAAACATCTGAAACAAGGGGGACTGAGAAAATGGACATATCTGAGAAAACAAAGTTATCTGAGACAAAATGGTCTGAGACCATGAAAATGTCTGAGACAACAGGGCCTGAGACAGTGGACATGTGAGAAACAACTGGGACTGAGGCAGTGGACATGTCTGAGACAAGAGGGACTGAGACATTGGACGTGTCTGAGACAACAGTGACTGAGACTGTGGACATGTCTGAGACGACAGTGACTCAGACAATGGACACGTCTGAGACAACATTGACTGAGACAGTGGAATGTCTGAGACAACAGGGACTGAGACCTTGGACATGTCTGAGACAACAGGGACTGAGACCTTGGACATGTCTGTGACAACAGGAACTGACACAGTGGATATCACTGAGGCAACCCGGATGGAGAATATGGACATGTGTGAGACAACAGGGACTGATACAGTGGAAATGTCTGAGACAACAGAGACTGAGACATTGGACTTGTCTGAGACAACAGGGACTGTGACCTTTGAAATGTCTGAGACAAAATGGAATCAGACAATAGAAATGTCTGAAACTGCAGTGACTCAGACACTGGCCATATTTGAGACAACCGGGACTGAGATTTTGGACATGTCTGAGAAAACAAGGACTGAGACATTGGAAATGCCTGAGACAACTGGGACTGAGACAGTGGTAATGTCTGAGATAACAGGTACTGAGAAAAGGGACTGAGACAACAGGGAATGACACTGTGTACCTGACTGAGACAACAGGGACTGAGATAGTGTAAATGTCTGAGACAACGATCACTGAGACAGTGAACATGACTGAGGTAACAGGGACTGAGACAGTGGACATGTCTGAGGCAACAGGGGTAGAAATAATGGACATATCTGACACAACAGGGACTGAGACAGTGGACATGTCTGAGACAACACACATATATATAACAACAGGGTTGGAGACCATTGACATGTCTGAAACAAAAGGGAATGATACAGTGTGCATATGTGAAAAACTGGGATTGAGATAGTGGTCATGTCTGAGACCAAAGGGACTGAGACAGTGAAATGACAGCGACAAGAGGGACTGAGAAAATGGACATGTCTGAGACAACAAACATATCTGAGACAAAAGGGTCTGAGACCATGAACATGTCTTAGACATGAGGGACTGAGATAGAGGACATATGAGAAACAACTAGGACTGAGACAGTGGACATGTCTGAGACAAGAGGGACTGAGACAGTGGACATGTCTGAGACAACAGAGACTCAGACAATGGACACGTCTGACACAACAGGGACTGAGACAGTGGATATTTCTGAGACAACTGGCACTGAGACTGTGGACATGTTTGTGACAACAGGGACTGAGACTTTGGACATGTCTGAGACAACAGGGAATCAGACATTGGATATATCAGAGACTGAAGGCACTCACACTGGAAGTATCTGAGACAACCAGGACTGAGACTTTGGACATGTCCTAAACAACAGAGACTGAGACATTTGAAATGCCTGAGACACCAATGTGCTGGATAGCTTTGGTGTCAACTTGACACACATGGGTTGAGGGAGCCTCAGTTGGGGAATTGGCTCAATTGGATTGGCCTGTGGCCACATCTGTGGTGTATTGTCTTGATTGTTGAGCAGTGACAGTATAAGAAGGCAGGCTGGGCATGAGCCAGAGAGCAAGCCAGTAGAGAGCAAGCCAGCATTCCTCCATGGCCTGTGCTTCAGCTCCTGCCTCCAGGTTCCTTCCCTGAGTTCCTGCCTTGTGCTGAGTGATGAAATGTGAACCAGGAGATGTAAGCTGAATAAACCCTTTCCTCCCCAAGTTGGTGTCAGAGTGTTTTGTCGCAGCAATGGAAAGACAAACTACGATAACCAGGGACTGAGAAAGTGTACATGACTGAGACAACAGGTACTGAGACCATGGACCTGTCTGAGACAACAGGGACTGACACAGTGGACATGTTTGAGACAAAAGGGACTGATACAGTGGACACGTCTGAATCAACAGGGTTTGAGACCATGAACATTTCTGAGACAACAGGGACTGTGACAGTGGACATGACTGAGACAATAGTCACTGATACAGAAGACAAGTGTGAAGCAACAGAGAATGCCACAATAGATATGTCTGAGACAACAGGGACTGAGACAGTTGACAAGTCTGAGACAACAGGGACTGAGACATAGGACATGTCTGAGACAAAAGAGACTGAGACCTTTGGCATGTATGAGACAACAGGGAATCACATATTGGAAATATCTGAGACTACAGGGACTCAGACACTGGACATATCAGAGACAACTGAGACTGAGACTTTGGACATGTGTGAGACAACAAAGACTGAGACATTGGAAATGCCTGAGACTGTGGACATGTCTGATACAACTGTGACTAAGAGCATTTTCATGTCTGAGACAATGGGGACAGAGACAGGTTACATGTCTGAATCAACAGGGAATGAGACAGCAGATGTATCTGAAACAATAGGGACTGAGACCCTGGAAATGTCTGTGACAATAGGCACTGAGACTATGAACATTTCTGAGAAAACAGGGAAACAGACAATGGAAATATCTGAAACTGCAGGGACTCAGACACTGGACATATCTGAGACAACCAGGAATGATACTTTAGACATGTCTGAGACAACAAGGACTGAGATATTGGAAATGCCTGAGACAACAGGGACTGAGACAGTGGACATGTCTGTGACAACACACAAATCTGTGACAAGAGGGTTGGAGACCATGGACATGTCTGAGACAAAAGGGACTGATACAGTGTACATATGTGAAACAACGGGATTGAGACAGTGGTCATGTCTGAGACAACAGGGACTGAGACAGTGAAAAGTGAGAGAGAAGAGGGACTGAGAAAGTGGACATATCTGAGACAAGAGGGACTGAGAGAGTGGACATGTCTGAGATAACAGAGACTGAGACAGTGGACATATCTGAGACAACAGGGACTCAGACAATGGACACGTGTGAGACAACAGAGTCTGAGACAGTGGACATGTCTGAGACAACAGGGACTGAGACTTTGGACATGTCTGAGACAACAGGCAATCAGACATTGGAAATATCTGAGACAACCGGGACTGAGACTTTGGACATGTCTGAAAAAATAGGGACTGAGATGTTGGAAATGCCTAAGACACCAGGGACTGAGAAAGTGCACATGAATGAGACAACAGGTACTGAGAATATGGACATGTCAGAGACAACAGGGACTGACACAATGGACATGTCTGAGACAAAAGGGACTGATACAGTGGACACGTCTGAGTCAACAAGGATTGAGACCATGAACATTTCTGAGATAACAGGGACTGTGACAGTGGACATGGTTGACACAACTGGCACTGAGACAGTGGACAAGCGTGAAACAACAGGAAATGGCACAATGGATATGTCTGAGAAAACAGGGACTGAGACACTTGACTAGTCTGAGACAACAGGGACTGAGACATGGGTCATATCTGAGACAAAACGACCGAGACACTGGACATGTCTGAGACAACAGGGACTGAAACCCTGGACATGTCTGAGAAAACACGGACTGAGACCTTGGACAGGACTAAGACAACAGGGACTAACACAGTGGATATGACTGAGACAACCCAGATGGAGACTATGGACATGTGTCAGACAACAGGGTCTGTTACAGTGGACATGTCTGAGACAACAGTGACTGAGACATTGGACATATCTGAGACAACAGGGAGTGAGACCTTGGACATATCTGAGACAACAGGGAATCAGACATTGGAAATATTTGAGACTGCATGGATTCAGATACTGGAAATATCTGAGACAACCAGGACTGAGACTTTGGACACATCTGAGATGACAGGGACAGAGACATTGGAACTGTCTGAGACAACAAGGGACTGAGACACTGGACATGTGCGAAGCAACAGGGATGTGACAGTAGTCATGTGTGTTTCAACAGGAACTGAGACAATGGACATGTCTTAGACTACACACATATCTGAGATAACATTGTATGAGACCCTGGATATTTCTGAGACAACAGGGACTGACACAGGATTTTCTGAGAAAACAGGGACTGACACAGTGGGCATGTGTTAAGCAACATGGACTAAGACAATGGACATGTCTGAGTAAACAGGGACTGAGACAGTGGATACATCTGAGACAACAGGGACTGACTCAGTAGATATGTCTGAGACAACCAGGACTGATACTTTTGAAATGTGTGAGACAACTGCAAATGAGAGAGTGGACATGTCTGATATAACTGTGAATACATGCGTGTTCATTTATGAGACAACCGGGTCTGAGACAGGCTACATTTCTGAAACAACAGGGACTGAGACAGCAGATATATCTGAAACAAAAGGAAGTGAGACAGTGGATATGTCTGATACAACAGGTACTGAGACAGTGGACATGTCTGAGACAACAGGGACTGAGAGAGTAGACATGCCAGAGACAGTAGGGACTGAGACCTTTGATATGTCTGAGACAACAGGGAATCAGACATTGGAAATATCTGAGAGTACAGGGACTCAGACAGTGGACATACCTGAGACAACTGGGAGTGAGACAATGGTCATGTCTGAGACAACAGGGACTGAGAAAGTGGACATGTCTGAGACAACAGGGATGACACTGTGCACCTGACTGAGACAACAGGGACTGAGATAGTGTAAATGTCTGAGACAGCACTCACTGAGACAGTGGACATGTCTGAGATAACAGGGACTTAGACATTGGACATGTCTGAGACAACAGGGAGTGGGACAGTGGACATATCTGAAACAACAGGGACTGAGATAGAGGACATGTCTGAAACAACACACATATATTTGAAAACAGGATTTGAGACCATGGACATGTCTGAGACAAAAGGGAATGATACAGGGTACATATGTGAAAGCACTGGGATTTAGACAGTGGTCATGTCTGAGACAACAGTGACTGTGACAGTGAAACTTCTGAGACAATAGGGACTGAGAAAGTGGCCATGTCTGAGACAACAAACATATGTGACACAAAAGGGTCTGAGACCATGAATATTTCTGAGACAACAGGGATTGAGACACTGGACACGTGAGAAACAACAGGGATTGAGAAAGTGGACATGTCTGAGAAAAGAGGGACTGAGACAGTTGACACGTCTGAGATAACAGGTACTTAGTCTGTGGACATGTCTGAGACAACAGGGACTCAGACAATGGACACATCTGAGACAACAGGGACTGAGAGAGTGGACATATCTGAGACAACAGGGACTGAGACCTTCAACATGTCTGAGACAACAGGAACTGACACAGTGGATATGACTGAGACAACCTGGATGGAGCCTATGGACATATGTGAGACAACAGGGACTGATACAGTGGAAATGTCTGAGACAACAGGGACTGAGACATTGGACTTGTCTGAGACAACAGGGACTGTGACCTTGGAAATGTCTGAGAAAAAAGGGAATCAGACATTGGCAAAATGTGAAACTGCAGTGACTCAGACTCTGGGCATATCTGAGACAACCGGGACTGAGATTTTGGACATGTCTGAGACAACAGGATTGAGACATTGGAAATGCCTGAGACACCTGGAACTGAGACAGTGGACATGTTTGAGACAACAGGTACTGAGAACTTTGATGTGTCTGAGACAACAGTGACTGACACAGTGGACATGTCTGAGACAAAAGGGACTGATACAGTGGACACGTCTGCATCAACAGGGTTTGAGATCATGAACATTTCTGAGAAACAGGGACTGTGACAGTCAACATGGCTGAGACAACAGGCACTGAGATGGTGGACAAGTGTGAAACAAGAGGGAATGACACAATGGATATGTCTAAGACATCAGAGACTGAGACAGTTGACAATTCTGAGGCAACAGGGACTGAGACATTGGACATGTCTGACACAAAATTGACTGAGACCTTGGACCTGTCTGAGACAACAGGGACTGAGACCTTGGACCTGTCTGAGACAACAGGCACGGAGATCTTGGACATGTCTGAGACAACAGGGACTGACACAGTGGATATGATTGAGATAACCCGGACGGAGACTATCAACATCTTTGAGACAACAGGGAATGAGACATTGGACTTGTCTGAGACAACAGGGAATGAGACCTTGGAAATGTCTGAGACAAAATGGAAACAGACATTGGAAATATCTGAAACTACAGAGACTCAGACACTGGACATATCTGAGACAACCGGGACTGAGATTTTGGATATGTCTGACACAACAAGGACTGAGAAACTGGAAATGCCTGAGATAACTGGGACTGAGACAGTGGACATGTTTTAGACAATAGGTACTGAGAAATTGGACATGTCTCAGACAACAGGGAATGACACTGTGCACCTGTCTGAGACAACAGGGACTGAGATAGTGTCTATGTCTGAGACAGCACTCACTGAGACAGTGGACATATCTTAGGTAAAAGGGACTTAGACATTGGATATGTCTGAGACAACAGGGATTGAGATAATGGACTTATCTTACACAACAGGTACTGAGACAGTGGACATATCTGGGAAAACAGGGAGTGGGACAGTGGACAAGTCTGAGACAACAGGGACTGAGACAGTGGACATATCTGAAACAACAGGGACTGAGACATTGGACATGTCTGAGACAAAACACATATAAGTGACAACAGGGTTTGTGACCATGGACATGTCTGAGACAAAATGGACTGAGACAATGAAATGTCAGAGAAAAGACAGAGAAATTGGACATGACTGAGACAACAAACATATCTGAGACAAAAGGGTCTGAGACAATGAACATGTCTGAGACAACAGGGAATGAGACAGTGAACATGTGAGAAACATCTGGGTCTGAGACAGTGGACATGTCTGAGACATGAGGGAGTGAGACAGTGTATTGGTATGAGATAACAGGGACTGAGACCCTCGACATATCTGAGACAATAGGGACTGACACAGTGGATAGGAGTGAGACAATCTTGATGGAGACTATGGACATGTGTGACACAATAGGGACTGGTAGAGTAGAAATGTCTGAGACAACAGGGACTGAGACACTGGACACATCTGAGACAACAGGGACTGAGACCTTGGAAATGTCTGAGAAAAAAAGGGAATCAGACATTGGAAATATCTGAAACTACAGAGACTCAGACACTGGACACATCTGAGACAACCGGGACTGAGAATTTGGATATGTCTGATACAACAAGGATTGAGACGTTGGAAATGCCTGAGACAACTGGGATTGAGACAGTGGACATGGCTGAGACAATGTGTTCTGAGAACGTGGACATGTCTGAGCCAACACTGAATGACCCTGTGCAACTGTCTGAGACAACAGGGACTGAGATAAGGTCTATGTCTAAGACAGCGCTCACTAAGACAGTGGACATATCTGAGATAAAGGGGATTTAGACATTGGATATGTCTGAGACAACAGGGAATGAGAAAATGGACATATCTGATGCAACAGGGACTGAGACAGTGGACATGTCTGAGACAACAGGGAGTGGGACAGTGGATATGTCTGAGTCAACAGGGACTGAGACAGTAGACATATCTAAACAACAGGGACTGAGATAGAGGACATGTCTGAGACAACACACATATGTGTGATAACAGGGTTTGAGACCATGGACATGTCTGAGACAACACACATATGTGTGATAACAGGGTTTGAGACCATGGAAATGTCTGAGACAAAAGGGACTGATACAGTGTACATATGTGAAACAACTGGGATTGAGATAGTGGTCATGTCTGAGACAAAAGTGATTGAGACAGAGAAATGTCAGAGACAAGAGGGACTGAGAAAGTGGACATGTCTGAGACAACAAACATATCTGAGACAAAAGGGTCTGAGACCATGAACATGTCTGAGACAACAGGTACTGAGACAGTGGTCATGTGAGAAACAACTGGGACTCAGACAGTGGACATGTCTGAGACAAGAGGGACTGAGACAGTGGACACGTCTGACATAACAGGGACTGAGACTTTGGACATGTCTGAGACAACAGGGACTCAGACAATGGACAGGTCTGAGACAACAGGGACTGAGAGAGTGGACATATGTGAGACAACAGGGAGTGGGACAGTGGATATATCTGAAATAACAGGGCCTGAGACAGTAGACATGTCTGAGACAACACACATATATGTTACGACAGGGTTTGAGACCATGGACATGTCTGAGACAAAAGGGACTGATACAGTGTACATATGTGAAACAACTGGGATTGAGATAGTGGTCATGTCAGAGACAAGAGGGACAGAGAAATTGGACATGTCTGAGACAACAAACATATCTGAGACAAAAGGGTCTGAGACCATGATCATGTCTGAGACAACAGGGAATAAGACAGTGGACATGTGAGAAACAACTGGGACTGAGACAGTGGACGTGTCTGAGACAAGACGGACTGAGACATTGGACACGACTGAGATAACAGGGACTGAGACCTTGGACATATCTGAGACAGCAGGGACTGACACAGTGGATATGACTGAGACAACCCCGACGGACACTATGGACATGTGTGACACAACAGGTACTGATACAGTGGAAATGTCTGAGACAACAGGGACTGAGACATCGGACTTGTCTGAGACAACAGGGATTGAGACCTTGGAAATGTCTGAGAAAAAAGGGATTCAGACATTGGAAATATCTGGAACTACAGAGATTCAGACACTGGACATATCTGGCAGAACCAGGATTGATATTTTGGATATGTCTGAGAAAACAGTGACTGAGACATTGGGAATGCCTGAGACAACTGGGACTGAGACAGTGGACATGTTTGAGACCACAGGTACTGAGAAATTGGACATGTCTGAGACAACAGGCAATGACACTATGCACCTGTCTGAGACAAGGGGGACTGAGAGAGTGTCTATGTCTGTGAGAGCCCTCACTGAGACAGTGGACATATCTGAAATAAAAGGGACTTAGACATGGGATATGTCTGAGACAACAGGGATTGAGATAATGGAAATATCTGACATAACAGGGACTGAGACAGTGGACATGTGTGAGACAACAGGGAGTGGGACAGTGCACATATCTGAGACAACAGGTACTGAGACAGTGGACCTATCTGAAACAAATGGACTGAGACAGTGGACATGCCTGAGACAACACACATATATGTGACAACAGGGTTTGAGACCATGGACAGGTCTGAGACAAATGGGAATGATACAGTGTACATATGTGAAACAACTGGGATTGAGACAGTGGTCATGTCTGAAACAAAAGGGACTGAGACAGTGAAATGTCAGAGACAAGAGGGACTGAGAAAGTGGACATGTCTCAGACAACAAACATATCTGGGACAAAAGGGTCTGAGACCATGAACATGTCTGAGACAACAGGGACTGAGACAGTTGACATGTGAAAAACAACTAGGACTGAGACAGGGGACATGTCTGAGACAAGAGAGACTGAGACAGTTGACATGTCTGAGATAACAGGGACTAAGACTTTGAACATGTCTGAGACAACAGGGACTCAGATAATGGACAGGTCTGAGACAACAGGGACTGAGACAGTGGACATGTCTGGGACCACAGACAATGATACCTTGGACATGTCTGAGATAACATGGACTGAGACCTTGGACATGTCTGAGACAACAGGGTCTGACACAGTGGATATGACTGAGACAACCCGGACGGAGACTAAGGACATGTGCGAGACAACAGGGACTGATACAGTGGAAATCTGAGACAACAGGGCCTGAGACATTGGACTTGTCTGACACAACAGGGACTATGACCTTGGAAATATCTGAGACAAAAGGGAATCAGACATTGGAAATATCTGAAACTACAGAGACTCAGACACTGCACATATCTGAGACAACCAGGACGGAGATTTTGGATATGTCTGAGACAATAAGGACTGAGACATTTGAAATGCCTGATTCAACTGGGACTGAGACAGTGGACATGTTTGAGACAACAGGTTCTGAGAAAGTGGACATATCTGAGACAACAGGGAATGATACTGTGCAGTGTCTGAGACAACAGGGACTGAAATAGTGTCTATTTCTGAGACAGCACTCACTGAGACAGTGGACATATCTTAGATAAAAAGGACTTAGACATTAAATATGTCTGAGACAACATGGATTGAGATAATTGACATATCTGACACAACAGGGACTGAGACAGTAGATGTATCTGAGACAACAGGGAGTGGGACAGTGGACATGTCTGAGACAACAGGGACTGAGACAGTGGACATATCTGAAACAACAGGGACTGAGACAGTGTACATGTGTGAGACAACACAAATATATGTGACATGGTTTGAAACCATGGACATGTCTGATGACAAAAGGGACTGATACAGTGTACATATGTGAAACAACTGGGATTGAGATAGTGGTCATGTCTGAGACAAAAGGGACTGAGACAGAGAAATGTCAGAGACAAGAGGGACTGGGAAATTGGACATGTCTGAAGCAACAAACATATCTGAGACAGAAATGTATAAGACCATGAACATGTCTGACACCACAGGGAATGAGATGGTGGACATTTAAGAAACAACTAGAACTGAGACAGTGGACATGTCTAAGACAAGAGGGACTGAGACAGTGTACACGAATGAGATAACAGGGACTGAGTCCTTGAACATACCTGAGACAACAGGGACTGACACAGTGGATATGACTGAGACAACCCCGATGGAGACTATGGAAATGTGTGACACAACAGGGATTGATACAGTGGAAATGTCTGAGACAACAGTGACTGAGACATTGGACTTGTCTGAGACAACAGAGATTGAAAAGTTGGAAATGTCTGAGACAAAAGGGGATCAGACATTGGAAATATCTGAAACTCCAGAGACTCGGACACTGGACATATCAGAGAGAACCGGGAATGATATTTTGGATATGTCTGAGACAACAAGGACTGAGACATTGGAAATGCCTGAGACAACTGGGACTTAGACAGTGGACATGTTTGAGACAACAGGTACTGAGAACCTGGACATGTCTGAGACAATAGGGAATGACACTGTGCACCTGTCTGAGACAACAGGGACTGAGAAAGTGTCTATGTCTGAGACATTGCTCACTGAGACAGTGGATATATCTGTGATAAAAGGGACTTAGACATTGGATATGTCTGAGACAACAGGGATTGAGATAATGGACAGATCTGTCAAAACAGGAACTGAGACAGTGGACATGTGTGAGACAATAGGCAGTGGGAGAGAGCACATGTCTGAGACAACAGGGACTGAGACAGTGGACATATCTGAAACAACAGTGAGTGAGAGAGAATGGACATGTCTGAGACAAAACACATATATTTGACAACAGGGTTTGAGACCAAGGACCTGTCTGAGACAAAAGGGTCTGATATATTGTACATATGTGAAACAACTGGGATTGAGACATTGGCCATGTCTGAGACAAAAGGGGCTGAGACAGTGGACACGTCTTAGATAACAGGGACTGGGACTGTGGACATGTCTGAGACAACAGAGAATCAGAAAATGGACAGGTCTGAGACAACAGGGACTGAGACAGTGGACATGTCTGAGACAACAGGGACTGAGACCTTGGACATGTCTGAGACAACAGGGACTGAGAACTTGGACATGTCTGAGACAACAGGGACTCAGACAATGGACAGGTCTGAGACAAAAGGGACTGAGAGAGTGGACATGTCTGGGACAACAGGGACTGAGACCTTGGACATGTCTGAGACAACAGGGACTGAGACCTTGGACATATCTGAGACAACAGAGACTGACACTGTGGATATGACTGAGAGAACCCAGACGGAGACTATGGACATGTGTGAGACAACAGGGACTGATACAGTGGAAATGTCTGAGACAACAGGTACTAAGACATTGGACTTGTCTGAGACAACAGGGACTGTGACCTTGGAAATGTCTGAGACAAAAGTTAATCAGACATTGGAAATATCTGAAACTGCAGTTACTCAGACACTATATATATATATATATATATATATATATATATCTGAGACAACCAGGACTGAGATTTTGTACATGTCTGAGACAACAGGGACTGAGACATTGCAAATGCCTAAGACAACTGGAACTGAGAGAGTGGACATGTGTGAGACAACAGGTACTGAGAACTTGGGCATGTCTGAGACAACAGGGAATGACACAATGGACATGTCTGAAACAACGGGAACTGAGTCATTGTACATGTCTGAGACAACAGGGAATGACACAGTGGACGTGTCTGAGACAATGGAAGCTGGAAATGTTGTACATGTCTGAGAAATCAGGAACTGGGACCGTGGACCTGTCCGAGACAACAGGGACTCAGATAGTGGATAAATCTGAGGCAACACTCACTGAGACAGTGGACATGTCTGAGATAACAGGGACATAGACATTAGACATGTCTGAAACAACAGGAACTGAGACAGTGGACATATCTGGCACAACAGGGACTGAGACTGTGGACATGTCTGAGACAATAGGGAATAGGACAGTGCACATGTCTGAGACAACAGGGACTGGGACACTGGACATATCTGAAACAACTGGGACTGAGACAGTGGACATGTCTGAGACAACACACATATCTTTGAAAACAGGTTTGGAGACCATGGACGTGACTGATACAACAGGGACTGAGACAGTGTACATGTGTAACACATCTGGGATTGGTACAGTGGTCATGTATGAGACAACAGGGACTGAGACTGTGGAAACTGCAGAGACAAGATTGACTGAGACAGTGGACATGTCTGAGATAACAAACATGTCTGAGACAAAAGGGACTGAGACCATGAACATGTCTGAGGCAACAGCGTCTGAGACAGTGGACATGTGAGAAACAACTGGGACTGAGACAGTGGACATGTCTGAGACAACACACATATCTGAGACAACAGGGTCTGAGACCATGGACCTTTCAATGACAACAGAGACAGACACAGTGGGCATGTGTGAAACAACAGGGACTGTGTCAGTGGACATGTCTCATACAGCAGAAACTGAGAAAATTGACATGTCTGAGACAGGGAACATGTTGACTTTCTCCCACACACAGTCACACATACACACATACATACACACACACACACACTGATCACTGATGAACTGGGTATTTCAGGGGGATCACAAGCTTTCTAATTTGGACTGACCTGTGTCACTTGTGTGTCCCTGTGGAAAAATGGCCAGATATGATGAGAGAGAGGATGCATCCTGCGTCTCCAGAAGTTTCCAAACATTGGATTCCTGGGTCTTCTGGGACCTGAGCCTCCAGAAGCCCGCATGTTGCAAAGCAACATCCTGCTGAGTCTAGTCTTTCAAGACAAGTGAGGTGTTTTCATCTTGCCACTGGGCTGTAGTTGCTCGTAAACAGGATTCTTTGTTCTTTTTGGACTGAGGTCATAAAGGTGAGGTCACTTCCTGGGGTCCTCTGACTGTAGCCTCTTCCTCACTGAGACAACATGGATATGTCTGAGACAACAGGGACTGAGACAGTGGACATGTCTGAGACAACAGGCACTGAGACCATGGACATGTCTGAGACAACAGGGACTGAGACCGGGGACATATCTGTGACAACAGGGACTGAGACCTTGGACATGTGTGAGACAACAGGGAGTGACACAGTGGTTATCACTGAGACAACCCAGATGGAGACTATGGACATGTGTGAGACAACAGGGTCTGATACAGTGGACATGTCTGAGACAACAGGCACTAAGACAGTGGACATGTGTGAAAAAACATGAAATGACAAAATGGATATGTCGGAGACATCAGGGACTGAGACAGTTGACAAGTCTGAGACAACAGGGACTGACACATGGGACATGTCTGAGACAAAAGGGACTAAGACCTTGGACATGTCTGAGACAACAGGGACTGAGACCTTTGACATGTCTGAGACAAGAGGGAATCAGATATTGGAAATATCTGAGACTATAGGAACTCAGACACTGGACATATCTGAGACCACTGGGACTGAGACTTTGGACATGCATTAGACACCAGTGAGTGAGACATTGGAAATGCCTGAGACAACAGGGACTGTAACAGTGGTCATGTCTGAGACAAAGGTACTGAGACAGTGGACATGTGTGAGACAACAGGGAATGACACTGTGAACCTGACTGAGAAAACAGGGACTGAGATAGTGTAAATGTCTGAGACAGCACTCACTGAGACAGTGGACATATCTGAGATAACAGGGAATTAGACATTGGATATGTCTGAGACAACAGGTATTGAGATAATGGACATATCTGACACAACAGGGACTGAGACATTGGACATGTCTGAGACAACAGGGACTTGGACAGAGCACATGCCTGAGACAACAGGGACTGAGACAGTAGACATATCTGAAACAATAGGGACTGAGATAGTGGACATGTCTCAGACAACGCACATATATGTGACAACAGGGTTTGAGACAATGGACATGTCTGAGACAAAAGGGACTGATACATTGTACATATGTGAAAGCACTGGCATTGAGACAGGAGTCATGACTCAGACAACAGGGACTGAGACAGTGAAACTTCTGAGACAAGAGGGATTGAGAAAGTGGACATGTCTAAGACAACAATCACATCTGAGACAAAAGGGTCTGAGACCATGAACATGTCTGAGAGAAGAGGAATTGAGACAGTGGACATGTGAGAAATAACTGGGACTGAGACAGAGGACATGTATGAGACAAGAGGGACTGAGACTGTGGACACATCTGAGATAACAGGGACTGAGAGTGTGGACATGTTTGAGACCACAGGGACACAGTCAATGGACACGTCTGAGACAGCGACTGAGACAGAAGACATGTCTGAGACAACAGGGACTGAGACCTTGGATATGTCTGAGACAACTGGGACTAAGACCTTGGACATTTCTGAGGCAACAGGGACTGACAGAGTGGATATGACTGACACAACCTAGACGGAGACTATGGACATGTGTGAGACAACAGGGACTGATACAGTGGAAATGTCTGAGACAAAAGGGACTGAGACATTGGACTTGTCTGAGACAACAGGGACTGTGAACTTGGAAAAGTCTGAGACAAAAGGGAAACAGACATTGGAAATACCTGAATCTGCAGTGACTCAGACACTGGACATATCTGAGACAACAGGGACTGTGATTTTGGACATGTCTGAGACAACAAGGACTGAGACATTGGAAATCCCCGAGACAACTGTGACTGAGACAGTGGACATGTTTGAGAAAACAGGTACTGAGAACTTGAACATGTCTGAGACAGCAGCGACTGACACAGTGGACATGTCTGAGACAAAAGCTACTGATACAGTGGACATGTCTGAGACAAAAGTGACTGATAGAGTGGACACATCTGAGTCAAAATGGTTTGATATCATGAACATTTCTGAGAAAACAGGGACTGTGACAGTGGACATGGCTGAGAAAACAGGGACTGAGACAGTGGACAAGTGTGAAACAAAAGGAAATGACACAATGGATATGTCTGAGACAACAGGGACTGAGACATTTGACAAGTCTGAGACAACAGGGACTGAGACATGGGACAAGACTGAGACAAAAGGGACTGAGACTTTGGACATGTCTGAGACAACAGGGAATGAGTCCTTGGACATGTCAGAGACAATAGGGACTGAGACCTTAGACATGTCTGAGAAAACAGGGGCTGACACAGTGGATATGAATGAGACAAACCAGATGGAGACTATGGACATGTGTGGGACAACAGGGACTGAGATATTGGACATGTCTGAGACAACAGGGAGTGAGAACTTGGACATGTCTGAGAGAACAGGGAATCAGACTTTGGAAATATCTGAGACTGCAGGGACTCAGACACTGGAAATATCTGAGACAACCAGGACTGAGACTTTGGGCATGTCTGAGACACAAGGACCGAGACCTTGGACATGTCTGAGACAACCGGGACTGACACAGTGGATATGATTGAGACAAACTGGACGGAGACTATGGACATGTTTGAGACAACAGGGACTGATACAAATGACATGTCTGAGAAAACAGGGACTGAGACATTGGACTTGTCTGAGAAAACAGGGACTGTGACCTTGGAAATGTCTGAGACAAAAGGGAACCAGACATTGGAAATATCTGAAACTACAGAGACTCAGACCCTGGACATATCTGAGACAACCAGGACTGAAATTTCGGATATGTCTGAAACAACAAGGACTGAGGTATTGGAAATCCCTGAGACATCTGGTACTGAGACCGTGTACATGTTTGAGACAACAGGTATTGGGAACCTGGACATGTCTGAGACAACAGGGAATGACATTGTGCACCTGTCTGTGACAAAAGGGACTGAGATAGTGTCTATGTCTGAGACAGCACTTACTGAGACAGTGGACACATCTGAGATAAAAGGGACTTAGTTATTTTATATGTCTGAGACAACATAGGTTGAGATAATGGACATATCTGACACAGCAGGGACTGAGACAGTGGACATGTCTGAGACAGCAGGGAGTGGGACAGTGGAAATGCCTGAGACAACACACATATATGTGACAACAAGGTTTGAGACCATGGACATGTCTGAGACAAAAGGTACTGATACAGTGTACTTATGTGAAAAAACTGGGATTGAGATAGTGGTCATGTCTGAGACAAAAGGGCCTGAGACAGTGAAATGTCAGAGACAAGATGGACTGAGAAAGTAGACAAGTCTGAGACAACAAACATATCTGGGACAAAAGGGTCTGAGACCATGAACATGTCTGAGACAACAGGGACTGAGACAGTGGACATGTCTGAGGCAAGAGGGACTGAGACAGTGGACATGTCTGATGCAAGAGGGACTGGGACAGTGGACATGTCTGAGACAACAGGGACTGAGAACTTGGACATGTCTGAGACAACAGGGACTCAGAGAATGGACAGGTCTGAGACAACAGGGCCTGAGACAGTAGACATATCTGAAACAACAGGGATGGAGACCTTAGACATGTCTGAGGCCACAGGGACTGAGATCTTGGACATGTCTGAGACAACAGTGACTCAGACAATGGACAGGTCTGAGACAACAGGGACTGAGACAGTGGACATGTCTGAGACAACAGTGACTGAGACCTTGGACATGTCTGAGACAACAGGAACTGAGATCTTGGACACGTCTGTGACAACAGGGACTGACACAGTAGATATGAGTGAGACAACCCGGTCAGAGACTATGGACATGTGTGAGACAACAGGGACTGATACAGTGGAAATGTCTGAGACAACAGGGACTGAAACTTTGGATTAGTCTGAGACAACAGGGACTGTGACCTTGGAAATGTCTGAGAGAAAAGTGAATCAGACATTGGAAAAATCTGAAACTGCAGTGACTCAGACACTGGATATATCTGAGACAACCTGGACTGAGATTTTGGACATGTCTGAGACAACAAGGACTGAGACATTGGAAATGCCTGAGACAACTGGAACTGAGACAGTGGACATGTTTGAGACATCAGGTACTGAGAACTTGGACATGTCTGAGGCAACAGTTAATGAAAGAGTCAATCATTGAACAAGATTGAAAACTTAGCCAATTAATGAAGAATCTTTTCAAGTAAAATGTTTCTGGGCTGGGCTTAATATATGTTGTTAATTATGAAGAGTTGGTAATAATAAAGGAGTAAATGATTATTCTTATCGCCTACCAAAAGAGTTGAAACATTTGCTCTAATCTTCCCATATATATATATTCCTTTTGAATGCAAGTATCATGAAGAAAAAGTTAAGAATTATTATAAGGCAGTGTCTTTTTCTTCCCTTCAGCAAGAGAGATGGATGTTTTACTCATGAAAGTTATGAGGTGGAAAAAATAGCTATTCCATTTTGTTTTTCACTTCTGACAATATAAATTTCAATGGAGACCTTAGAGATTCATATAACAAAGAAAATGAACACAAAGTTTTGACAGAATTTTTCTTCAGAAGAACATCATTATTTTCAACTTTCTCAAAGACATATTTATCCTAGCCCCAGCATTTTGACCTGCTGGTAGTTTTGTAGTAATTGAGAATTCCTTCTAATGTAGGTGGTACCACAATAAAGATGTGAAGACACCTTAAGTATAGATGCTGAAGAACTTGCAAGGATTTTGTACACTGGCCTTCCAGAATCCATTTACTGAACTGCAGTTCAGTTCTATGTGCTGCTCAATACTCCTCCACCTCTGAGATGTAGTTCATTTTTCTAATAGATCTAAGCCATTTATGTGGAAAATAAAATTACTTAAAAGTTTGATTCTATGTATGGTGTTAATTCAAATGCTTATTTTTAAAATCGCATCATTACATGTACTTAAGGTATGCAAAATTGTATTGTTAGATACATAACCAGTTAAATTATTACTGTAATGCAAGAAATAAACATATCTTCTGGTGAAAAAAAATGTACATGTCTGATACAACGGGAACTGAGACATTGTACATGTCTGAGACAACAGGGACTGAGACAGTGGTCATGTTTGTGACAACAAACCGTGGACATGTCTGAGACAACAGGGAATGACACAGTGGACATATCTGAGACAATGCGTACTGAGATGTTGTACGTGTCTGAGAAAACAGGGACAGGGACAGTGGACCTGTCCGAGACAACGGTGGCTGAGATAGTGGATAAATCTGAGGCAACATTCACTGAGACAGTGGATAAGTCTGAGATAACAGGGACTTAGATATTGGAAATGACTGAAACAACAGGGTCTGAGACAATGACATATCTGGCACAACAGGGACTGAGACTGTGGACATGTCTGAGACAACAGGGTCTGAGACAATGACATATCTGGCACAACAGGGACTGAGACTGTGGACATGTCTGAGACAACAGGGTCTGAGACAATGACATATCTGGCACAACAGGGACTGAGACTGTGGACATATCTGAGACAACAGGGAATAGGACAGTGCACATGTCTGAGACAACAGGGACTGTGACAGTGGACATATCTGAAACAACAGGGACTTAGACAGTGGACATGTCTGAGACAACACACATATCTGTGACAACAGGCATTGAGACCATGGACATATCTGAGACAACAGGGACTGAGACAGTGTACATGTGTGAAACAACTGGGATTGGGACATTGGGACATGTATGAGACAACAGGGACTGAGACAGTGGAAACGGTGGAGACAATATTGACTGAGACAGTGGACATGTCTGAGACAACAAACATATCTGAGACAAAAGGGTCTGAGACCATGAACACGTCTGAGGCATCAGGGACTGAGACAGTGGACATGTGAGAAACAACTGGGACTGAGACAATGGACAGGTCTGAGACAACACACATATCTGAGACAACAGGGTTTGAGACTATGGACCTTTCTATGACAACAGGGTCTGACAGAGTGGGCATGTGTGAAACAACAGCGACTGAGTCAGTGGACATGTCTCAGACAGCAGAGACTGAGACAATTGACATGTCTGAGACAGGGAACATGTTGACTTTCACACACACAAACACACAAACATACACACACACACACACACACACACACACACTGATGTCCTGGGTATATCATGGGGATCACAAGATTTCAACTTTGGACTGACCTGTGTCACTTGTGTGTCCCGGAGGAAAAATGGCCAGATATGATGGGCGAGAGGGCGCATATTGCATCTCCACAAGCTTCCAAACACTGGCTTCCTGGGTCTTCTGGGGCCTGAGCCTCCAGAAACCCACAAGCTGCAAAGCAACATCATGCTCAGTCCAGGCTTTCAAAACAAGTGAGGTGTTTCATCTTGCCACTGGCCTGTAGTTGCTCGTAAACAGGATTCTGTGTTCTTTTTGGACTGATGTCATAAAGGTGAGGTCACTTCCTGGGGTCCTCTGACCGTAGAAACTTCCTCTCTGAGAGAACATGGACTGAGACAGTGGACATGTCTGAGACAACAGGGACTAACCCAGTGTATATGTCTGAGACAACAGGGACTGAGACCGTGGTCATGTCTGAGATAACAGGGTCTGAGACAATGGACATGTCTGAGACAACAGGCACTGAGACCATAGACATGTCTGAGAAAACAGGGAGTGAGACCTTGGACATGTCTGAGACAACAGGGAATCAGATATTGGAAATAGCTGAGACTGCAGGGACTCAGACACCAGAAATATCTGAGACAACCAGGACTGAGACTTTGTGCATATCGGAGACAACAGGGACTGAAACATTGGAACTGTCTGAGACAACAGGGACTGAGACAGTTGAAACGTGTGAAGCAATAGGGATGAGACAGTGTTCATGTGTGATTCAACAGGGACTGAGACAGTGGACATGTCTGAGACAACATACATATCTGAGATTACAGGGTCTGAGACCATGGATATTTCTGATAAAACAGAGACTGACACAGTGAGCCTGTGTGACACAACAGGGACTGCGACAATGTACATACCTCAGTAAACAGGGACTCAGACAATGGACATGTCTGAGACTTCAGGGACTAAGACAGTGGACATGTCTGAGACAACTCATACTGAGACAGTGGACATGTCTGAGACAACAGGGACTGAGACCTTGGACATGTCTAAGACAACAGGGAATCAGACATTGGATATATCTGAGACTGAAGGGAGTCAGACACTGGAAATATCTGAGACAACCTGGACTGAGACTTTGGACATTTCTGAAGGAACAGGGACTTAGGCATTGGAAATGCCTGAGACACCAGGGATTGAGAAAGTGGACATGACTGAGATAGCAGTTACTAAGACCGTGGACTTGTCTGAGACACAGGGACTAACACAGTGGACATGTCTGAGACAAACGGGACTGATACAGTGGACACGTCTGAGTCAACAGTTTTTGAGACCATGAACATTTCTGAGACAACAGGGACTGTGACAGTGGACATGGCTGAGACACCAGGCACTGAGACAGAAGACAAGTGTGAATCAACAGGGAATGACACAATGGATATGTCTGAGACAACAGGGACTGAGACAGTTGACAAGTCTGAGACAACAGGGAGTGACACAGTGGATATGATTGAGACAACCCTGACGGAGACTATGGACATGTCTGAGACAACAGGGACTGAGACAGTGGACATGTCTGATACAACTGTGACTAAGAGCGTGTTCATGTCTTAGACAACGGGGACAGGCATTGTACATGTCTGAAACAACAGGATTTGTGCAGGGAACACGTCTGAGATAACAGGGAATTAGTCACTGGGAATGTCTGAGACAACAAGGACTGAGACAGTGGACATATCTCACAAAAGAGGGACTGAACTGTGGACATGTCTGAAACAACAGGGAAAACGACAGTGCACATGTCTGAGACAACAGGGATTGAGACAGTGCACATGTCTGAGACAACAGGGATTGAGACAGTGGACATGTCTGGGATGACACACATATCTGTGAAAACAGGGTTTGAGACCATTTACATTTCTGAGACAACAGGGACTGACACAGTGGGCATGTGTGAAACAACAGGTACTGAGTGAGTGGACATGTCTCAGACAGCACAGACTGAGACAACTGACATATCTGAGACAGGGATCATGTTGACATTCTCACACACACACACACACACACACAAACTTATGAAGTGTGTATATCAGGGGGATAACAAGCTTTCAACTTTTACTGACCTATGTCACTTGTGTGTCCCCGTTTGAAAATGGCCAGATATGATGGGCTAGAGTGTGCATCTTTCATCTCCAGAAGTTTCCAAACAATGGATTCCTGGGTCTTCTGGGACCTGAGCCTCCAGAAGACCGCAAGCTGCAAAGCAACATCCTGCTCAGTCCAGGCTTTCAAAACAAGTGAGGTGTTTCATCTTGCCACTGACCTGTAGTTGCTCGTAAACAGGATTCTGTGTTCTTTTTGGACTGATGTCATAAAGGTGAGATCATTTCCTTGGGTTCTCAGACCCTAGCCTCTTCCTCACTGAAACAACTGGGACTGACACAGTGGATATGTCTGAGACAACAGGGACTGAGACCGTGGACATGTCTGAGACAACAGGGACTAAGACAGCGGACATGTCTGAGACAACAGGGAGTGAGACCTTGGACATTGCTAAGACAACAGGGAATCAGACATTGGAAATATCTGAGACTGCAGAGACTCAGACACTGGAAATATATGTGAAAATCAGGACTGAGACTTTGGACATGTCTGAGACAACTGGGACTGAGACATTGGAAATGCTTGAAACAACAGTGACTGAGACAGTGGACATGATTGAGACAACAGGTACTGAGATCGTTGGCATATCTGAGACAACAGGGACTGACACAGTGGACATGTCTGAGACAACGGGAAATGAGATGCTGTACATGTCTGAGATAACAGAGACTGAAACAATGGACCTGTGTGAGACAACAGGGACTGAAAGAGTGGATATGTCTGAGACAACACTGACTGAGACAGGGGACATGTCTGAGATAACAGGGACTTAGACATTGGACATGTCTGAAACAACAGGGACTGAGACAGTGGACTTGGCTGAGAAAACAGAGACTGAGACAGTGGACAAGTGTGAAACAACAGCGAATGAGACAGTTGACATGTCTGAGACAAAAGGGACTGATACAGTAGACACATCTGAGTCAACAGGGTTTGAGACCATGGAAAAGTCTGAGACAACAGGACCTGAGACCGTGGACGTGGCTGAGACAACAGGAACTGAGAAAGTGGACAAGTGTGAAACAAGAGGGAATGAGACAATGGACATGTCTGAGACAACAGGGACTGAGACAGTGGAATCGTCTGAGTCAACAGGGTTCGAGACAGAGGACCTTTCTGAGACAACAGGGACTGACACAGTGTATTTGTCTGAGACAATGGGGATTGAGACCTTGGACATGCCTGAGACAACAGGGACTGAGACAGTGGACATATCTGATACCACTGTGACTAAGAGGGTGGTCATATCTGAGACAATGGGGACTGAGACAGGATACATGTCTGAAAAAACAGGGACTGAGAAAGCAGATATATCTGAAACAACAGGGACTGAGACAGTGGATATGTCCGAGACAACAGGCACTTAGATGGTGGACACGACTGAGAAAACAGGCACTGGGACATTGGACATGTATGAGAAAACAGGGACTGAAACCTTGGACCAGTCTGAGACAAAAGGGAATCAGACATTGGAAATATCTGAAACTGCAGGGACTCAGACAATGGACATATCTGAGAAAACCAAGAATGAGACTTTGGACATGTCTGAGAAAACAAGGAGTGAGTCACTGGAAAAGCCTGAGACAACAGGGACTGAGACATTGGACATTTTTGAGACAACAGGAACTGAGAACGTGGACATGTCTGAGCCAAGAGCGAAGGACACACTGGACATGTCTGAGACAATGGGAACTGAGTCATTGTACACGTCTGAGACATGACACGTCTGAGACACGTCTGAGGCATGACACAGTGGACATATCTGTAACAACAGGGACTGAGACAGTAGACATGTCTGGAACAATGCACATATCTGTAACAACAGAGATTGAGACCATGGACATGTCTGAGACAACAGGGTCTGAGACATTGTACATGTGTGAAACAACTGGGATTGAAACAGTGGTCATGTCAGAGACAACATGGACTGAGACAGTGGAAACGTCGGAGACAAGAGAGACTGAGACAGTGGACATGTCTGAGACAACGAACATATCTGAGACAAAAGGGTCTGAGACCATGAACATGTCTGAGACAGCAGGGACTGAGACAGTGGACATGTGAGAAACAAATGGGACTGAGACAGTGGACATGTCTGAGACAACAGGGACTGAGAGAGTGGACACGACTGAGATAACAGGGACTGAGACAGTGGACATGTCTGAGACAACACACATATCTGAGAGAGAAGGCCTGAGACCATGGACCATTCTGAGACCACAGGTACTGATACAGTGGGCATTTGAGAAACAACAATTACTGAGACAGTGTATATGTCTGAAACAGCAGAGACAGACAATTGACATGTCTGAGACAGGGGGACATGTTGACTTTCTCTCTCTCTCTCACACACACACACACACACTCAGAAACTCTGATGAAATTGGTATATCAGGGGGACCACAATCTTTCTACTTTGGACTGACCTGTGTCACTTATATGTCCCCGTGCGAAAATGGCCAGATATGATGGGCTAGAGGGCACATCCTGCGTCTACAGAAGTTTCCAAACACTGGATTCCTGGGTCTTCTGGGGTCTGAGCCTCCAGAAGGCCACAAGCTGCAAAGAAGCATCCTGCACATTCCATTCATTCAAGACAAATGAGGTGTTTCATCTTGCCACTGGCCTGTTGTTCCTGGTAACCAGGATTCTGAGTACTTTTTGGACTGATGTCATAAAGGTGAGATCACTTCTTGGGGTAATCTGACCCTAGCCTATTCCTCACTGAGACAACAGGGACTGAGACAGAGGACATGTCTGAGACAACAGGGACTGAACCAGTGGATAAGTCTTAGACAACAGGGACTGAGACCATGGACATGTATGAGAAAACAGGGACTGAGACAGTGGACATGTCTGAGATAAAAGGGACTGAGACAGTGGACATGTCTCAGACAACAAGGAATGAGATCTTGGACATGTCTGAAACAACAAGGAATCAGACATTGGAAATATCTGCAACTGCAGGGACTCAGTCACTGAAAAAATCTGAGACAACCGGGACTGAGATTTTGGACATGTCTGAGACAACAGGAAATGAGACATTGGAAATGCCTGAGACAACAGGAACTGGCACAGTGGACATGGCTGAGAAAACAGGGACTGAGACAGTGGACACATCTTAGACAACCAGGATTGAGACAGTGGACATATCTGAGACAACAGGGACTGAGAGAGTGGACATGTCTGAGACAACAGGGACTGACACAGTGGTCATGTCTGAGACAACACACATATCTGATAAAAAAGGGTCTGAGACCATTGACTTGTCAGAGACAACAGTGAATGAGACAGATGGCATGTGTGAAACAACTGCGACTGAGAAGGTGGTCATGTCTGAGGCAACAGGTTCCTAGACATTGGAACTGTCTGAGACAATAGACACTGAGACTGTCGACATGTCTTCCCCAGTGGACAAGTCCTGTCTGAGATGACAGCGACTGAGACAGTGGACACATCTGAGACAACAGGGACTGAAACAGTGACAACCAGGACTGAGACCATGGAAATGTCTGCGTCAACAGGGACTGACAGATTGGATATGTCTGAGGCAACAGGGACTGAGATTTTGGACATGTCTGATACAACAGGGACTGAGACAGTGGACATGTCTAATACAACTGCAACTAAGAGCATGTTCATGTCTGAGACAACGGGGAATGAGACAGGCTAGATGCCTGAAACAACAAGAACTCAGAGAGTAGATTTATCTATAACAACAGCTACTGAGACAGTGGACATGTCTGCGACAACAGGGACTGGGAGAGTGGACATGACTGATACAACAGTGAATGAGACAGTGGACTTATTTGAATCAACAGGGATTGAGACAGTGGAGATGTCTGAGACAACACACATATCTGTGACAACAGTGACTGAAAAAATAGACAAGTCTGAGACAACAGGTACTGGGACAGTGGACATGTGTGTAACAACTGGGATTGAGACATTGGTCATGTCTGTGACAACAGGGATGGAGACAGTGGACAAGTTGGAGACAAAAGGGACTGAGACAGTGGACATTTCTGAGACAACACACATATCTGAGACAACAGGTCTGAGACCATGGACATGTCTGAGTCAACAGGGACTGAGACCGGGGACATGTGTGAAACAACTGGGACTGGGACACTGGTCATGTCTGAGACAAGAGGGACTGAGAGAGCGGACATGTCTGAGACAACAGGGACTGAGGAAGTGGACATGTCTGAGACAACACACATATCTGAGACAACAGGGTGTGAGACCATGGACATTTCTGAGACAACCGGGACTGAGAGAGTGGGCATGTGTGAAACAACAGGGACTGAGACAGTGGAAACGTCTGAGACAACAGGGTTCGAGACAGTGGACATGTCTGACAACAGAGACTGAGAGAGTTGCCATGTCTGAGACAATGTACATGTTGACTTTCACAAACACACACACACACACACACACAAACACACAATGAGGAATACCAGGGGGATCACAAACTTTCTACTTTGGACTGACCAGTGTCACTTGTGTGTCCCCGTGGGAGCATTGCCAGATATGATGGGCTATAGGGTGCACCCTGTGTCTCCAGATGTTTCCAAACACTGGATTCCTGGGTCTTCTGGGGCCTGAGCCTATAGAAGGCCCCAAGCAGCAAAGTAACATCCTACTCACTCCAGTGTTTCAAGACAAATGAGGGGTTTCATGTTACCACTGGCCTGTAGTTACTGGTAACCAGGGTTCTGAGTTATTTTTGCACTGATGTCAGAAGGTGATGTCATTTCCTTGGGTCCTGTGACCCTAGCCTCTTCCTCACTGAGAATACAGGGACTGAGACAGTGGACATGTCTGAGATAACAGTGAATTAGACATTGAACATGTATGAGACAATAGGGACTGAGACAGGAGGCATGTCTGTGTCAACAGGGATTGAGACCATAGACATGTCTGAAAGAACAGGGACTGAGACAGTGGACATGACTGGGACAACATGCACTGAGACAGTGGACAAGTGTGAAACAAGACTGAGTGAGACAATGGACATGTCTGAGACAACAGGGACTGAGAAAATGTACAAGTCTCAGTCAACAGGGTTCAAGATAGAGGACCTGTCTGAGACAATAGAAGCAGAGACAGTTGACATGTGTTAGCCAGTAGACAAGTCCTGTCTGTAATGACAGCGACTGAGACATTGGACACATCTGAGACAACAGGGACTGAGAAAGTGGACACAATTGAGACAACCAGGAATGAGACATTGGATATATCTTAGAAAACAGGGACTGAGATAGTGGACATTTCTGAGACCACAGTGGATGACACAGGGGATATGTCTGAAACAACAGGGACTGAGACAGTGGACATATCTGAGACAACATGGACTGAGACAGTGGACATGTCTGATACAACTGCAACTAATACCATGTTCATGTCTGAGACAACAGGGACTGTGACAGGTGACATATCTGAAAACAACAGGGACAGAGACAATAGATAAATCTAAGAGAGCAGGGACTTAGTGGACATGTGTGAGACAACAGGGACTGACACAGTGGATATGACTGAAACAACAGGGACTGAGACAGTAGACAAGTCTGAGACAACAGG
Organism: Rhizomys pruinosus; assembly: GCA_009823505.1. NCBI lineage: Eukaryota > Metazoa > Chordata > Mammalia > Rodentia > Spalacidae > Rhizomys > Rhizomys pruinosus. The sequence continues at coordinate 1,257,838 of VZQC01003549.1, forward strand.
GACTGTGACAGTGGACATTTCTGATACAACTGCTACTAAGAGAGTGTTCATGTCTGAGATAACGGGAATTGAGACAGTGGACATATCTGAGACAACATGGACTTAGACAGTGGACATGTGTGAGACAACAGGGACTGACACAGTGGATATGCCTGAAACAAAACGGACTGAGGCCATGGACAAATCTGAGACAATAGGGACTGAGAGAGTGGACATGCCTGAGATAACACACATATTTGAGAAATCAGGATCTGAGACCATTGACATGAGACAACAGGGAATGAGACAGTGGGCATCTGTGAAACAACTGCAAATGAGACAGTGGTCCAGTCTGAGACAACAGGGTTTTAGACAGTGGACCTGTCTGAGACAATAAAGAATGAGACAGTTGACATGTCTTCACCAGTGGACAAGTCATATCTGAGATGACAGGGACTGAGACATTGGACACATCTGAGACAACAGGGACTGAGATAGTGGACATGTCTGATACAACAGGTACTGAGACAGTGGACATGTCTTAGACAACATACATATCTGAGTCAACAGGGTGTGAGACCATGGACATTTCTGAGAAAACAGAGACTGAGAAAGTGGACATTTGTGAAAAACTGGGACTGAGACAGTGATCATGTCTGAGACAACAGGGTCTGAGACCTTGGACATGTCTGAGACAACCGGGACTGAGACCTTGGACATGTCTGAGACAATAGGGAATATGAAATTGGAAATGTCTGAGACTGCAAGGACTCAGACACTGGACATATCTGAGAAAACCGGGACTGAGACTTTGGACATGTCTGAGACAACAGGGACTGAGACAGTGGTCATTTCTGAGACAACACACGTATCGGTGAGAACAGGTTCGGAGACCATGGACATGTCTGAAACAACAGGCAATGAGACCGTGGACATATGTGAAATAACTGAGATTAAGTCAGTGGTCATGTCTGTGCCAACATGGACTGAGACAGTGGAGATGTCAGAGACAACAGGAACTCAAACAGTGGACATGTGTGCAAGAACACACATATCTGAGACAACAGGGCCTGAGACCATGGAAATGTCTGAGACAACAGGGACTCAGACAGTGGACATATGTGATACAACTGGGAATGAGGCAGTGGTCATATCTGACACAACAGGGAGTGAGACAGTGGGCATGCCTGAGAAAACAGGGTCTGAGACACTGGACACTTCTGAGACAACAGGGTTTGAGACAGTGGACATGCCTGAGACAACAGAGACTGAGACAATTGACATATCTGAGACAGTGGACATGTTGTCTTCTCAAACACACACACACTCACACACACGCACACACACTCATGAACTGGGTATATAAGGGGTATCACAAACATTCTACTGACCAGTGTCACTTGTGTGTCCCTCTGGGAAATTGGCCAGATATGATGGGCTCGAGGGCACACCCTGCATCTCCAGAAATTTCCAAACACTGGATTCCTGGGTCTTCTGCTGCCTGAGACTCTAGAAGGCAGGAAGCAGCAAAGCAACCTCCTGCTCAGTCCAGTCTTTCAAGACAAGTGTGGTGATTCAGGTTGCCAGTGGCCTGTAGTTGCTGGTAACCAGGATTCTGAGTTCTTTTGGGACTGATGTCATAAAAGTGAGGTCACTTGCTGAGGTCCTCCTACCCTAGCCTCTTCCTCACTGAGACAACACTGAATGAGACAGTGGACATGTCTGAGACAACAGAGACTGACACAGTAGATATGTCTGAGACAACTGGGACTCAGACTTTGGACATGTGTGAGACAACAGGGACTGAGACAGTGGACATGTCTGATACAACTGCAAATAAGAATGTGTTCAGGTCTGAGATAAAGGATAATGAGACAGGCTACATGTCTGAAACAACAGGGACTGAGACAATAGATACATCTGAAACAACAGGGATTGAGACAGTGGACATGTATGAGACAAAAAGACTGAGACAGTGGAAATGTCTGAGACAACAGTTACTGAGAGATTGGACATGTCTGAAACAACAGGGACTGAGTCAGCGGACATATTTGAGACAGCAAACATATCTGTTTCAACAGGGACTGAGACCATGGACATGTCTGAGACAACAGGGACTGGGAGAGTGGACATGTGTGAAACAACTGGGACTGAGACAGTGGTCATATCTGAGACTACAGGGACTGATACAGTGGACATGTCTGAGACAACAGAAACTAAGATAGTGGACATGTCTGAGACAACACACACATGTTCGAGACAACAGTGACTGAGACAGTGGACATGTGTGAAACAACTGCGACTGAGAAAGTGGTCATGTCTGAGACAACAGAGACTGAGAGAGAGGACATGTCAGATACAACCAGGGTCTGAGACTGTGGACATGTCTGAGACAAAAGGGAATTAGAGCGTGGACACATCTAAGACAATCTGGACTCAGACAGGTGAAATGTCTGAAACAACAGGGACTGAGACAGTAGATATATCTGAAACAACAGGGATTGAGACAGTGTACATGTCTGAGACAACAGGGACTGAGACAATGGACACGTCTGAGACAACAGGGTTTGAGACAGTGAACTTGTCTGAGACAAAAGAGACTGAGACAGTTGACATGCCTGAGAGAGTGGACATGTTGACTTTCTCACACACACTCTCTCTCACACACACATGCACACACTGATGAACTGGGTATATCAGGAGAATCATAAACTTTCTACTTTGGACTGACCAGTATCACTTGTGTGTCCTCATGGGATAATGGCTTGATATGATGAGCTAGATTGTGTACCCTGTGTCTCCAGAAGTTTCCAAACACAGGATACCTGGGTCTTCTGGGACCTGAGCCTCCAGAACGCTGCAAGAAGCAAAGCAACATCCTGCTCAGTCCAGTCTTTCAAGACAAGTGACGGGTTTCATGTTGCTTCTGGCCTGTAGTTGCTGGTAACCAAGATTCTGAGTTCTTTCTGGACTGATGTCATAAATGTAAGATCACTTCCTGGGGTCCTCGGACCCTAGCCTCTTTCTCACTGAGACAACAGTGACTGAGCCAGTTGACATGTCTGAGACAAAAGGGACTGACACAGTGGACATGTCTGAGGCTGAGACTTTGGACCTGTCTGAGACAAGAGGGAATGAGATAGTGGACATTTCTGATACAACTGTGACTAAGAGTGTGTTTATGTCTGAGAAAATGGGGACTGAGACAGGCTGCAGATCTGAAACAACAGGGACTGAGACAGTAGATATGTGTGAGAGAACACAGACTGAGACATTGGACATGTATGAGGCAACCGAAACTGATATAGTAGACATGTCTGAGACAACAGGGACAGAGACAGTGTACATGTATGAAACAACAGGGACTGAGACAGTGGACATGTCTGAGACAACACACATATCTAAGACAACAGTATCTGAGACCATGGACATGTCTGAGAAAACAAGGACTGAGAAAGTGGACATGTGTGAAACAATTTGGAGTGAGACCGTGGTCATGTTTGAGACAAGAGGGACTGAGTCAGTTGACACGTCTGAAACAACAGGGTCTGAGACAGTGGACACGTCTGAGACAACAGGGAATGAGACATTGGACATGTCTGAGACAACAGCCAATCAGACATTTTAAATGTCTGAGACTGCAGGGACTCAGACAGTGGACATATCTGAGAAAACAGGGACAGAGTCTTTGGACATGTCTGAGACAACAGACACTGAGACATTTTAAATGCCTGAGACAACAGGGATTGGGACAGTGGACATGATTGAGACAACAGGTACTGAGACCTTGGACATGTCTGAAACAACATGGACTGACACAGTGGGCATGTCTGAGACAACGGGAAATGAGACCTTGTACATGTCTGACATAACAGGTCCTGAGACCATGGACACATCTGAGACAACAGGGACTGAGATAGTGGATATGTCTGAGACAACACTGACTGAGACAGTGGACATGTCTGAGATAACAGGGACTTAGACATTTTACATGTCTGAGACAACAGGGACTGTGTCAGGGGAAATGGCTGAGACAACAGGGACTGAGACACTGGACATGTCTGTGTCCACAGGTTTTGAGACCATGGACATATCTGAGAGAAAAGGGACTGAGACAGTGGACATGGCTGGGATGACACGCACTGAGACAGTAGACAAGTGTGAAACAACAGGGAATGAGACAATGGACATGTCTGAGTCAACAAGGTTACAGAGAGTGGGCCAGTCTGAGAAAATAAAAGTTGAGACAGTTGATATGTCCTAGTCAGTAGACATGTCCTCTCTGAGATGACAGAGACTGAGACAGTTGATACATCTGAGATAGCACAGACTGAGACAATGAACACATCTGAGACAACAGGGACTGAGACAGTGGACATATCATAGACAACAGGGATGGAGACAGTGGACATGTCTGAGACAACAGGGACTGAGACAGTGGACATGTCTGAGACAACACACATATCTGAGCTGCAGGGACTGATACCAGCAATATGTCTGAAACAGCAGGGCCTGAGACAGTGGACATGTGTAAAACAACTGCGACTAGAGAGTGTTCATATCTTAGACAACATGGACTGAGACATTGGACATGTCTGAGACAACAGGGACTTAGAGCGTGGACAGATCTAAGACAATCTGGACTCAGACAGGTGACATGACAGAAAAAAAGGGACTTAGACAGTAGATATATCTGAAACAATATGTACTGAGAGAGTGGACATGTCTGAGACAACAGGGACTGAGACAGTGGACACTTCTGAGACAACAGGTTTCAAACAGTGGACATGTCTTTGACAACGGAGACTGAGACAATTGACGTGTCTGAGACAGTGGATATGTTAACTTTCTCACACACATACACACACACACACACACACACACACACACACACTGATGAATTGTGTATATCAGGGGTTTCACAAACTTTCTTCTTTGGACTGACCAATGTCAGTTGTGTGTTCCCGTTGGAAAATGGCCAGATATGATGGGCTAGGTGGCACACCTTGCTTCTCCAGATATTTTCAAACACTGGATTCCTGGGTCTTCTGGGGCTTGAGCCTCCAGAAGGCAGCAAGCAGCAAAGCAACATCCTGCTCAGTCCAGTCATTCAAGACAAAGGAGGTGTTTCATGTTGCCACTGTCCAGTAGTTGATGGTAACCAGGATTCTGAGTTCTTTTTGGACTGATGTCCTAAAGGTGAGGTCACTTCCTGGGGTCCTCTGACCCTAGCTTCTCCCTCACAGAGACAACAGGGACTGAGACAGTGGACATGTCTGATACAACTGCTGCTATGAGCATGTTCACGTCTGAGACAATGGGGACTGAGACAGGCAACATTTCTGAAAAAAAAAGGGACTGAGACAGAAGATATATCTGGAACAACAGGGAATGAGACCTTGGACATGTCTGAGACAACAGGGCATCAGACATTGGACCAATCTGAGACTGCAGAAACTCAGACACTGAACATATCAGAGACAACCAGAACTGAGACTTTGGACATGTCTGAGACAACAGAGACTGAGACAGTGGACTCGTCTGTGATAACTGGATTTGAGACAGTGGACATGTCTGAGACAACAGATACTGAGACTGTTGACATGTCTGAGACAGTGGACATGATGACTTACACACACACACACACACACACACACACTGATATAGTGGGTATATCAGGGGGATCACAAACATTCTACTTTGTACTGACCAGTGTTACTTGTTTATCCCCGTGGGAAAATGACCAGATATGATGGACTAGAGGGCACACCCTGTGTCTTCAGAAGCTTCCAAACACTGGATTCCTGCGTCTTCTGGGGCCTGATCCTCTAGAAGGCCGGAAACAGCAAAGCAACATCCTGCTCAGTCCAGTTTTAGAAGATAAATGAGGTGTTTCAGGTTGCCACTGGCCTGTAGTTGCCGGTAACCAGGATTCTGAGTTCTTTTTGACTGATGTCATAAAAGTGAGGTCACTTCCTTGGGTCCTCTGACCCTAACCTATTAATCCCTGAGACAACAGGGACTGAGACAGTGGACATGTCTGAGACAACAGTTACCCACACAGTGGACATGTCTGAGAAAAAAGAGACTGAGACACTGGACATATCTGATACAACTGCGACTAAGAGCATGTTCATATCTGAGACAATGGTGACTGTGATAGGTGACATGACTGAAATCAACAGGGAATGAGATATTAGGTATATCTGAGAGTACAGGGATTGAGATAGTGTGCATGTCTGAGACAACAGGGACTGAGAGAGTGGACATGTCTGAGACAAGATCAACTGAGACAGTGGACATATCTGAGACCACAGGGACTCAGAACTTGTACATGTCTAAGACAGCAGGAAATGAGATATTGGACATGCTTGAAACAATAGGGACTGAGACAGTGGACACATCTGAGTCAACAGAGTTCTTGGCAGTGGACCTGTCTGAGACAATAGAGTCTGATACAGTGGACACGTCTGAGTCAACAGAGTTCTAGACAGTGGACTTGTCTGAGACAATAGAGACTGAGACAGTTGACATTTCTTTGCCAGTGGAGAAGTCCTGTCTGAGAGGATAGCGACTGAGACAGTGGACACACCTGAGACAACAGGGAATGAGACAGTGGACACATCTGAGACAACAGGGACTGAGAGAGTGCACATGTGTGAGACAACAGGGACTGACACAGTTGATATGTCTGAAAAAACAGGGACTGAGACAGTGGACAAGTCTGAGACAACAGGGACTGAGACAGTGGACATATCTGAGACAGCAGGGACTGAAACAGTGGGCTTGTCTGAGATAACAGGGACTGACACAGTGGATATGCCTAAAACATCAGAGATTAAGACAGTGGACAAATCTGAGACAACAGGGACTGAGACAGTGGACATGTCAGATATAACTATGACTTAGAGCGTGCTCATGTCTGAGACAATGCGGAGTGAGACAGGCGACATTTCTGAAATGACAGTGACTGAGACAGTGGATATATCTGAAAAAACAGGGACTGAGAATGTGGACATTTCTTAGACAACAGTAACTGAGAGTGTGGATATATGTGAGACAACAGGGACTGATACAGTGGACATGTCTGAGACAACAGGGACTGAGACAGTGGACATGTCTCAGACAAAAAACATTTCTGAGAAAACAGCGTCTGAGACCATTGACATGTCCGAGACAACAGGGACTGAGACAGTGTACATGTGTGAAACAATTTCAACTGAGACAGTGGTCATGTCTGAGACAACAAGGATTAAGACAGTGGACACTTCGGAGACAACAGGGACTGAGAGAATAGACATGTCTGAGAAAACAGCGACTTAGTGCATGGATACATCTAGGACAATGAGGACTCAGACAGGTGACATGTCTGAAACAACAGGGACTGAGACAGTAGATATAACTGAAACAACAGGGACTGAGACAGTGGACATATGTGAGACAACAGGTACTGAGACCTTATACATGTCTGAGACAACAGGGAATCACATATTGTCCTGTCTGAAACTGCAGGGACTCAGACACTGGACATATCTAAGACACCCAGGACTGAGACTTTGGACATGTCTAAGACAACAGGGAATGAGACAGTGGACAAATCTGAGAGAAGAGGGACTGAGAGAGTGCACATGTCTGAGACAACAGGGACTGACACAGTGTATATATCTGAAACAACAGGGACTGAGACAGTGGACAAGTCTGAGACAAAGGGAATGAGACAGTGGACATGTCTGTTACAACTGTGACTAAGAGGGTGTTAATGTCTGAGACAATGGGGTCTGAGACAGTGGACATATCTGAGACAACAGGGACTGACACACTGGATATGTGTGAAACAACAGGGATTGAGACAGTGGACAAATCTGAGACAACAGGTACTGAGACATTGGACATGTCTAATATATCTGTGACTAAGAACATGTTCATGTCTGAGACAATGCGGACTGAGACAGTGGACATATCTTGGACAACAGTGACTGAGACAGTGGACTTGTCTGAGAAAACAGGAACTGACAAAGTGGATATGTCTGAAACAACAGGGACTGAGACAGTGGACGAGTCTGAGACAACAGGGACTGAGACAGTGGATATGTCTGATACAACTGTGAATAAGAGCGTGTTCATGTCTGAGACAATGGGTACTGAGACAGGCGACATTTCTGAAACAACAGGATCTGAGACAGTAGACATATCAGGAACAACAGGCCCTGAGACTGTCGACATGTCTGAAAGAACAGGGAATGACACAGTGGACATGTCTGAGACAACAGGGACTGAGCCAGTGGACATGTCTGAGATAATTCACATATCAGAGAAATCTGGGTCTGAGACAATCGACCTGTCTGAGACAACAGGGAATGAGACAGTGGACATGTGTGAAATGACTGTGACTGAGACAGTGGTTATGTCTGAGACAACAGGGTTCTAGACAGTGGACGTGTCTGAGACATTAGAGACTGAGACAGTTGGCATGTCTTCGCCAGTGGACAAATGATGTCTGAGATGACAGCGACTGAGACATTGGACACATCTGAGATAACAGGGACTGAGACAGTGGACACATCTGAAACAACCAGGAATGAGACAGTGGACATATCTGAGACAATAGGGAGTGAGACAGTGGACACATCTGAGACAACAGGGACTGACACAGTGGATATGTCTGATAAAACTGTGATTAAGTGCGTGGTCGGGTCTGAGACAACGGGTACTGAGACAGGCTACAAGTCTGAAACAAAAGGAACTGCGACAGTAGATATATCTGAAACAACAGGGACTGAGACCTTGGACATGTCTGAGACAACAGGGAATCAGACACTGGACATGTCTGAGACTGCAGGGACTCAGATACTGGACATATCTGAGACAAATGGGACTGAGGCTTTGGACATGTCTGAGAGAACAGGGACTGAGGCAGTGGACATAATAGAGACAACACACATGTCTGTGACAACAGGGTCTGAGACCATGGACATGTCTGAGACAACAGGGACTAATACCTTGGACATGTGTGAAACAACTGGGACTGAGTCAGTGTTCATGTCTGAGACATCAGGGACTGATACAGTGGACATGTCTGAGACCTCAGTGAATGACTCAGTGGATACATCTGAAACAACAGTGATTGAGACATTGGACATTTCTGACACAACAGGGACTGAGGCAGTGGTCATGTCTGAGACAACAGGGACTGATACAGTGGACATGTCTGAGAAAACAGGAACTGAGACAGTGGACATGTCTGAGACAGCACACATATCTGAGAAAACATGGTTTGAGACCTTCGACATGTCTGAGACAACACAGATTGAGACAGTGGACATGTGTGAAACAACTGCGACTGAGACAATGGTTGTATTAGTAACTTTTCTGTTGCTGTGATAAAACAACATGACCAAGGAACTTATAAAAGGAAGAGTTTATTTGAGCTTATGATTGGCGGTTCCAGGGAAGTAGTCCATTGTGGCGGGAGGTGTGGCAGCTGGATCTGGAGCAGCAAACCGAGGGTCACATCTTGCAAAGAGCAAAGGAAACAGAGAGGGCAACTGTAGACCACAGAGGCTTGTTAAAACTCACTAAGCCTGCCCCCAGTGACACACTTCCCCCAGCATGGCCACACTTTCTAAGACCTCCATAAACAGCGCCACCAACTGGAGACAAATGTCTGAATACTTACAGCCTATGGGGCATACTCATGCAAACCACCACAGTGGTCATGTCTGAGACAAAAGGGACTGAGACAGAAGACATGTCGGAGACAACAGGGACTGAGACAGTAGATATATCTGAAACAATTGGGACTGAGAAAGTGTACATCTCTGAGACAACAGGAAATGGCACAGTGGACACATCTGAGACAACAGGGTTCAAGACAGTGGACATGTCTGTGACAACAGAGACTGAGACTGTTGATATGTCTGAGACAGTGGACATGTTGACTTGCTCACACACACAAACACACACACACACACACACACACACACACACACTGATGAACTGGGTATATCAGGGGGATCACAAACTTCCTACTTTGGACTGACCAGTGTCACTTGTGTCCCCGTGGGAAAATGGACAGATATGATGGGCTAGGTGGCGTACTCTGCATCTCCAGATGTTTCCAAACACTGCATTCCTGGGTCTTCTGGGGCATGAGCCTCCAGAAAGCTGCAAGCAGCAAATCAACATCCTGCTCATTCCAGTCTTTCAAGACAAGTGAGGTGTTTCAGGTTGCCACTGGCCTGTAGTTGCTGGTAACCAGGATTCTGAGTTCCTATTTTACTGATGTCACAAAGATGAGGTCATTTCCAGGGATGAGACAACAGGGACTCAGACAGTGGACATGTCTGAGACAACAGAGACTGACACTGTGGATATGTCTGAGACAACAGGGCATGAGACTTTGGACCTGTCTGGGACAAAAGGAAATGAGACAGTCGACATGTCTGATACAACTGCGACAAAGAGTGTGTTCATGTCTGAGAAAACGGGGACTGAGACAGGCTGCAGGTCTAAAAGAACAGGGACTGAAACAGTGGAAATGTCTGAGACAACAGGTACTGAGACTTTGTACATTTCTGAGACAACAGGGACTGAGACAGTGGACATGTCTGAAACAACAGTGACTGAGACTGTGGATACGTCTGACACAACACACATATCTGTGACAACAGGTTCTGAGACCATGGACATCTCTGAGACAACAGTGAATGAGACAGCAGATATGTGTGAAACAACAGGGACTGAGAGAGTGGACATGTCTGAGACAACAGGGTCTGAGACAGTGGACATGTCTGAAACAACAGGGTTCGAGACAGTGGACATGTCTGAGAAAACAGAGACTGAGACAGAGGACACATCTGAGTCAACACGGTTTGTTACAGTGGACCAGTATGAGACAATAGAGACTGAGACAGTTGACATGTCTTCACCAGTGGACAAGTCCTGTCTGAGATGACAGTGAGTGAGAAAATGGACACATCTGAGACAAAAGGGACTGAGACAGTGGATACATCTGAGACAACCAGGGCTGAGACAGTGGACATATCTGGGACCTCAGGGATTGACACAGTGGATATATGTGAAACATCAGGGACTGAGACAGTAGATATGTCTGAGACATCAGGGACTGAGAAATTGGACACGCCTTTGACAACAGGACACAAGATAGTGGACATGTCTGAGACAACAGGGACTGAGATAGTGGACACATCTGAAACAACCAGGACTGAGACAGTGGATATGTCTGAGGCCACAGGGACTGACATAGTGGATATATCTGAAACAACAGTAACTGAGACAGTGGACATGTCTGAGACAACAAGGACTGAGATATTGGACATGTCTGACAGAACAGGGACTGAGACAGTGGACATGTCTGAGACAACACACATATCTGAGACAACAGGGTCTGAGACCTTGGACATGTCTGAGAAAACAGGAACTGAGAAAATGGACATGTGCGAAACAACGTGGACTGAGACAGTAGTCATGGTTGACACAACAGGGACTGAGTGAGTAGACATGTCTGTGTCCACAGGGTTTGAGACCATGGACATGTCTGAGAGAACAGGGACTGAGACAGTGGACATGGCTAGGACAACACGCACTGAGACAGTGGACAAGTGTGAAACAACAGGGAATGAGACAATGGACATGTCTGAGTCAACAGGGTTAAAGAGAGTGGACCTGTCTGAGAAAATAGAAGCTGAGACAGTTGATATGTCTTAGTCAGTGGACAAGTCCTGTTTGAGATGACAGAGACCGAGACAGTGGATACATCTGAGATAACACAGACTGGTACAATGGACACACCTGAGACAACAGGGACTGAGACAGTGGACATATCATAGACAACAGGGACTGAGACAGTGGACATATCATAGACAACAGGGACTGAGACAGTGGACATGTCTGAGACAACAGGGACTGAGACAGTGGACATATCATAGACAACAGGGACTGAGACAGTGGACATGTCTGAGACAAAAGGGACTGAGACAGTGGACATATCATAGACAACAGGGACTGAGACAGTGGACATGTCTGAGACAAAAGGGACTGAGACAGTGGACATATCATAGACAACAGGGACTGAGACAGTGGACATGTCTGAGACAAAAGGGACTGAGACAGTGGACATATCATAGACAACAGGGACTGAGACAGTGGACATGTCTGAGACAACAGGGACTGAGACAGTGGACATGTCTGAGACAACAGAGACTGAGACAGTTGACATGTGTGAGACAGTGGACATGATGACTTTCACACACACACACACACACACACACACACTGATGAACTGGGTATATCAGGGGGATCACAAACATTCTCCTTTGTACTGACCAGTGTCACTTGTTTGTCCTCATAGGAAAATGGCCAGATATGATGGAATAGAGGTCACACCCAGCATCTCCAGAAGCTTCCAAACACTGGATTCCTGAGTCTTCTGGGGTCTGATCCTCTAGAAGGCCAGAAGCAGCAAAGCAACATCCTGCTCAGTCCAGTCTTTCAAGACAAGTGAGGTGTTTCACGTTGCTGATGGCCTGTAGTTGCCAGTAAACAGGATTCTGAGTTCTTTTTGGACTGGTGTCACAAAGGTGAGGTCACTTCCTTGGGTCCTCTGACCCTAGCCTATTAATCACTGAGACAACAGGGACTGTGACAGTGAAAATACCATAGACAACAGGGACTGAGACAGTGGACATGTCTGAGACAACAAGGACTGAGACAGTGGACATGTCTGAGACAACACACATATCTGAGCTGCAGGGACTGAGACCATCGACATGTCCGAAACAACAGGGACTGAGACAGTGGACATGTGTAAAACAACTGCGACTAGGAGAGTGGTCATGTCTTAGACAACAGGGACTGAGACACTGGACATGTCTGAGACAACAGGGACTTAGAGTGTGGACAGATCTAAGACAATCTGGACTGAGACAGGTGACATGACTGAAACAACGGGGACTGAGAGAGTAGACATATCTGAAACAATATGTACTGAGAGATTGGACATGTCTGAGACAACAGGGACTGAGACAGTGGACACTTCTGAGACAACAGGTTTAAAACAGTGGACATGTCTTTGACAACAGTGTCTGAGACAGTTGACAAGTCTGGGACAATGACCATGTTGACTTTCACACACACAAACACACACACACACACACACACACACACACACTGATGAACTGGGTATATCAGGGGTTTCACAAACTTTCTTCTTTGGACTGACCAGTGTCACTTGTGTGTCCCCATTGGAAAATGGCCAGATATGATAGGCTAGGTGGCGCACCCTGAATCTCCAGATACTTCCAAACACTGGATTCCTGGGTCTTCTGGGGCCTGAGCCTCCAGAGGCCACAAGCAGCAAATCAACATTCTGCCCAGGCCAGTCTTTCAAGACAAAGGAGGTGTTTCTGGTTGCCACTGTCCTGTAGTTGCTGGTAACCAGGATTCTGAGTTCCTTTTGGACTGATGCCATAAAGGTGAGGTCACTTGCTGAGGTCCTCTGACACTAGCCTCTTCCTCACTGAGTAAACAGGGAGAGAGACACTGGACATGTCTGATACAACTGTGACTAAGTGGGTGTTCATGTCAGAGACAACGGGGATTGAGACAGGCGACATTTCTGAAACAAAAGGCATTGAGACAGGAGATATATCTGGAACAACAGGGACCGATTCCTTGGACATGTCTGAGACAACAGCCAATCAGACATTTTAAATATCTGAGACTGCAGGGACTCAGATACCGGACGTATATGAGAAAACGGGTACTGAGTCTTTGGACATGTCTCACACAACAGACACTGAGACATTTTAAATGCCTGAGACAACAGGGATTGGTACAGTAGACATGATTGAGACAACAGGTACTGAGACCTTGGACATGTCTGAAACAACATGGACTTACACACTGGACATGTCTGAGACAACGGGAAATGAGACCTTGTACATGTCTGAAATAATAGAGACTGAGACCGTGCACACGTCTGAGACAACAGGGACTGAGAGTGGATATGTCTGAGACAACATTGACTGAGACAGAGGACATGTCTGAGATAACAGGGACTTAGCAATTTTACGTGTCTGAGACAACAGCGACTGAGACAGGGGACATGGTTGAGACAACAGGGACTGAGACAGTGGACATGTTTGTGTCCACAGGGTTTGAGACCATGGACATGTATGAGAGAATAGGGACTGAGACACTGGACATAGCTGGGACAACACACACTGAGACAGTGGACAAGTGTGAAACAACAGGGAATGAGACAATGGACAAGTCTGAGTCAACAGGGTTACAGAGAGTGGACCTGTCTGAGAAAATAGAAGCTGAGACAGTTGATATATCTTAGTCAGTGGAAAAGTCCTGTCTGAGATGACAGAGACCAAGACAGTGGCTACATCTGAGATAACACAGACTTAGACAATGGACACACCTGAGACAACAGGGACTGAGACAGTGGACATATCATAGACAACAGGGACTGAGACAGTGGACATGTCTGAGAAAACAGGGACTGAGACAGCAGACATGTCTGAGACAACACACATATCTGAGCTGCAGGGACTGAGACCATCGACATGTCTGAAACAACAGTGCCTGAGACAGTGGATATGTGTAAGAAAACTGAGACTAGGACAGTGGTCATGTCTTAGGCAACATGGACTGAAACAGTGGACATGTCTGAGACAACAGGGACTGAGAAAGTAGATATATCTGAAACAATATGTACTGAGAGAGGGGACATGTCTGAGACAATAGGGACTGAGTCAGTGGACTCATCTGAGACAACAGGTTTCAAACAGTGGACATGTCTTTGATAACAGAGACTGAGATAGTTGACATGTCTGAGGCAATGGACATGTTGACTTTCTCACACACACACAAACACACACACACACACACACACACACACACTGATGAACTTGGTATATCAGGGGGTTCACAAACTTTCTTCTTTGGACTGACCAGTGTCACTTGTGTGTCACCTTTAAGAAATGGCCAGATATGATGATCTAGGTGGCGCACCCTGCATCTCCAGATATTTCCAAACACTGGATTCCTGGGTCTTCTGGGGCCTGAACCTCCAGAAAGTCGCAAGCAGCAAAGCACCATCCTGCTCAGTCCAGTCTTTCAAGACAAGTGAGTTGTTTCAGGTTGCCACTGTCCTGTAGTTGCTGGTAATCAGGATTCTGAGTTCCTTTTGGACTGATGTCATAAAGTTGAGGTCACTTCCTGGTGTCCTCTGACCATAGCCTCTTCCTCACTGAGACAACAGGGACTGAGATAGTGAACATTTCTGATACATCTGCGACTAAGTGTGTGTTCATGTCTGAGACAACGGGGCCTGAGACAGGTGACATTTCTGAAACAAAAGGGACTGAGAAAGGAGATATACCTGGAACAACAGGGACTGAGACCTTGGACATGTCTGAGACACGAGGGAATCAGACATATGACCAATCTGAGACTGAACTCAGACACTGAACATATCTGAGACAACCAGAACTGAGACTTTGGACATGTCTGAGACAACAGGGACTGAGACAGTGGACTCGTCTGAGATAACAGGGTTCGAGACAGTGGACATGTCTGAGACAACAGAGACTGAGACAGTTGACATGTTTGAGACAGCGGACATGATGACTTGCTCTCTCTCTCTCTCACACACACACACACACACACACACACACTGATGAACTGGGTATATCAGGGGGATCACAAACATTCTACTTTGTACTGACCATTGTCACTTTCTTGTCCCCGTGGGCAAATGACCAGATATGATGGACTAGAGGGCACACCCTGCATCTCCAGAAGTTTCCAAACACTGGATTCCTGGGTCTTCTGGGGCCTGATCCTCTAGAAGGCCGGAAGCAGCAAAGCAACATCCTGCTCAGTCCAGTCTTTCAAGACAACTGAGCTGTTTCAGGTTGCCACTGGCCTGTAGGTGCCGGTAAGCAGCATTCTGAGTTCCTTTTGGACTGATGTCATGAAGGTAACCTCATTTGCTGGGGTCCTCTGACCCTATTCTTTTAACCAGAGAGACAACAGGTACTGAGACAGTGGACATATCTGAGACAACAGGGACTGACACAGTGGACATGTCTGAGAAAACAGGGACTGACACAGTGGACATGTCTGATACAATTGTGACTAAGAGCATGTTCATGTTTGAGACAATGGTGACTGTGATAGGCGACATGTCTGAAAACAACAGGGACTGAGACAGTAGATATATCTGACAGTACAGGGACTGAAACAGTGGACATGTCTGAGACCACAGGGACACAGAACTTGTACATGTCTAAGACAGCAGGGAATGAGATATTGGACATGCTTGAGACAATAGGGACTGAGACAGTGGATACATCTGAGTCAACAGAGTTCTTGGCAGTGGACCTGTCTGAGACAATAGAGACTGAGACAGTGGACACATCTGAGACAACAGAGTTCTAGACAGTTTACCTGTCTGAGACAATAGATACTGAGATGGTTGACATGTCTTCACTAGTGGAGAAGTACTGTCTGACAGGATAGTGACTGAGACAGTGGACACATCTGAGCCAACAGGGACTGAGACAATGGACACATCTGAGACAACAGGGACTGAGAGAGTGCACATGTGTGAGACAACAGGGACTGACACAGTTGATATGTCTGAAACAACAGAGAATGAGACAGTGGACATGTCTGAGACAACAGGGACTGAGACAGTGGACATGTCTGATACAACTGCGACTAAGAGTGTAATCATGTCTGAGACAACGGGGACTGAGACAGTGGACATATCTGAGACAGCAGGCACTGAAACAGTGGACATGTCTGAGATAATAGGGACAGACACAGTGGATATGTCTGAAACAACAGGGACTGAGACAGTGGACTAATCTGAGACAACAGGGACTGAGGCATTGGAGAAGTCAGATATAACTGTGACATAGAGTGTGTTCATGTCTGAGACAATGCAGAGTGAGACAGGCGACATTTCTGAAACAACAGGAACTGAGACAGTGGATATATCTGAAAAAACAGGGACTGAGAATGTGAACATTTCTTAGACAACAGGAACTGAGAGAGTGGATATATCTGAGACAACAGGGACTGATACAGTGGACATGTCTGAGACAACAGGGACAGACAGTGGACATGTGTGAAAAAATTGCGATTTAGACAGTGGTCAAGTCTGAGACAACAGTGATTGAGACAGTGGACAATTCGGAGACAACAGGGACTGAGAGAGTGGTCATGTCTGAGAAAACAGCGACTTAGTGCATGGATACATCTTGGACAATGAGAACTCAGACAGGTGACATGTCTGAAGCACCAGGGATTGAGACAGTAGATATAACTGAAACAAAAGTGACTGAGACAGTGGACATATGTGAGACAACAGGTACTGAGAACTTATACATGTCTGAGACAACAGGGAGTCTGATATTGACCTGTCTGAAACTGCAGGGACTCAGACACTGGACATATCAAAGACAACCAGGACAGAGACTTTGGACATGTCTGAGACAACAGGGACTGAGACAGTGGACAAGTCTGAGATGACAGGGACTGAGACATTGGAAATGTCTGTTACAACTGTGCCTAAGAGCATGTTAATGTCTGAGACAATGGCGACTGAGACAGTGGACATATCTGAGATGACAGGGACTGAGACAGTGCACATGTCAGAGACAACAGGGATTGACACAGTGGATATTTGAGAAACAACAGGGACTGACACACTGGACAAATCTGAGACAACAGGGACTGAGACATTGGACATGTCTGATACAACTGTGACTAAGAGCGTGTTCAAGTCTGAGACAACGCGGACTGATACACTGTACATATCTTAGACAACAGTGACTGAGACAGTGGACTTGTCTGAGACAACAGGGACTGACAAAGTGGATATGGCTGAAACAACAGGGACTGTGACAGTGGACAAGTCTGAGACAACAGGGACTGAGTCAGTGGATATGTCTGATACAACTGCGAATAAGAGCATGTTCATGTCTGAAACAACGGGTACTGAGACAGGTGACATTTCTGAAACACCAGGGACTGAGACAGTAGATATATCAGAAACAACAGGGACTGAGACTATCCACATGTCTGAGAGAACAGGGACTGTCACAGTGGACATGTCTGAGACAACAGGGACTGATACATTGGACATGTCAGAGACAACAGGGAGTGAGACACTGGACATGTGTGAAACAACTGGGACTGAGACAGTGGTCATGTCTGAGACATCAGGGACTGATACAGTGGACATGTCTGAGAAAACAGGGACTGAGACAGTGGACGTGCCTGATACAACTGTGTCTAAGAGTGTATTCATGTCTGAGACAATGGGGACTGAGACAGTGGACATATCTGAGACAGCAGGGACTGAAACAGTGGACATGTCTGAGATAACAGGGACTGACACAGTTGATATGTCTGAAACCACAGAGACTGAGACAGTGGACAAATCTCAGACAACAGGGACTGAGGAAGTGGACATGTCAGATATAACTGTGACTTAGAGCGTGTTCATGTCTGAGACAACGCGGAGTGAGACAGGCGACATTTCTGAAACAACAATGACTGAGACAGTGGATATATCTGAAAAAACAGGGACTGAGAATGTGGACATTTCTTAGACAACAGTAATTGAGAGTGTGGATATATCTGAGACAACAGGGATTGATACAGTGGACCTGTCTGACACAACAGGGACCAAGACAGTGGACATGTCTCAGACAAAAAACATTTCTGAGAAAACAGGGTCTGAGACCATTGACATGTCTGAGACAACAGGGACTGAGACAGTGTACATGTGTGAAACAATTTCGACTGAGACAGTGGTCATGTCTGAGACAACAGGGATTGAGACAGTGGACCCTTTGGAGACAACAGGGACTGAGAGAATGGACATGTCTGAGAAAACAGTGACTTAGTGCATGGATACATCTAGGACAATGAGGACTCAGACAGGTGACATGTCTGAAACAACAGGGACTGAGACAGTAGATATAACTGAAACAACAGGGACTGAGACAGTGGACATATGTGAGACAACAGGTACTGAGACCTTATACATGTCTGAGACAACAGGGAATCACATATTGTCCTGTCTGAAACTGCAGGGACTCAGACACTGGATATATCTGAGACACCCGCGACTGAGACTTTGGACATGTCTGAGACAACAGGGAATGAGACAGTGGACACATCTGAGAGAAGAGGGACTGAGAGAGTGCACATGTCTGAGACAACAGGGATTGACACAGTGTATATGTCTGAAACAACAGGGACTGAGACAGTGGACAAGTCTGAGACAAAAGGGAATGAGACAGTGGACATGTCTGTTATAAATGTGACTAAGAGCATATTAATGTCTGAGACAATGGGGACTGAGACAGTGGACATATCTGAGACAACAGGGACTGACACATTGGATATGTGTGAAATAACAGGGATTGAGACAGTGGACAAATCTGAGACAACAGGTACTGAGACGTTGGACATGTCTGATACACCTGTGACTAAGAGTGTGTTCATGTCTGAGACAATGTGGAGTGAGACAGTGGACATATCTTAGACAACAGTGACTGAGACAGTGGACTTGTCTGAGAAAACAGGAACTGACAAAGTGGATATGTCTGAAACAACAGGGACTGAGACAGTGGACAATTCTGAGACAACGGGTACTGAGACAGGCTACATTTCTGAAACAACAGGGACTGAGACAGTGCATATCTCAGGAACAACAGGCCCTGAGACTGTCGACATGTCTGAAAGAACAGGGAATGACACAGTGGACATGTCTGAGACAACAGGGACTGATACAGTGGACATGTCTGAGACAACAGGAACTGAGCCAGTGGACATGTCTGAGATAATACACATATCAGAGAAAACTGGGTCTGAGACAATCGACCTGTCTGAGACAACAGGGAATGAGACAGTGGACATGTGTGAAATGACTATGACTGAGACAGTGGTCATGTCTGAGACAACAGGGACTGAGACAGTAGATATATCTGAAACAACAGGGACTGAGAAAGTGTACATCTCTGAGACAACAGGGATGGACCAGTGGACATGTCTGAGACAACAGAGTTCGAGACAGTGGACATGTCTGTGACAACAAAGACTGAAACTGTTGACATGTCTGAGACAGTGGACATGTCTTTCTCACACACACACACACACACACACACTGATGAACTGGGTATATCAGGGGGATAACAAACTTTCTACTTTGGACTGTCCAGTGTCACTTCTGTGTCTCTGTGGGAAAATGGCCAGATATGATGGGCTAGATGGCGCAACCTGCATCTCCAGATGTTTCCAAACACTGAATTCCTGGGTCTTCTGGGGCCTGAGCCTCCAGAAGGCTGCAAGCAGCAAAGCAACATCCTGCTAATTCCAGTATTTCAAGACAAGTGAGGTGTTTTAGGTTGCCACTGTCCTGTAGTTGTGGGTAACCAGGATTCTGTGCTCGATTTGGACAGATGTCATAAAGGTGAGGTCACTTTCTGAGTTCCTATGAACCTAGCCTTTTCCTCACTGAGACAACAGGGACTGAGACAATGGACATATCCTAGACAACCAGGACTGAGACAGTGGACATTTCTGAGACCACAGGGACTGACACAGTGGATATATCTGAAACAACAGGGACTGAGACAGTGGACATGTCTGACAAAACAGGGACTGACACAGTGGATATATCAGAGATAACAGGGATTGAGACTTTGGACATGTTTGAGAAAAGAGGGAATGGACAGTAGACATGCCTGATACAAATGCGAATAAGAGCATGTCCATGTCTGAGACAATGGGGAATGAGACAGGCTATAGGTCTGAAACAACAGGGACTGAGACAGTGAACATGTCTGAGACAAAAGCGAATGAGACAGTGGACATATATGAGACAACCAAGACAGAGAATTAGGACATGTCTGAAACAAAAGGGACTGAGACATTCGACATGTCTGATACAACTGCGACTAAGAGCATGTTCACGTCTGAGACAACGGGTACTGAGACAGGCTACATATCTGAAACAACAGTGACTAAGACAGTAGATATAATTGAAACAACAGGGACTGAGACCTTTTACATGTCTGAGACAACAGGGAAACAGAAACTAGATCTGTCTGAGACTGCAGGGACTCACATACTGGACATATCTGAGACAACCAGGACTGAGACTTTGGACATGTCTGAGAGAACAGGGACTGAGATATTGGACATGTCTGACACAACAGGGACTGAGATAGTGGACATATCTGAGACAACACACATATCTGAGACAACAGGGTCTGAGCACATGGACATGTCTGAGAAAGCAGGAACTGAGAAAGTGGACATGTGTGAAACAACTTGTACTGAGACAGTGGTCATGTTTGAGTCAGTGGGCATGTCTGAAACAATAGGGTCTGAGACAGTGGACATGTCTCAGACAACAGGGACTGATATGGTGGACATGTCTGAGACAACAGGGACTGAGACAGTGAATATGTCTGAGACAAGACACGTATTTGAGCTGCAGGGTCTTTGACCATCTAGATGTCCGAGACAACAGGGACTGAGACAGTAGACATGTGTGTAACAACTGTGACTAAGACAGTGGTCATGTCTGAGACAATAGGGACTGAGACAGTGGACATGTCAGAGACAACAGGCACATAGAGCATGGACACATCTAAGACAATCTGGACTCAGGCAGGTAACATGTCTGAAACAACAGGGACTGACACAGTAGATATATCTGAATATCTAGAATAAATAGTAAATATATCTGAAACAACATGGACTGAGACAGTGGAGACGTCTGAGACAACAGTTTTTGAAACAGTAGACATGTCTGAGACAACAAAGACTGAGACAGTTGACATGTCTGAGACAGTGGACATGTTGACTTTCTCACACACACACTCACAAACACACACACAGACACACTGATGAACTGGGTATATCAGGGGGTTCATAAACTTTCTACTTTGGAATGACCAGTGGAATTTGTGTGTCCCCGTGGGAAAATGGCCAGGTATCATGGCCTAGAGGGCGCAACCTGTGTCTCCAGATTCTTCCAAATACTGGATTCCTGGGTCTTCTGGGGCCTGAGCCTCCAGAAGGCCTCAAGCAGCAAAGAAACATCCTGCTTATTCCAGTCTTTCAAGACAAGTGAGGTTTTTCAGGTTGCCACTGTCCTGTAGTTGTGGGTAACAAGGATTCTGTGTTCGATTTGGACTGATGTCATAAAGGTTAGGTCATTTCCTGGGGTCCTCTGAACCTAGCCTTTTCCTCACTGAGACAACAAGGACTGAGACAGTGGACACATCCTTGAAAACCAGGACTGAGACAGTGGACATTTCTGAGACCACAGGGACTGACACAGTGGATATATCTGAAACAACAGGGACTGAGACATTGGACATGTCTGAGATAACAGGGACTGACACAGTGGATATGTCAGAGACAACACGAATTGAGACTTTGGATATGTTCGAGAAAAGAGGGACTGAGACAGTGGACATGCCTGATACAACTGCGAATAAGAGCGTGTTCATGTCTGAGACAATGGGGAATGAGACAGGCTATAGGTCTGAAACAACAGGGACTGCGACAGTAGATATATCTGAAACAACAGGGACTGAGAAAGTGAACGTGTCTGAGACAAAAGGGAATGAGACAGTGGACATGTCTGAGACAACCGGGACAGAGATTTAGGACATGTCTGAAACAACAGGGACTGAGACAGTGGACATGTCTGATACAACTGTGACTAAGAGCATGTTCACGTCTGAGACAATGGGTACCGAGACAGGCTACATGTCTGAAACAACAGGGACTGAGACAGTAGATATATCTGAAACAACAGGGACTGAGACCTTTAACATGTCTGAGACAACAGGGAATCAGACACTGGACCTGTCTGAGACTGCAGGGACTCAGATACTGGACATATCTGTGACAACCCGGACTGAGACTTTGGACATGTCTGAGAGAACAGGGACTGAGACAGTCGACATAATTGTGACAACACACATATCTGTGACAACGAGGTCTGAGACCATGGACATGTCTGAGACAACAGGGACTAAGGCATTGGACATGTGTGAAACAATTGGGAATGAGACAGTGGTCCTGAGACAACAGGGACTGATACAGTAGACATGTCTGAGACCATCAGGAATGACTCAGTGGATATATCTGAAACAACAGTGACTGAGACAGTGGACATGTCTGACACAACAGGGACTGAGACAGTGGTCATGTCTGAGTCAACTGGGACTGATACAGTGGACATATCTGAGAAAACAGGGACTGAGACAGTGGACATGTCTGAGGCAGCACACATATCTGAGAAAACAAGGTTTGAGACCATGGACATGTCTGAAACAACAGGGACTAAGGCATTGGACATGTGTGAAACAACTGGGACTGATACAGTGCACATGTCTGAGACCACAGTGAATGACTCAGTGGAAATATCTGAAACAACAGTGGACAGTGAGACAGTGGAAATGTCTGACACAACAGGGACTAAGACAGTAGATATATCTAAAACAACAGGGACTGAGGAAGTGTACATCTCTGAGACAACAGGGACTGATACAGTCGACACGTCTGAGACAACAGGGATCGAGACAGTGGACATGTCTGTGACAACAGAGACTGAGACTGTTGACACATATGAGATAGTGGATATGTTGACTTTCTCAAACACACCCACAAACACACATGCACACACTGATGAATTGGGTATATCACGGGGATCATAAACTTTCTGCTTTGGAATGACCAGTGTCACTTTTGTGTCCCCCTGGGAAAATGACCAGTTATGATGGGATATATGGCGCACTCTGCATCTCCAGATGTTTCCAAACACTGCATTCCTGGGTCTTCTGGGGCCTGAGCCTCCAGAAGGCCGCAAGTAGCAAAACAACATGCTCAGTCCAGCCTTTCAAGACAAGTGAGGTGTTACAGGTTGCAACTGGCCTGTAGTTGCAGGTAACAAGGATTCTGAGTTCTTATTGGACTGATGTCACAAAGGTGAGGTCACTTCCAGGGGTGAGACAGCAGGGAATGAGACAGTGGACATGTCTGAGACAACAGGGACTGACACAGTGGATATGTCTGAGACAGCAGGGAATGAGACTTTGGACCTGTCTGAGACAAGAGGGAATGAGACAGTTGAAATGTCTGATACAAATGCGTGTTCATATCTGAGACAACGGGGACTGAGACAGGCTGAAAGTCTGAAAGAACAGGGACTGAGACAGTGAACATGTCTGAGATAACAGGTAATGAGACAGTGGACATTTCTGAGACAACAGGGACTGAGACAGTGGATACGTTGGACACAACACACATATCTGTGACAACAGTTTCTGAGACCATGGACATGTCTGAGACAACAGGGAATGAGACAGTGGATATGTGTGAAACAACAGGGACTGAGACTATGGACATGCCTGAGACAGCAGGGTCTGAGACAGTGGACACGTCTGAGACAACAGGGTTCAAGACAGTGGACATGACTAAGAAAGAGACTGAGACAGTGTATACATCTGAGTCAAGACGGTTTGATACAGTGGACCAGTCTGAGACAATAGAGACTGAGACAGTTGACATGTCTTCACCAGTGGACAAGTCCTGTCTGAGATGACAGTGACTGAGACAGTGGACACATCTGACACAACAGGGACTGAGAGAGTGGATACATCTGAGACAACCAGGACTCAGACAGTGGACATATCTGGGACCACAGGGACTGACACAGTGCATGTATGTGAAACAACAGGGACTGAGACAGTACACATGTCTGAGACATCAGGGATTGAGAAAGTGGACATGCCTGAGACAACAGGATTCGAGACACTGGACATGTCTGAGACAACAGGGACTGAGACAGTGGATATGTCTGAGACCACAGGGACTGACACAGTGGATATATCTGAAACAACAGGAAATGAGACAGTGGACATGTCTGAGACAACAGGGACTGAGATATTGGACATGTCTGACACAACAGGGACTAAGACAGTGGACATGTCTGAGACAACACACATATCTGAGTCAACAGGGTCTGAGACCATGGACATTTCTTAGAAAACAGGGACTGAGAAAGTGGACATGTGTGAAACATCTTGGACTGAAACAGTTGTCATGTTTGAGACAACAGGGACTGAGTCAGTGGACATGTCTGAAACAACAAGGTCTGAAACATTGGACATGTCTGAGACAACAGGGAATGAGACCTTGCACATATCTGAGACAAAAGGAAATCAGACATTGTAAATGTCTGAGGCTGCAGGGACTCAGACACTGGTCATATCTGAGATAACCAGGACTGAGTCTTTGGACATGTGTGAGACAACAGGAACTGAGACATTTGAAATGCCTGAGACAACAGGGATTGAGACAGTGGACATGTCTGAGACAACAGGTACTGAGACTGTGGACATGTCTGATACAACATGGACTGAGACACTGGACAAGTCTGAGAGTTCGGGAACTGAGACTTTGTACATGTCTGAGATAACAGGGACTGAGACCATGGACATGTCTGAGAAAACAGGAACTGAGATAGTGGATACGTCTGAGACAACACTGACTGAGACAGTGGACATGTCTGAGACAACAGGGGCTTAGACATTGGACATGTCTGAGACAACAGGGACTGAGACAGTGGGCATGTCCGAGATAACAGAGACTGAGACAGTGGACAAGTGTGAAACAACAGGGAATGAGACAGTGGACATTTCTGAGACACAAGGGACTGAGACAGTGGACATGTCTGTGTCAAGAGGTTTTGAGAACATGGACATGTCTGAGAGAACAGGGACTGAGACAGTGGACATGGCTGGGTCAACACTCACTGAGACAGAGGACAAGTGTGAAACAACAGGGTATGAGACAGTGGACATCTGAGTCAACAGGGTTCCAGAAAGTGGACGGGTCTGAGAAAATAGAGCCTGAGACAGTTGACATGTCTTAGTCAGTGGACAAGTCCTGTCAGAGATGACAGCGACTGAGACAATGGACACATCTGAGATAACAGAGACTGAGAGAGTGGACACATCTGAGACAACAGGGACAGATACAGTGGACTTATCTTAGACAACAGGGAATGAGACAGGGGACATGTCTGAGACAACAGGGACTGAGACAATGGATATGTCGGAGACAACATGAACTGAGACAGTGGACATGTCTGAGACAACAGGGACTAAGACAATGGACATGTGGGAGACAACAGCGACTGAGACAGTGGACATGTCTGAGACAACAGGGACTTAGAGCATGGACACATCTAAGAAAATCTGGACTCAGACAGGTGTCATGTCTGAAACAACAGGGAATGAGACAGTAGATATATCTGAAACAACATGGACTGATAAAGTGGACATATCTGAGACAACCAGGACTGAGACAGTGGACATGTCTGAGACAACAGGTTTCAAAACAGTGGACATGTGTTGGAGAAGAGAGTCTGAGAGAGTTGACATGTCTTCGCCAGTGGACAAGTCCTGTCTCAGATAACAGTGACTGAGACAGTGGACACATCTGAGAAAACAGGGACTGAGACATTGGACACATCTGAGACAACCAGGACTGAGACAATGGACATATCTGAGATAACAGGGACTGATACAGTGGACATGCCTGAGACAACAGGGACTGAGACACTGGACTTATCTGAGACAACACACATATCAGAAAACAGGGTCTGAGACCTTCGACATGTCCGAGACACCAGAGACTGAGACAGAGGACATGTATGAAGCAACTGCAACTGAGACAGTGGCCATGTCTGAGACAACAGGGACTTAGACAGTGGACATGTCAGAGACAACAGGGACTGAGACAGTGGACATGTCTGAGACATCAGGCACTGAGACAATGAACATGTGTGAAACAACATGGAATGTGACAGTGGACATGTCTGAAACAACAGGGACTGAGATAGTGGACATGACTGAGTCAACACTGTTCGAGACAGTGGACCACTCTGAGACAATAGAGACTGAGACAGTTGACTTCTCTTCACCAGTGGACAATTCCTGTCTCAGGAGACAGCGACTGAGACAGTGGATACATCTGAGACAACCGGGACTGAGACAGTGGACATATCTGACACAACAGGGATCGAGAGAGGGGACATGTGTGAGACAACAGGGACTGACACTGTGGATATGTCTGAAAAAACAGGGATTGAGACCGTGGACAAGTCTGAGAAAACAAGGACTGAGTCAGTGGACATTTCTGTTACAACTGCAACCAAGAGCGTGTTCATGTCTGAGACAATGGAGATTGAGACAATGGAAATATCTGAGACAACAGGGGCTGAGACAATGGACTTTTCTGATGCAACTGCGACTAAGAGTGTGTTGATGTCTGAGACAATGGGGATTGAGACAATGGACATATCTGAGACAACACGTACTGAGTCAGTGGACATGTCTGAAACAACAGGGACTGAGACAGTGGACACTTCTGACACAACCCACATATCTGAGACAACAGGGTGTGAGATCATGGACATGTCTGAGATATAAAGGACTGAGTCATTGGATATGTGTGAAACAACACGGACTGAGACAGTGGACATGTCTGAGACAACAGGGCCTGAGACAATGGATATTTCTGAGACAACAGGGTTCGAGACAGAGGACATGTCTGAGGCAAAAGACACTGAGACAGTGGACACGTCTGAGTCAACACGGTTTGATACAGTAGAGCAGTCTGATACAATAGAGACTGAGACAGTTGACATGTCTTCACCAGTGGACAAGTCCTGTCTCAGATAACAGCGACTGAGACAGTGGACACATCTGAGAAAACAGGGACTGAGATATTGGACACATCTGAGACAACCAGGACTGAGACAATGGACATATCTGAGACAATAGTGACTGCTACAGTGTACATTTCAGAAAAAACTGAGAATAAGAGCGTGTTCATGTCTGAGACAATGTGGACTGAGACAAGAGACATTTCTGAAAAAACAGGGACTGAGACAGTAGATACATCTGAAACAACAGGGACTGAGACTGTGGACATTTCTTAGACAACAGGGACTGAGAAAGTGGACATGTCTGAGACAACAGTGACTGAGCCAGTGGACTTCTCTGAGACAACACACATATCTGAGAAAAGAGGGTCTGAGATCATAGACATTTCCAAGACAACACTGACTGAGACAGTGGACATGTCTGAGACAACAGGGACTTAGAGCGTGGAAACATCTAAGACAATGGAGACTCAGACAGGTGACATGTCTGAAACAACAGGGACTGGGACAGTAGATATACCTGAAACAACAGGTACTGAGACAGTGGCCATGTCTGAGACAGCAGGAACTGATACCTTGGACATGTCTGAGACAACAGGGACTCAGACATTGGACCTGCCTGATACTGCAGAGACTCAGACACTGGACATATCTGAGAAAACCGGGACTGAGACTTTGGACATGTCTGAGAGAACGGGAACTGAGCCAGTTGACATGTCTGAGACAACAGGCACTGAGACAGTGGACATGTGTGAAACAACAGGGAATGAGACAGTGGACATGTCTGAGACAACAGGGACTGAGACAGTGGACTCATCTGAGTCAACATGGTTAAAGACAGTGAACCTGTCTCAGACAATAGCAACTGATACAGTTCACATGTCTTCGCCAGTGGACAAGACCTGTCTGTGATGACAGTGACTGAGACATTGGACACATCCGAGACAAAAGTGACGAAGACAGTTTATACATCTGAGACAACCAGGACTGAGACAGTGGACGTATCTGAGAAAAAAGGGACTGAGACAGTGGACATGTCTGAGACCACAGGGACTGAAACAGTGGATTTATCTAAAAGAACAGGGATTGAGACAGTGGATTCGTCTGAGTCAACAGGGTTTGAGACAGTCGACCTGTCTGAGACAATAGCGACTGAGACAATTGATATGTCTTCACCAGAGTACAAGTCCTGTCTGTGATGACAGCAAATAAGACAGTGGACACATCTGAGAAAACAGGGACTCAGACAGTGAACACATCTGAGACAACATGGACTGAGAGAGTGCACGTGTCTGAGACAACAGGGACTGACACTGTGGATATGTCTGAAACAACAGGGACTGAGAAAGTGGACAAATCTGAGACAACAGGGACTGAGACAGTGGACATGTCTGATACAACTGCAACTAAGAGTGTGGTCATGTCTGAGACAACGCGGACTGAGAAAGTGGGCATATCTGAGACAACGTGGACTGAGACAGTGCACATGTCTGAGACAACAGGGACTAAACCAGTGGAAATGTCATAAACAACAGGGACTAAGACAGTGGACAAGTCTGAGACAACAGGGAATGAGACAGTGGACATGTCTGATACATCTGTGACTAAGAGCGAGTTCATGTCTGAGACAACAGGGACTGAGACAGGCTACATTTCTGAAACAAAGTAGACTGAGACAAGAGATATATCTGAAACAACAGGGACTGAGACCTTGGACATGGCTGAGACAACAGGGAATAAGACATTGGAACAATCTGAGACTGCAGAAACTCAGACACTGAACATATCTGAGACCACCAGAACTGAGACTTTGGACATGTATGAGAAAATAGGGACTGAGACAGTGGACATGTCTGAGACAACAGGGACTGACACAGTGGATATGTATGAAACAACCGGGACTGAGACTTTGGACATGTCTGAGACTACAGGGACTGAGACAGTGGACATGTCTGATACAACTGCTACTAAGAGCGTGTTCAGGTCTGAGACAATGGTGACTGAGACAGGGTACATGTCTGAAACAACAGGGACATAGAAAGTAGATATATCTGAAACAATAGGGACTGAGACAGTGGAAATGTCTGAGACAACAGGTACTGAGACAGAGGACATGTCTGAGACAACAGGGACTGAGACAGTGGACATGTCTGAAACAACAGGGACTGAGAGAGTGGGTAAATCTGATTCAACCTACATACCTGTAACAACAGGGTCTGAGACCATGGACATGTCTGAGACAACAGGGACTAAGACATTTAACATGTGTGAAACTACTGGGATTTAGACTGTGGTCATGTCTGAGACAACAGGAACTGATACAGTGGACATGTCTGAGACCACAGTGACTGACTCAGTGGATATATCTGAACAAGAGTGCCTGAAACAATGGACATGTCTGACAACAGGGAATGAGACAGTGGTCATGTCTGAGACAACAGGGGCTGATACAGTGGACATGTCTGAGAAAACAGGGAGTGAGACAGTGGACATGTCTGAGACATCACACATATCTGAGAAAACAGGGTTTGAGACCTTCGACATGTCTGAGACAACATGGATTGAGACAGTGGACATGTGTGAAACAACTGCGACTGAGACAGTGGTCCTGTCTGAGACAACAGGGATTGAGACAGAAGACATGTGGGGGACAAGAGGGACTGAGACAGCACATATATCTGAAGCAACAGTGACTGAGAAAGTGTACATCTCAGAGACAACAGGGACTGACACAGTGGACACGTCTGAGACAACAAGGTTCGAGACAGTGGACATGTCTGTGACAACAGAGACTAAGACTACTGTTGACATGTCTGAGACAGTGGACATGTTGACTTTCTCTCTCTCACACACACACTCACACTCACACACACACACACACACACACACGCACACACTGATGAACTGGGTATATCAGAGGGTTCGAAAAACTCTACTTTGGACTGACCAGTGTCGCTTATGTGTCCCCGTGGGAAAATGGCCAGATATGATGGGCCAGAGTGCGCACCCACCATCTCCAGATGTTTCCAAACACTGGTTTCCTGGGGCTTCTGGGGCCTGAGCCTCCAGAGTGCCAAAAGTAGCAAAGCAACATCCTGCTTAGTCCACTCTTTCAAGACAAGTGACGTGTTTCATGTTGCCACTGGCCTGTAGTTGCTGGTAACCAAGATTCTGATTTCCAATTGGACTGATGTCACAAAGGTGAATTCACTTCCAGGGGTCCTCTGACCTTAACGTCTTCCTCTCTGAGACAACAAGGACTGAGACAGTGGACATGTCTGAGAAAAAGGGACTGACACAGTGGATATGTCTGAGACAACAGGGAATGAGACTTTGGACCTGTCTGAGTCAAGAGGGAATGAGATAGTCAACATGTCTGATACGACTGTGATTAAGAGCATGTTCATGTCTGAGACAATGGGGACTGAGACAGGGTGCAGGTTTGAAAGAACAGGGACTGAGAAAGTAGATATATCTGAAACAAACAGGAATGAGACAGTGGACAGGTATGAGACAACAGGTACTGAGACAGTGGACATTTCTGGGACAACAGAGACTGAGACAGTGGACAAGTCTGAAACAACAGGGACTGAGACAGTGGATACGTCGGACACAACACACATATCTGTGACAACAGGTTCTGAGGCCATGGACATGTCTGATATAACAGGGAGACAGTGGATATGTGTGAAACAACAGGGACTGAGATAGTGGACATGTCTGAGACAGCAGGGTCTGAGACAGTGGAGACATCTGAGACAACAGGATTCAAGACAGTGGACATGTCTGAGAAAACAGAGACTGAGACAGTTGACATCTGAGTCAACACGGTTTGATACAGTGGACCAGGCTGAGACAATAGAGACTGACACAGTTGATATATGTTCACCAGCGGACAAGTCCTGTCTGAGATGACAATGACTGAGACAGTGGACACATCTGAGACAACAGGACCGAGAGAGTGGATACATCTGAGACAACCAGGACTGAGACAGTGGACATATCTGGGTCCACAGGGACTGACACAGTGGATATATGTGAAACGACAGGGACTGAGACAGTAGACATGTCTGAAACATCAGGGACTGAGACTGTGGACACGCCTGAGACAACAGGATTCAAGACAGTGGACATGTCTAAGACAACCAGGACTGAGATAGTGGATATGTCTGAGACCACAGGGACTGACACAGTGGATATATCTGAAACAACAGGAACTGAGAGAGTGGACATGTCTGAGACAACAGGGGCTGAGATATTGGACATGTCTGACAAAACAGGGATTGAGACATTGGACATGTCTGAGACAACACACATATCTGAGACAACAGGGTCTGAAACCATGGACATGTCTGAGAAAACAGGGACTGAAAAGTGGACAGGTGTGAAACAACATGGACTGAGACAGTGGTCATGTTTGAGACAACAGGGACTGAGTCAGTGGACATGTGTGAAACAACAGGGTCTGAGACAGTGGACATGTCTGAGACAACAGGGAATGAGACCTTGGATATGTCTGAGACAACATGAAATCAGACATGGCAAATGTCTGAGACTGCAGGGACTCAGACACTGGACATATCTGAGAAAACCAGGGCTGAGTCTTTGGACATATCTGAGAAAACAGGAACTGAGACATTTGAAATGCCTGAGACAACAGGGATTGAAACAGTGGACATGTCTGAGACAACAGGTAGTGAGACCGTGGACATGTCTGAGACAACACGGATTGGCACAGTGGACCTGTCTGAGACTACGGGAACTGAGACCTTGTACATGTCTGAGATAACAGGGACCGAGACCGTGGACATGTCTGAGACAACAGGGACCTAGATAATGGGTATGTCTGAGACAACACTGACTGAGACGTGGACATGTCTGAGATAACAGGGACTTAGAAATTGGACATGTCTGAGACAACAGTGACTGAGACAGGGGACATGTCTGAGACAACAGTGACTGAGGCAGGGCACATGTCTGAGACAACAGGGACTGAGACAGTGGACAAGTGTGAAACAACAGGTTATGAGACAGTGGACATGTCTGAGACACAAGGGACTGAGACAGTGGACATGTTTGTGTCAACAGGATATGAGACCATGGACATGCCTGAGAGAACAGGGAATGAGACAGTGGACATGCCTGGGTCAACACGCACTGAGACTGTGGACAAGTTTGAAACAACAGCGAATGAGACAGTGGACATGTCTGAGTCAACAGGGTTCCAGAAATTGGACGTGTCTGAGACAATATAGGCTGAGACAGTTGACATGTCTTAGTCAGTGGACAAGACCTGTCTGAGATGACAGCAACTGAGACAGTGGACATATCTGAGATAACAGAGACTGAGAGAGTGGACACATCTGAGACAACAGGGACTGAGACAGTGGACATATCTTAGACAACAGAGAATGAGAAAGGGGACATGTCTGAGACAACAGGGTCTGAGAAAATGGACATGTCGGAGACAACAGGGACTGAGACAGTAGACATGTCTGAGACAATGGGTACTGAGACTATGGACATGTGGTAGACAACAGCGACTGAGACAGTGGACATGTCTGAGACAACTGTGACTCAGCGCATGGACACCTCTAAGACAATCTGGACTCAGACAGGTGTCATGTCTGAAACAACAGGGACTGATTCAGTAGATATATCTGAATTAACATGGAGTCATACAGTGGACACGTCTGAGACAACAGCTTTTAAAACAGTGGATATGTGTTGGACAACAAAGTCTGAGACAGTGGACATGTCTGAGACAGTGGACATGTTGACTTTCTCACACACACACACAGTAATTATCTGGGTATATCAGGGGTTCACAATATTTCTACTTTGGAATGACCAGTGTCACTTGTGTGTTCCGGTGGGAAAATGGCCATATATGATGGGCTAGAGGGTGCATGCAGTGTCTCCAGATATTTCCAAACACTGGTTTCCTGGGTATTCTGAGGCCTGAGCCTCCAGAAGGATGCAAACAGCAAAGGAACATCCTGCTTAGTCCAGTCTTTCAAGACAAGTGAGTTTTGTTAAGTTTGCGACTGTCCTGTAGTTGCTGGTAACCAGGATTCTGAGTTCCTT
This sequence comes from Rhizomys pruinosus, assembly GCA_009823505.1. NCBI lineage: Eukaryota > Metazoa > Chordata > Mammalia > Rodentia > Spalacidae > Rhizomys > Rhizomys pruinosus. The sequence continues at coordinate 1,291,712 of VZQC01003549.1, forward strand.
TTGGACTGATGTCATAAAGGTGAGGTCACTTCCTGGGGTCCTCTGACCCTAGCCTCTTCCTCACTGAGACAACAGGGAATGAGACAGTGGACATGTCTGATACAACTGCGATTAGAGCATGTTCATGTCTGAGACAATGGGGACTGAAACAGGCCACATTTCTGAAACAAAAGGAACTGAGACAGGAGATATATCTGAAACAACAGGGACTGAGACCTTGGACATGTCTGAGACAACAGGGAATCAGACATTGGACCAATCTGAGACTACAAAAACTCAGACACTGAACATAACTGAGACAACCGGAACTGAGACTTTGAACATGTCTGAGACAACAGGGAATGAGAGAGTGGACTCATCTGAGTCAACAGGGTTTGAGACAGTGGACATGTCTGAGACAACAGAGACTGAGTCAGTTGACATGTCAGAGACAGTGGACATGATGACTTTCTCAAACACAAACACACACACACACACACACACACACACACACACTGATGAAATGAGTATATTAGGGGATCACAAACATTCTACTTTCTACTGTCCAGTGTCACTTGTGTGTTCCCGTGGGAAAATGGCCAGATATGATGGAGTAGAGGGCACCCCTGCATCTCCAGAAGTTTCCAAACACTGGATTCCTGGGTCTTCTGGGGCCTGAGCCTCCAGAAGGCCAGAAGCCACAAAGCAACATCCTGCTCAGTCCAGTCTTTCAAGACAAGGGATGAGTTTCATGTTGCCACTGTCCTGTAGTTGCTGGTAACCAGGATTCTGAGTTATTTTTGTACTGATGTCATAAAGGAGAGGTCACTTCCTGGGGTCCTCTGACCTGAGCCTCTTAATCACTAAGACAACAGGGACTGAGACATTGGACATGTCTGAGACAACAGGGACTGACACAGTGCACATGTCTGAGGCAACTGTGACTAAGAGCATGTTCATGTCTGAGACAATGGGAATTGTGATATGCGACACGTCTGAAAACAATAGGGACTAAGACAGTACATATATCTGAGAGAATAGGAACTGAGACAGTGGACATGTCTGAGACAACATCAACTCAGACAGTGGACATGTCTGAGACCATAGGGACTCAGAACTTGTACATGTCGAAGAAAGCAGGGAATGAGATATTGGACATGCTTGAGAAAATAGGGACTGAGAGAGTGGACACGTCTGAGACAACAGAGTTCTAGACAGTGGATCTGTCTGAGAAAATAGAGATGGAGACAGTTGACATGTCTTCGCCAGTGGACAAGTTCTGTCTGAGATGATAGCGACTGAGAGAGTGGACACATCTGAGACAACAGGGACTCAGACAGTGGACACATATGAGACAACCAGGAATGAGAGAGTGGATACATCCGAGACAACAGGTACTGACAACTTGGACATGTCTGCGACAACAGGGAATCAGACATTTGATTGTCTGAGAATGCAGGGCCTCAGACATTGGAAATATCTGAGAAAACCGGGACTGAAACTTTGTATATGTCTAAGAGAACAGGGACTGAGCCAGTGGACATGTCTGAGACAACAGGCATACAGACAGTGAACATGTGTGAAAAAACAGCGAATATGACAATGGACATGTCTGAAACAACAGAGACTGAGGCAGTGGACATGACTGAGTCAACACTGTTCAAGACAGTGGACCACTCTGAGACAATAGAGACTGAGAAAGTTGACTTGACTTCGCCAGTGGATTAGTCCTGTCTGAGGTGACAGTGACTGAGACAGTGGATACATCTGAGATAACAGGGACTGAGACAGTGGATATATTTGAGACAACCAGGACTGAGACTGTGGACATATCAGACACAACAGGGACCGAGAGATTGGATATGTGTCAGACAACAGGGACTGACACTGGGGATATGTCTGAAAAAACAGGGACTGAGACAGTGGACATATATGAGACAACAGGGACTGTGACAGTGTACATTTCTGAAACAACTGCGAATAAGAGCGTGTTCATGTCTGAGACAATGGAGACTGAGACAGGCGACATTTCTGAAACAACAGGGATTGAGACAGTAGATATATCTGAAACAACGGGGACTGAGACTGTGGACATGTTTTAGACAACAGGGACTGAGAGAGTGGACATGTCTGAGACAACAGGGACTGATACAGTGGACATGTCTGAGACAACAGGGACTGAGACACTGGACTTATCTGAGACAACACACATATCTGAGTAAACAGGGTCTGAGACCATCGACATGTCCGAGACAATAGGGACTGAGACAGTGGACATGTGTGAAGCAACTGCGACTGTGACAGTGGTCATGTCTGAGACAAAAGGGACTGAGACAGTGGACACATCGGAGACAGCAGGGACTGAGATAGTGTACATGTCTGAGACAACAGGCACTGAAACAGTGATCATGTGTGAAACAACAGGGAATGTGACAGTGGACATGTCTGAAACAACAGGGACTGAGACAGTGTACATGACTGAGTCAACACTGTTCGAGACAGTGGACCACACATAAGACAATAGAGACTGAGACAGTTGACTTGTCTTCGCAAGTGGACAAGTCCTGTCTGAGGTGACAGCGACTGAGACAGTGGATACATCTGACATAACAAGGACAGAGACAGTGGACATATCTGAGACCACCAGGACTGAGATAGTGGACATATCTGACACAACATTGACTGAGAGAGTGGACATGTATGAGACAACAGGGACTGACACTGTGGATATGTCTTAAAAAAACAAGGACTGAGACAGTGGAAAGTCTGAGACAACAGGGACTGAGTCAGTGGACATTTCTGATACAACTGAGACTCAGAGAGTGTTCATGTCTGATACAATGGAGATTGAAACAAAGGACATATCTGAGACAACAGGGACTGAGACAGTGGACATGTCTGAGACAACAGGGAGTCACACAGTGGATATGTGTGAAACAACAGGGAATGAGACCAGGGACAATTCTGAGACAACAGGGACTGAGACAGTGGACAAGTCTGAGAGAACAGCGACTAAAACAGTAGACATGTCTGATACAACTGTGACTAAGAGCGTGTTCATGTCTGCGACAATGGGGATTGAGACAGGTGACATATCTGAAACAGCAGGGACTGAGAGATTGGACATGTCTGAGACAACAGGGACAGAAACAGTGGACATGTCTGAATCACTAGGGACTGATACAGGGGACATGTCTGCCACAACACACATATCTGAGAAAACAGGGTCTGAGACCATGGACATGTCTGAGATATCAGGGACTGAGACATTGGATATGTGTGAAACAGCAGAGACTGAAAGAGTGGACATGTCTGAGACAACAGGGACTGAGACTGTGCACTTATCTGAGACAACACACATATCTGAGAAAACAGGGTCTGACACCATCAACATTTATGAGATGACAGGGAATGAGACAGTGGACATGTGTGAAGTAACTGCGACTGAGACAGTGGTCATGTCTGAAACAACAGGGACTGAGTCAGTGGACATGTCTGAGACAACAGGGAATTAGAGCGTGGACACATCTAAGACATTGGGGACTCAGACAGGTGACATGTCTGAAACAACAGGGACTGGGACAGTAGATATAACTGAAACAACAGGGACTGACACAGTGGACATATGTGAGACAACAGGTACTGAGACCTTGGACATGTCAGAGACAACAGGGATTCAGATATTGGACCTGCCTGATACTGCAGTGATTCAGACACTGGACAAATCTGAGACAACCAGGACTGAGATTTTGGACATGCCTGAGAGAACAGGGACTGAGCCAGTGGACATGTCTGAGACAACAGGCACTCAGACAGTGGACATGTGTGAAACAATAGGGAATGAGACAGTGGATATGTCTGAGACAGCAGGGACTGAGACAGTGGACTCATCTGAGACAACAGGGTTCAAGGCAGTGGACCTGTCTCGGACAATAACAACTGATACAGTTGACATGGCTTTGCCAGTGGACAAGTCCTGTCTGTGATGAAAGTGACTGACACAGTGGACACATCTGAGACAACAGGGACTGAGACAGTTTACATATCTGAGACAACAGGGACTGAGACAGTTTACATATCTGAGACAACCAGGACTGAGACAGTGGACATATCTGAGGAAAAAGAGACTGAGACAGTGGAAAGTCTGAGACCACAGGGAATGACACAGTAGATATGTCTGAAACAATAGGGACTGATCAAGTGGACAAATATGAGACAACAGGGACTGAAACAATGGTGACTAAGAGCGTGGTCATGTCTGAGACAATGTGGATTGAGACACTGGACATATCTGAGACAACATGGACTAAGACTGTAGACATGTCTGAGACAACAGTGACTGACACAGTGGATATGTCTTAAACAACAGAGACTGAGAAAGTGGACAAGTCCGAGACAACAGGGACTGAGACAGTGGACATATCTGATACAACTGCGACAAAGGGCATGGTCATGTCTGAGAAAACGCGGACTGAGACAGTGGACATATCTGAGACAACAGGGACTGAGACATTGGACTTGTCTGAAACAACAGGGACTGACACAGTGGATATGTGTGAAACAATGGGGTATGAGACATGGGACAAGTCTGAGACAACAGGGAATGAGATAGTAGACATATCTGATACAACTGCGACTAAGAGCAAGTTCATGTCTGAGACAACAGGGACTGAGACAGGCTACATTTCTGAAACACAGTAGACTGAGACAAGAGATATATCTGAAACAACAGGGACTGAGACCTTGGACATGTCTGAGAGAACAGGGAATCAGACCTTGGACCAATATGAGACTGCAGAATCTCAGACACTGAACATATCTGAGACAACCAGAACTGAGAGTTTGGACATGTATGAGAAACCCGGGACTGAGACAGTGAACATATCTAAGACATATCTAAGACAGGAAATTACAGAGTGGATATGTATGAGACAACCGGGACTGAGACTTTGGACATGTCTAAGACTACAGGGACTGAGACAGTGGACATACCTGATACAAATGTGAATAAGAATGTGTTCAGGTCTGAGACAATGAGGACTGAGACAGGCTACATGTCTGAAACAACAGGGAATGAGATGGTAGTTATATCTGAAACAACAGGGACTGAGACAGTGGAAATGTCTGAAACAACAGGTATTGAGACAGAGGAAATTTCTGAGACAACAGGGACTGAGACAGTGGATATGTCTGAAACAGCAGGGACTGAGACAGTGGACATGTCTGAGACAACACACATACCTGTGAGAACAGGGCCTGAGACCATGGACATGTCTGAGACAACAGGTACTCAAACAGTGGACATGTGTAAAACAACTGGGACTGAGACAGTGTTCATGTTGTAGACAACAGGGACTGATACATTGGACATGTATGAGACTACAGGGACTGAGACAGTGGACATGTGTGAAACAACTGGGTCTGAGACAGTGGTCATGTCTGAGACAACAGGGATTGAAACAGTGGAAATGTCTGAGACAACAGGGACGGAGAAACTGAATAGGTCTGAGACAACACGCATATCTGAGCTGCAGGTTCTGAGAACATCGACATATCAGAGCCAACAGGGACTGAGACAGTGGACATGTCAGAGACAACCGGAACTTACAGCATGGACACATCTAAGACAATCTGGACTCAGACAGGTGACATGGGTGAAACAACAGGGAATGAGACAGTAGATATATTTGAAAAAACATGGACTGAGACAGTGGACATGTCTGAGACAACAGGGACTGAGACACTGGACACATTTTAGACAACAGTTTTTGAAACAGTGGACATGTCTAAGACAACAGACTGAGACTGTTGGCTTGTCTGAGACAGTGGACATGTTGAATTTCATACACACACACACACACACACACACACACACTGATGAACTGCGTATATCAGGGGATTCATAAACTTTCTACATTGGACTGACCATTGTCACTTCTGTGTCCCTGTGGGAAAATGGACAGATATCATGGGCTACAGTACACACCCTGCATCTCCAGATATTTCCATACACTGGATTCCTAGGACATCTGGGGCCTGAGCCTCCAGAAGTATGCAAGCAGCAAAGGAACATCCTGCTCAGTCCAGTTTTTCACAACAAATGAGGTGTTTCAGGTTGCCACGGTTCTGGAGTTGCTGGTAACCATGATTCTGAGTTTGATTTGGACTGATGTCATAAAGGTGAGGTCACTACCAGGGGTCCTCTGACCCTAGCCATTTCCTCCCTGAGAAAATAGGGACTGAGACAGTGGACACATCTGAGACAACCAGGAATGAGACAGTGGCCATATCTGAGACCACAGGGACTGACACATTGGATATATCTGAAACAAATGCACTGAGAGAGTGGACATGTCTGAGACAACAGGGACTGACACAGTGGATATGTCTGAGACAAGAGGGTCTGAGAACATGGACATGTCTGAGAAAACAAGGAATAAAACAGTGGACATGTGTGAGGCAACAGGGACTGACACAGTGGACATGTCTGATACAACTGCGACTAAGAGCATGTTCATGTCTGAGAAAATGGGGACTGTGATATGTGACATGTCTGAAAACAACAGGGACTGATACAGTAGATATATATGAGACAACATGGAGTGATATACTGGACATGTCTGAGACAACACGGACTGAGACAGTGGACATGTCTGAGACAACATCGACTCAGACAGTGGACATGTCTGAGACCACAGGGACTCTGAACTTGTGCATGTCTAAGACAGCAGGGAATGAGATACTGGATATGCTTGAGACAATAGGCACTGAGACTGTGGACACATGTGAGTCAACAGATTTCTAGACAGTGGATCTGTCTGAGACAATAGAGGCTGAGACAGTTGACATGTCTTCAGCAGTGGACAAGTCCTGCCTGAGATGATAGAGACTGAGACAGTGGACATATATGAGACAACAGGGACTGAGGCAGTGGACATACATGAGAAAACCAGGAATGAGACAGTGGATATATCTGAGACAACAGGTACTGACACCTTGGACATGTCTGCGACAACAGGGAATCAGACATTTGATTTGCCTGAGAATGAAGGGCCTCAGACACTGGACATATTTGAGACAACCGGGACTGAAACTTTGGACATGTCTGAGAAAACAGGGACTGAGACGGTGGACATGTCTGAGACAACAGGGACTGACACAGTGGCTATGTATGAGACAAACGGGACTGAGACTTTGGACATGTCTGAGACTACAGTGACTGAGACAGTGGACATGTCTGATCCAACTGTGACTAAGAGCATGTTCAGGTCTGAGACAATGGGGACTGAGACGGGCTACATGTCTGAAACAACAGAAATGGGATAGTAGATATATCTGAATCAATAGGACCTGAGAGAGTGGAAATGTCTGAGACAACAGGTACTGAGACAGAGGACATGTCTGAGACAACAGGGACTGAGAAAGTGGACATGTGTGAAACAAGTGGGACTGAGACAGTGTTCATGTATTAGACAGCAGGAACTGATACAGTGGACATGTATGAGAGAACAGGGACTGAGGCAGTGGACATGTGTGAAACAACTGGGACTGAGACAGTGGTCATGTCTGAGATAACAGGGACTGATACAGTGGACATGTCTGAGACAACAGGGACTGAGAAAGTGAATATGTCTGAGACAACACATATATCTGAGCTGCAGGTTCTGAGACCATCGACATATCAGAGACAACAGGGACTGAGATAGTGGACATGTGTGAAACAACTGTGACTAAAACAGTGGTCATCTACGACAATAGGGACTGAGATAGTGGACATGTCGGAGACAACAGGGACTGAGAAATTGGACATGTTGAGACAACTGGGACTTAGAGTGTGGACACATCTAAGACAATCTGGACTCAGACAGGTGACATGTCTGAAACAACAAGGACTGAGACAGTAGATATATCTGAAATAACATGGACTGATACAGTGGACATGTCTGAGACAACAGGGACTGAGACATTAGACACATCTTAGACAACAGTTTTCGAAACAGTGGTCATGTCTAAGACAACAGAGACTGAGACTGGTGACATGTCTGAGACAGTGGACATGTTGACTTTCTCACACACACACACACACAATCACACACTCACTGATGAACTGGATATATCAGCGGGTTCATAAGCTTTCTTCTTTGGACTGACCAGTGTCTCTTGTGTGTCCCCGTGGGAAAATGGCCAGATATCATGGGCTAGAGGGAGCAACCTGCGTCTCCAGAAGCTTCCAAACACTGGATTCCTGGGTCTTCTGGGGTCTGACACTCCAGAAGGCTGCAAGCAGCAAAGCAACATCCTGCTCAGTCCAGACTTTCACGACATGTGAAATGTTTCAGATTGCCACTCTCCTGGAGTTGCTGGTAACCAGGATTCTGAGTTCAATTTGGACTGAGGGCATAAAGGTGAGGTCACTTCATGGGATCCTCTGACCCTAGCCTTTTCCTCACTGAGATAACAGGGACTGAGACAGTGGACACATTCTAGACAACCAGGACTGAGACAGTGGACATGTCTGAGACCACAGGGACTGACACAGTACATATATCTGAAAGAACAAGGACTGACACAGTGGACATGTCTGAGACAACAGGGACTGACACAGTGGATATGTCTGAGACAACAGGGATTGAGACTTTGGACATGTCTGAGAAAAAGGGAATGAGACAATGGATATGCCTGATACAACTGTGAATAAGAGTGTGTTCATGTCTGAGACAACAGGGAATGAGACAGGCTATAGGACTGAAACAACAGGGACTGAGATAGTCGATATATCTGAAACAACAGAGACTGAGACAGTGGACATGTCTGAGACAAAAGGGAATGACACACTGTACATGTATGAGACAAAAGGGACTGAGACAGTCAACATGTCTGAAACAACAGGGACTGAGACAGTGGACATGTCTGACACAACACACATATCTGAGACAACAGGTTCTGAGAACATGGACATGTCTGAGACAACAGGGACTGAGACATTTGATATGTGTGAAAGAACACAGACTGAAACAGTGAACATGTCTCAGACAACGCAGACTGAGACAGTGGACACTTCTGAGACAACAGGGTTTGAGGCGGAGGACATGTCTGAGACAATAGACACCGAGACAGTGGGCACATCTGAGTCAACACAGTTCAATAGAGTGGACCATTCTTAGACAATAGAGACTGAGACTGTTGACATATCTTCGAGAGTGTACAAGTCCTGTCTGAGATGACAGTGACTGAGACAGTGGGACACATCTGAGAAAACAGGGACTGAGGCAGTGGACACGTCTGTGACAACCAGGACTGAGACAGTGGACATATCTGAGACAACAGGGACTGCGACAGTGGACATGTCTGAGACAACTGCAACTAAGTGCGTGTTCATGTCTGAGACAAAGGGGACTAAGACAAGCTACATTTCTGAACCTACAGGGAATGAGATAGTAGATATATCTGAAACACCAGTGACTGATACTGTGAATATGTCTTCAACAACAAGCATGAGAGAGTGGACATGTCTGAGACAACAGGGACTGAGACAGTGGACATGTCTGAGACAACACACATATCTGAGAAAACAGGGTCTGAGACCATTGACATGTCCAAGACAACAGTAACTGAGACAGTGGACATGTGTGAAACAACTGTGACTGAGACAATGGTCATGTCTGGGACAAAAGGGACTGAGAGAGTGGACATGTGTGAGACAACAGAGACTGAGACAGTGGATACATCTGAGTCAACACGGTTTGATACATTAGAGCAATCTGAGAAAATAGAGACTGAGACAGGTGAAATGTCTTCGCCAGTGGACAAGAGCTGTCTCAGATACCAGCGACTAAGACAGTGGACACATCTGTGAAAACAGGGACTGAGACATTGGAAACAACTGATACAACCAGGACTGAGACAATGGACATATCTGAGACAACAGGTACTGCAACAGTGTACATTTCTGAAACAACTGCAAATAAGAGCGTGTTCTTGTCTGAGACAAGGGGAATGAGACAGGCGACATTTCTGAAACAACAGGGACTGGGACAGTAGATATATCTGAAACCACAGGGACTGATGCTGGGGACATGTCTTAGACAACAGGGACTGAGAGAGTGGACATGTCTGAGACAACAGGGACTGATACAGTGGATATGTCTGAGACAACAGGGACTGAGACACTGGACTTATCTGAGACAACACACATATCTGAGAAAACAGTGTCTGAGACCATTGACATGTCTGAGACAACAGGATTGAGACAGTGGACATGTGTGAAGCAACTGAGACTGTGACAGTGGTCATATCTGAGACAAAAGGGACGGAGACAGTGGACACGTCGGAGACAACTGGGACTGAGACAGTGGAAATATCTGAGACAACAGGCACTGAAGCAGTGAACATGTGTGAAAAAACAGGGAATGTGATAGTGGACATATCTGAAATAACAGGGACCGAGACAGTGGACATGACTGAGTCAACACTGTTCGAGACAGTGGACCACTCTGAGACAATAGAGACTGAGACAGTTGAATTGTCTTCGAAAGTGGACAAGTCCTGTCTGAGGTGAGAGCAACTGGGACAGTGGATACATCTGAGATAACAGAGACAGAGAGAGTGGATATTTCTGATACAACCAGGAATGAGAGAGTGGACATATCTGACACAACAGGGACCGAGAGAGTAGACATGTGTGAGACAACACTGGGGATATGTCTGAAAAAAACAGGGACTGACACAGTGGACAATTATGAGAAAACAGGGACTAAGTGGATATTTCTGATAAAACTGTTACTAAATGTATGTTCATGTCTGAGAGAATGGGGATTGAGACAATGGACACATATCTAAGACAACAGGGACTGAGACAGTGGACATGTCTGAGACAACAGGGAGTGACACTGTGGATATGTGTGAAACAACAGGGACTGAGACCGGGGACAATTCTGAAACAATAGGGACTGAGACAGTGGCCAATCCGAGAAAACAGTGACTAAGACAGTAGACATGTCTGATACAACTGCGACTAAGAGCGTTTTCATGTCTGAGACAACGGGGATTGAGACAGGAGACATATCTGAAACGGCAGGGACTGAGACAGTTAACATGTCTGAGACAACAGGGACTGAAACAGTGGACATGTTTGAAACAACAGCAACTGAGACAGGGAACATGTCTGACACAACACACATATCTGAGACAACAGGGTCTGAGACCATGGACATGTCTGAGATAACAGGGACTGAGACATTGGATATGTGTGAAACAACAGGGACTGAGACAGTGGACATGTCTGAGACAACATGAACTGAGACAGTGGACACGTCTGAGACAACAGGGCTCGAGACAGAGGACATGTCTGAGACAAAAGAGACTGAGACAGTGGATACGTCTGAGTCAACATGGTTTGATACAGTAGACTGGTCTGAGACAATAGAGACTGAGACAGTTGACATTTTTTCGCCAGTGGACAAGTACTGTTTCAGATAACAGTGACTGAGACAGTGGACACATCTTATAAAACAGGGACTGAGACATTGGACACAACTGTGACAACCAGGACTGAGACAATGGACATATCTGAGACAACAGGGACTGTGACAGTGTACATTTCTGAAACAACTGTGAATAAGAGCATGTTCATGTTTGATACAATGTGGATTGAGACAGGTGACATTTCTGAAACAACAGGGACTGAGACTGTAGATATATCTGAAACAAGAGGAACTGAAATTGGGGACATGTCTTAGACAACAGGGTCTGAGAGAGTGGACATGTATGACACAACAGGGACTGATACAGTGGACATGTCTGAGACAACAGGGACTGAGACAGTGGACTTATCTGAGACAACACACATATCTGAGAAAACAGGGTCTGAGACCATCGACATGTCTGAGACAACAGGGACTGATACAGTGGACATGTGTGAAGCAACTGCCACTGAGACAGTGTTCATGTCTGAGACAACAGGAATTAAGACAGTGGACACGTCAGAGACAACAGGGACTGAGACAGTGGACATTTCTGAGACAACAGGGACTTAGAGTGTGGACAAATCTAAGACAATGGGGACTCAAACAGGTGAAATGTCTGAAACAACAGGGACTGGGACAGTAGATATAACTGAAAAAACAGGGACTGAGGCAGTGGCCATGTCTGAGACAACAGGAACTGATACCTTGGACATGTCTGAGACAACAGGAATTCAGACATTGTACCTGCCTGATACTGCAGGGACTCAGACACTGGACATATCTAAGACAACCAGGACTGAGACTTTGGACACGTCTGAGAGAACAGGGACTGAGCCAGTAGACATGTCTGAGACAACAGGCACTCAGACAGTGGACATGTGTGAAACAATAGGGAATGAGACAATGGACATGTTTGAGACAACAGGGACTGAGACAGTGGACTCATCTGAGTCAATAGAGTTCAAGACAGTGGACCTCTCTCAGACAACACCAAATGATACAGTTGACATGTCTTCGCCAATGGACAATTCCTGTCTGTGATGACAGCGACTGAGACAATGGACACATCTGAGTCAACAGGGACCTAGACAGTTTACACATCTGAGACAACCAGGACTGAGACAGTGGACATATCTGAGAAAAAAGGGACTGAGACAGTGGACATGTCTGAGACCACAGGAACTGAGACAGTGGATATATCTGAGACAACAGGGACAGAGACATTGGACGTGTATGAGACAACAGGGAGTGACACAGTGAACATGTGTGAAACAACAGGGACTGAGACAGTGGTCAAGTCTGAGAGAACAGGGAATGAGATAGTGAATATGTCTCATACAACTGCAACTAACAGCGAGTTCATCTCTGAGACAACCAGGACTGAGATGCGACATTTCTGAAACAAAATGGACTGAGACAGTGAAATATCTGAAACAACAGGGACTGGGACCTTGGACATGTCTGAGACAACAGGGAATCAGACATTGGACCAATCTGAGACTGTAGATACCCAGACACTGAACATATCTGAGACAACCGGAACTGAGACTTTGGACAGTAGATATATCTGAAACAACAGTGACTGATACTGTGGATATGTCTTCGACAACAAGCATGAGAGAGTGGACATGGCTGAGACAACAGGGATTGAGACAGTGGACATGTCTGAGACAACACACATATCTGAGAAAACAGGGTCTGAGACCAACATGTCCAAGACAACAGGAACTGAGACAGTGGACATGTGTGAAACAACTGGGACTGAGACAGTGGTCATGTCTGAGACAAAAGGGACTGAGAGAGTGGACATGTGTGAGACAACAGAGAATGAGAGAGTGGACTCATCTGAATCAACAGGGTTCGAGACAGTGGACCTATCTTAGACAATAGCAACTGAGACAGTTGATATATCTTCACCAGTGGACAAGTCCTGTCTGTGATGATAGCGACTGAGACAGTGGACACCTCTGAGGCAACAGCGACTGAGAAAGTGGAACATCGGAGACAACAGGGCCTGAGAGAGTGGATATGTTTGATACAACATTGACTGACACAGTGGATATGGCTGAAACAACAGGGACTGAGACAGTGGACAAGTCTGAGACAACAGGGTCTGAGGCAGGGGACATGTCTGAGACAACAGGGACTGACAGTGCATATGTCTGAAACAACAGGGACTGAAACAGTGGACAAACCTGAGACAACAGGGACTGAGACTGTGGACATGTCTGACATAACTGAGACTAAGATCATGTACATGGCTGAGACAACTCCGATTGAGACAGGCGACATTTATGAAACAACAGGGACAGAGTGAGTAGATATATCTGAAAAAACAGGGACTGAGACAGACATCATGTCTGAGACAACAGGGACTGAGACAGAGGACACATTTGAGACACAGTTTTCAAAGCAGTGGACATGTCAGAGAAAACAGAGAATGAGACAGTTGACATGTCTGAGACAGTAGACATGTTGACTTTCTCTCAAACACACACACTCACACACACACACTGATGAACTGGGTATATCAGGGGGTTCATAAACTTTCTACCTTGAACTGAACAGTGTCACTTGTGTGTCCTCGTGGTAAAATGGCCAGATATGATGGGCTAGAGGGTGCACCCTGCGTCTCCAGATGTTTCCAAACACTGGATTCCTGGGTCTTCTGCAGCCCGAAACTCCAGAAGTCAGCAAGCAGCAAAGCAACATCCTGCTCACTCCATTCTTTAAAGACAAGTGAGGTGTTTCAGGTTGCCACTGTCCTGTAGTTTCTGGTAACCAGGATTCTGTGTTCAATTTGTAATGGTGTCATAAAGCTGAGGTCACTTCCTGGGGTCCTCTGACCCTAGCCTTATCCTCACTGAGATAACAGGGATTGAGACAGGGGACACATCCTAGACAACCAGGACTGAGACAGTGGACATGTCTGAGACCACAGGGATTGACACAGTGGATATATCTGAAACAACAGGGACTGACACAGTGGACATGTCTGAGACAACAGGGATTGAGACTTTGGACATGTCTGAGAAAAGAGGGAATGACACAGAGGACATGCCTGATACAACTGCAAATAAGAGCGTGTTCATGTTTGAGACAATGGGGAATGAGACAGGCTTTAGGTCTGAAAGAACAGGGACTAAGGCAGTAGATATATCTGAAAGGACTGGGACAGAGACAGTGGAAATGTCTGAGACAAAAGGAAATGAGACACTGGACATGTCTGAGACAACAGGGACTGAGCCAATGGACATGTCTGAGACAACAGGCATAGAGACACATGTTCACTACATGTGTGAAAAAACAGGGAATGTGACAATGGACATGTCTGAAACAACAGAGACTGAGGCAGTGGACATGCCTGAGTCAACACTGTTCGAGACAGTGGACCACTCTGAGACAATAGAGACTGACAAAGCTGACTTGTCTTTGCCAGTGGACAAGTCCTGTCTGAGGTGACAGTGACTGAGACAGTGGATACATCTGAGATAACAGGGACTGAGACAGTGGATATATCTGAGAAAACCAGGACTGAGACTATGGACATATCAGACACAACAGGGACTGAGAGATTGGATATGTGTCAGACAACAGGGACTGACACTGGGGATATGTCTGAAAAAACAGGGACTGAGACAGTGGACATATATGAGACAACAGGGACTGCGACAGTGTACATTTCTGAAACAACTGCGAATAAGAGTGTGTTCATGTCTGAGAGTATGGGGACTGAGACAGGCGACATTTCTGAAACAACAAGTACTGAGACAGAAGATATATCTGAAACAACAGGGACTGAGTCTGTGGACATGTCATAGACAACAGGGACTGAGAGTGTGGACATGTCTGAGACAACAGGGACTGATACAGTGGACATGTCTGAGACAACAGGGACTGAGACACTGGACTTATATGAGACAACACACATATCTGAGAAAACAGGGTCTGAGACCATCAACATGTCCAAGACAATAGGGACTGAGACAGTGGACATGTGTGAAGCAACTGTGACTGTGACAGTGGTCATGTCTGAGACAGTGGACACGTTGGAGACAACAGGGACTGAGACAGTGGACATGTCTGAGACAGCAGGCACTGAAACTGTGAACATGTGTGAAACAACAGGGAATATGACAGTGGACATGTCTGAAACACAGGTACTGTGACAGTGTACATGGCTGAATCAACACTGTCTGAGACAGTGGACCACTCTGAGACAATAGAGACTGAGACAGTTGACTTGTTTTCACCAGTGGACCAGTCCTGTCTGAGGTGACAGTGACTGAGACAGTGGATACATCTGACATAACAAGGTCAGAGACAGTGGACATATCTGAGACAACTAGGACTGAGACAGTGGACATATCTGACACAACATTGACTGAAGAGTGGACATGTGGGAGACAACAGGGACTGACACTGTGGATATGTCTTAAAAAACAGGGACTGAGACAGTGGACAGATCTGAGACAGCAGGGACTGAGTCAGTGGACATTTCTGATACAACTGTGACTAAAAGCATGTTCATGTCTGATACAATGGAGTTTGAGACAATGGACATATGTGAGACAACAGGGACTGAGACAGTGGACATGTCTGAGACAACAGGGAGTCACACAGTGGATATGTGTGAAACAACAGGGAATGAGACCAGGGACAATTCTGAGACAACAAGTACTGAGACAGAGGACAAGTCTGAGAGAACAGCGACTAAGACAGTAGACATGTCTGATACAACTGTGACTAAGAGCGTATTCATGTCTGAGACAATGGGGATTGAGACAGGCGACATATTTGAAACAGCAGGGACTGAGAGATTGGACATGTCTGAGACAACAGGGAATGAAACAGTGGACATGTCTGAATCAACAGGGACTGAGACAATGGACATGTCTGCCACAACACACATATCTGAGAAAACAGGGTCTGAGACCATGGACACGTCTGAGATAACAGGGACTGAGACATTGGATATGTGTGAAACAGCAGGGACTGAGAGAGTGGACATGTCTGAGACAACAGGGACTGAGACAGTGGACTTATCTGAGACAACACACATATCTGAGAAAACAGGGTCTGACACCATCGACATGTCTGAGATGACAGGGACTGAGACAGTGGACATGTGTGAAGTAACTGCGACTGAGACAGTGGTCATATCTGAGACAACAGGGACTGAGTCAGTGGACACGTCGGAGACAACAGGGACTGAGACAGTGGACATGTCTGAGACAACAGGGAATTAGAGCGTGGACACATCTAAGACAATGGGGACTCAGACATGTGACATGTCTGAAACAACAGTGACTGGGACAGTAGATATAACTGAAACAACAGGGACTGAGACAGTGGCAATGTCTGAGACAACAGGAACTGATACCTTGGATATGTCAGAGACAACAGGGATTCAGATATTGGACCTGCCTGATACTGCAGGGACTCAGACACTGGACAAATCTGAGACAACCGGGACTGAGATTTTGGACATGCATGAGAGAACAGGGACTGAGCCAGTGGACATATCTGAGACAACAGGGACGCAGACAGTGGACAGGGTTCAAGACAGTGGACCAGTCTCAGACAATAGCCACTGATACAGTTGACATGTCTTTGCCAGTGGACAAGTCCTGTCTGTGATGACAGCGACTGAGACAGTGGACACATCTGAGACAACAGGGACTGAGACAGTTTACATATCTGAGACAACCAGGCCTGAGACAGTGGACAATCTGAGGAAAAAGGGACTGAGACAGTGGAAATGTCTGAGACCACAGGGACTGACAGAGTTGATATGTCTGAAACAACAGGGACTCATCAAGTGGACAAATATGAGACAGCAGGGACTGAAACAATGGCGACTAAGAGCGTGTAATGTCTGAGACAACGTGGGCTGAGACACTGGACATATCTGAGACAGCATCGACTAAGATTGTGGACATGTATGAGACAACAGGGACTGACACAGTGGATATCTGTTAAACAAAAGGGACTGAGAAAGTGGACAAATCTGAGACAACAGAGACTGACACAGTGGACATGTCTGATACAACTGCGACAAAGAGCGTGGTCATGTCTGAGACAACGCAGACTGAGACAGTGGACGTATCTGAGACAACAGGGACTGAGACATTTGACTTGTCTAAGACAACAGGGACTGACACAGCGGATATGTGTGAAACAACGGGGTATGAGACATGGGACAAGTCTGAGACAACAGGGAATGAGATAGTGGACATGTCTGATACAACTGTGACTAAGAGCGAGTTCATGTCTGAGACAATGGAGACTGAGACAGGTTACATTTCTGAAACACAGTGGACTGAGACAAGAGATGTATCTGAAACAACAGGGACTGAGACCTTGGACATGTCTGAGAGAACAGGGAATCAGACCTTGGACCAATATGAGACTGCAGAATCTCAAACACTGAACATATTCCTGACAACCAGAACTGAGACTTTGGACATGTATGAGAAATCTGGGACTGAAACAGTGGACATAACTGAGACATCAGGAAATGTCACAGTGGATATGTATGAGACTACCGGGACTGAGATTTTGGACATGTCTGAGAAAACAGGGACTGAGACAGTGGACATATCTGATACAACTGTGAATAAGAGCATGTTCAGGTTTGAGACAATGAGGACTGAGACAGGCTACATGTCTGAAACAACAGGGACTGAGACAGTAGATATATCTGAAACAACAGGGACTGAGACAGTAGAAATGTCTGAGACAACAGGTATTGAGACAGAGGAAATTTCTGAGACAACATTGACTGAGACAGTGGATATGTCTGAAACAGGGACTGAGACAGTGGTCATGTCTGAGACAACACACATAACTGTGACAACAGGGCCTGAGACCATGGACATGTCTGAGTCAACAGGGACTGAGACAGTGAACATGTGTGAAACAACTGGGACTGAGACAGTGTTCATGTCGTAGACAACAGGGACTGATACAGTGGACATGTATGAGACTACAGGGACTGAGACAGTGGACATGTATCAAAAAACTGGGTGTGAGACAGTGGTCATGTCAGAGACAACAGGGATTGATACAGTCGACATGTCTGAGACAACAGGGATGGAGTAACTGAATATGTCTGAGACAACACGCATATCTCAGCTGCAGGTTCTGAGAACATCGACATGTCCGAGACAACAGGGACTGAGACAGTGGACATGATGGAGACAACAAGGACTGAGACAGTGGACATGTCTGAGACAACTGGGGCTTACAGCGTGGACACATCTAAGACAATCTGGACTCAGACAGGTGACATGTGTGAAGCAACAGGGAATGAGACAGTAGATATATTTAAAACAACATGGGCTGAGACAGTGGACATGTCTGAGACAACAGGGACTGAGCCATTGGACACATCTTCCACAACAGTTTTTGAAATAGTCTTAGACATGTCTAAGACAACAGTGACTGAGACTGTTGACATGTCTGAGACAGTGGACATGTTGACTTTCACACACACACACACACACACACACTGATGAACTGGGTATATCAGGGGGTTCATAAACATTCTACTTTGGACTGACCATTGTCATGCTGTGTCCCCGTGGGAAAATGGCCAGATATCATGGGCTACAGTGCACACCCTGCATCTCCAGATATTTCCAAACACTGGATTCCTGGGTCTTCTGGGGCCTGAGCCTCCAGAAGTATGCAAGCAGCAAAGGAACATCCTGCTCAGTCCAGTCTTTCACGACAAGTGAGGTGTTTCAGTTTGCCTCTGTCCTGGAGTTGCTGGTAACCATGATTCTGAGTTTGATTTGGACTGATGTCATAAACGTGAGGTCACTACCTGGGGTCCTCTGACCCTAGCCTTTTCCTCACTGAGAACATAGGGACTGAGACAGTGGACACATCTGAGACAACCAGGAATGAGACAGTGGCCATATCTGAGACCACAGGGACTGACACATTGGATATCTCTGAAACAAATACAATGAGAAAGTGAACATGTCTGAGACAACAGGGACTGACACAGTGGATATGTCTGAGACAACAGATTCTGAGAAAATGGACATGTCTGAGAAAACAAGGACTAAAATAGTGGACATGTGTGAGACAACAGGGACTGACACAGTGGACATGTCTGATACAATTGTGACTAACAGCGTGTTCATGTCTGAGACAATGGGGACTGTGATATGCGACATGTCTGAAAACAACAGGGACTGATACAGTAGATAAATCTGAGAGAACATGGAGTGATACAGTGGACATGTCTGAGACAACAGGGACTGATACAGTGGACATGTCTGAGAAAACAGGGACTGAGAAAGTGAATATGTCTGAGACAACACACATATCTGAGCTGCAGGTTCTGAGATCATCGACATGTCTGAGACGACAGGGACTGAGATAGTGGACAAGTGTGAAACAACTGTGACTAAAACAGTTGTCCTGTCTGTGACAATAGGCACCGAGATGGTGGACATGTTGGAGACAACAGGGACTGAGAAAGTGGACATGTTTGAGACAACAGGGACATAGAGCATGGACACATTTAAGAAATTCTGGACTCAGACAGGTGACATGTCTGAAACAACAAGGACTGAGACAGTATATATATATATCTGAAACAACATGGACTGATACAGTGGACATGGCTGAGACAACAGGGACTGAGACATTGGACACATCTTAGACAACAGTTTTCGAAAGAGTAGACATGTCTAAGACAACAGAGACTGAGACTATTCACATATCTGAGACAGTGGACATGTTGAATTTCTCACACACACACACATACACTCACACACACACTGATGAACTGGGTATATCAGGGGGTTCATAAACATTCTACTTTGGACTGACCAGTGTCACTTGTGTGTCCCCGTGGGAAAATGGACAATATCATAGGTTAGAGGGCGCACCCTGCGTCTCCAGAAGGTACCAAACACTGGATTCCTAGGTCTTCTGGGGCCAGAGCCTCCAGAAGGCCGCAAGCAGCAAAGCAACATCCTGCTCTGTCCAGACTTTCAGGACAAGTGAAATGTTTCAGGTTGCCACTCTCCTGGAGTTGCTGGTAACCAGGATTCTGAGTTCGATTTGGACTGATGTCATAAATGTCAGGTCACTTCCTGGGATCCTCTGACCCTAGCCTTTTCCTCATTGAGATAACACGGACTGAGGCAGTGGACACATTGGAGACAACCAGGACTGAGACAGTGGACATGTCTGAGACCACAGGGACTGATACAGTACATATATCTGAAAGAACAAGGACTGACACAGTGGACATGTCTGAGACAACAGAGACTGACACAGTGGATATGTCTGAGACAACAGGGATTGAGACTTTAGACATGTCTGAGAAAAAGGGAATGAGAGTGGATATGCCTGATACAACTGTGAATAAGAGTGTGTTCATGTCTGAGACAACAGGGAATGATACAGGCTATAGGACTGAAACAACAGGGACTGAGACAGTAGA
Source organism: Rhizomys pruinosus (assembly GCA_009823505.1). Taxonomy (NCBI): domain Eukaryota; kingdom Metazoa; phylum Chordata; class Mammalia; order Rodentia; family Spalacidae; genus Rhizomys; species Rhizomys pruinosus. Next base: position 1,312,625 of record VZQC01003549.1, read on the forward strand.
TATATCTGAAACAACAGAGACTGAGACAGTGGACATGTCTGAGACAAACGGGAATGAGACACTGGACATGTATGAGACAAAAGGGACTGAGACAGTCGACATGTCTGAACAACAGGGACTGACAGTGGACATGTCTGACACAACACACATATCTGAGACAACAGGTTCTGAGAACATGGACATGTCTGAGTCAACAGGGACTGAGACATTTGATATGTGTGAACGAACACAGAAAGAAACAGTGGATATGTCTGAGACAACACAGACTTAGACAGTGGACACTTCTGAGACAACAGGGTTCAAGACAGAGGACATGTCTGAGATAATAGACACTGAAACAGTGGGCACGTCTGAGTCAACACGGTTCGATAGAGTGGACCATTCTTAGACAATAGAGACTGAGACAGTTGACATGTCTTCGAAAGTGGACAAGTCCTGTCTGAGATGACAGCGACTGAGACAGTGGGACACATCTGAGAAAACAGGGACTGAGACACTGGACACGTCAGTGACAACCAGGACTGAGACAGTGGACATATCTGAGACAGCAGGGACTGCGACAGTGGACATGTCTGAGACAACTGCGACTAAGTGCGTGTTCATGTCTGAGACAAAGGGGACTGAGAAAAGTGACATGTCTGAACCAACAGGGACTGAGACAGTAGATATATCTGAAACAACAGTGACTGATACTGTGGATATGTCTTAGAGAACAGGTATGAGAGAATAGACATGGCTTAGACAACAGGGACTGAGACAGTGGACATGTCTGAGACAACACACATACCTGTGACAACAGGGCCTGAGACCATGGACAGGTCTGAGTCAACAGGGACTGAGACAGTGGACATGTGTGAAACAACTGGGACTGAGACAGTGTTCATGTCTTAGACAACAGGGACTCATACAGTGGACATGTATGAGACGTCAGGGACTGAGACAGTGGACATGTGTCAAACAACTGGGTCTGAGACAGTGGTCACGTCTGAGACAACAGGGACTGATACCGTCGACATGTCAGAGACAACAGGGACGGAGAAACTGAATATGTCTGAGACAACACGCTTATCTCAGCTGCAGGTTCTGAGAACATTGACATGTCCGCGACAACAGGGACTGAGACAGTGGACATGACAGAGACAACAGGGACTGAGACAGTGGACATGTCTGAGAAAACCGGGACTTACAGCGTGGACACATCTAAGACAATCTGGACTCAGACAGGTGACATGTGTGAAGCAACAGGGAATGAGACAGTAGATATATTTGAAACAACATGGACTGAGACAGTGGACATGTCTGAGACAACAGGGTCTGAGCCATTGGACACATCTTCCACAACAGTTTTTGAAACAGTGGACATGTCTAAGACAACAGAGACTGAGACTGTTGACATGTCTGAGACAGTGGACATGTTGACTTACACACACACACACACACACACACACACACACTGATGACCTGGGTATATCAGGGGGTTCATAAACTTTCTACTTTGGACTTACCATTGTCACTTCTGTGTCCCCATGGGAAAATGGCCAGATATCATCGGCTACAGTGAGCACCCTGCATCTCCAGATATTTCCAAACACTGGATTCCTGGGTCTTCTGGGGCCTGAGCCTCCAGAAGTATGCAAGCAGCAAAGGAACATCCTGCTCAGTCCAGTCTTTCACGACAAGTGAGGTGTTTCAGTTTGTCTCTGTCCTGGAGTTGCTGGTTCTGAGTTTGATTTGGACTGATGCCATAAACGTGAGGTCACTACCTGGGGTCCTCTGACCCTAGCCTTTTCCTCACTGAGAACATAGGGACTGAGACAGTGGACACATCTGAGACAACCAGGAATGAGACAGTGGCCATATCTGAGACCACAGGGACTGACACATTGGATATCTCTGAAACAAATGCACTGAGAAAGTGGACATGTCTGAGACAACAGGGACTGACACAGTGGATATGTCTGAGACAACAGGTTCTGAGAACATGGACATGTCTGAGAAAAAAAGGAATAAAACAGTGGACATGTGTGAGACAACAGGGACTGACACAGTGGACATGTCTGATACAACTGCGACTAAGAGCATGTTTATGTCTGAGACAATGGGGACTGTGATATGCGACATGTCTGAAAACAACAGGGACTGAGACAGTGGACATGTCTGACACAATATCAACTCAGACAGTGGACATGTCTGAGACAACAGGGACTGAGACAGTGGACATGTCTGACACAACATCAACTCAGACAGTGGACATGTCTGAGACCACAGGGACTCTGAACTTGTGCATGTCTAAGACAGCAGGAAATGAGATATTAGACATGCTTGAGACAATAGGGACTGAGACAGTGGACACATGTGAGTCAACAGAGTTCTAGACAGTGGATCTGAGACAATAGAGACTGAGACAGTTGACCTGTCTTCACCAGTGGACAAATCCTGTCTGAGATGATAGTGAGTGAGACACATCTGAGACAACAGGGACTGAGACAGTGGACATATATGAGACAACCAAGAATGAGACTGTGGATATATCTGAGACAACAGTACTGACACCTTGGACATGTCTGCGACAACAGGGAATCAGACATTCTACTTGTCTGAGAATGCAGGGCCTCAGACACTGGATATATCTGAGACAGCCGGGACTGAGACTTTGGACATGTCTGAGAAAACAGGGACTGAAACAGTGGACATGTCTGAGACAACAGGGACTGACACAGTGGATATGTATGAGACAAGCGGGACTGAGATTTTGGACATGTCTGAGACTACAGGGACTGAGACAGTGAACATGTCTGATACAACTGTGACTAAGAGCGTGCTCAGGTCTGAGACAATGGGGACTGAGACAGGCTACATGTCTGAAACAACAGGGACTGGGACAGTAGATATATCTGAAACAACATGGGCTGAGACAGTGGAAATGTCTGAGACAACGGGTACTGAGACAGAGGACATGTCTTAGACAACAGGGACAGAGATTGACATTTCTGAAACAACAGGGTTTGAGACCATGGACATGTCTGAGACAACAGGGACTAAGAAAGTGGGCATGTGTGAAACAAGTGGGCCTGAGACAGTGTTCATGTATTAGACAACAGGGACTGATACACTGGATGTGTATGAGACAACAGGGACTGAGGCAGTTGACATGTGTGAAACAACTGGGACTGAGACAGTGGTCATGTCTGAGATAAAAGGGACTGATACATTGGACATGTCTGAGACAACAGGGACTGAGAAAGTGAATAGTTCTGAGACAACACACATATCTGAGCTGCAGGTTCTGAGACCATCAACATATCCGAGACAACAGGGACTGAGATAGTGGACATGTGTGAAACAACTGTGACTAAAACAGTTTTCATCTGCGACAATAGGGACTGAGATAGTGGACATGTCGGAGACAACAGGGACTGAGAAATTGGACATATTTGAGACAACCGGGACATAGAGCATGGACACATTTAAGACAATCTGGACTCAGACAGGTGACATGTCTGAAACAACAAGGACTGAGACAGTAGATATATCTGAAACAACATGGACTGATACAGTGGACATGTCTGAGACAACAGGGACTGAGACATTGGACACATCTTAGACAATAGTTTTCGAAACAATGGACATGTCTAAGACAGCAGAGACCGAGACTGTTGACATCTCTGAGACAGGACATGTTGACTTTCTCTCTCTCACACACAGGCACACACACACACACACACACACAGATTAACTGGGTATATCAGGGGGTTCATAAACTATCTACATTGGACTGACCAGTGTCACTTGTGTGTCCCCGTGGAAAAATGGCCAGGTATCATGGGCTAGAGGGCACACCCTGCGTCTCCAGAAGCTGTCAAACACTGGATTCCTGGGTCTTCTGGGGCCAGAGCCTCCAGAAGGCAGCAAGCAGCAAAGCAACATCCTGCTCAGTCAAGACTTTCACGACAAGTGAAGCGCTTCAGGTTGCCACTCTCCTGTAGTTGCTGGTAACCAGGATTCTGAGTTAGATTTGGACTGATGTCATAAATGTCAGGTCACTTCCTGGGATCCTCTGACCCTAGCCTTTTCCTCACTGATATAACAGGGACTGAGACACTGGACACATTCTAGATAACCAGGATTGTGACAGTGGACATGTCTGAGACCACAGGGACTGACACAGTACATATATCTGAAAGAACAAGGACTGACACAGTGGACATGTTTGAGACAACAGGGACTGACACAGTGGATATGTGTGAGACAACAGGGAATGAGACATTGGACATGTCTGAGAAAAAGGGAATGAGACAGTGGATTTGCCTGATACAGCTGTGAATAAGAGCATGTTCATGTCTGAGACAACAGGGAATGATACAGGCTAGAGGACTGAAACAACAGGGACTGAGACAGTAGATATATCTGAAACAACAGAGACTGAGATAGTGGACATGACTGAGACAAAAGGGAATGAGACACTGGACATGTATGAGACAAAAGGGACTGAGACAGTCGACATGTCTGAAACAACAGGGACTGACAGTGGACATGTCTGACACAACACACATATCTGAGACAACAGGTTCTGAGAACATGGACATGTCTGAGACAAAAGGGACTGAGACATTTGATATGTGTGAACGAACACAGAATGAAACAGTGGATATGTCTGAGACAACACAGACTTAGACAGTGGACACTTCTGAGACAACAGGGTTTGAGACAGAGGACATGTCTGAGACAATAGACACTGAGACAGTGGGCATGCCCAAGTCAACACGGTTCGATAGAGTGGACCATTCTTAGACAATAGAGACTGAGACAGTTGACATGTCTTCGAAAGTGGACAAGTCCTGTCTGAGATGACAGCGACTGAGACAGTAGGCACATCTGAGAAAACAGGGACTGAGGCAGTGGACACGTCTGTGACAACCAGGACTGTGACAGTGGACATATCTGAGACAACAGGGACTGCAACAGTGGACATGTCTGAGACAACTGCAACTAAGTGCGTGTTCATGTCTGAGACAAAGTGGACTGAGACAAGTGACATGTCTGAACCAACAGGGACTGAGACAGTAGATATATCTGAAACAACAGTGACTGATACTGTGGATATGTCTTCGACACCAGGCATGAGAGTGGACATGGCTTAGACAACAGGGACTGAGACAGTGGACATGTCTGAGACAACACACATATCTGAGAAAACAATGTCTGAGATCCTCGACATGTCCTAGACAACAGGAACTGAGACATTGGACATATGTGAAACAATTGTGACTGAAACAGTGGTCATGTCTGAGACAAAAGGTACTGAGAGAGTGGACATGTGTCAGACAACAGAGAATGAGACAGTGGACTCGTCTGAATCAACAGGGTTGGAGACAGTGGACCTGTCTTAGAAAATAGCGATTGAGACAGTTGACATATCTTCACCAGTGGACACGTCCTGTCTGTGATGATAGGGAATGAGACAATGGACACATCTGAGACAACAGCGACTGAGACAGTGGACACATCAGAGACAAGAGGGCCTGAGAGAGTGGACATGTCTGAGAAAACAGGGACTTACACATTGGATATGGCTGAAACAAAAGGGACTGAGACAGTGGACAAGTCTGAGACAACAGGGTCTTAGGCAGTGGACATGTCTGAGACAACAGGGACTGACACAGTGTATATGTCTGAAACAACAGGGACTGAGACAGTGGACAAACCTGAGACAACAGGGACTGAGACAGTGGACATGTCTGACATAACTGCGACTAAGATCATGTACATGTCTGAGACAACGTAGATTGAGACAGGCGACATTTCTGAAACAACAGGGACTGAGTGAGTAGATATATCTGAAAAACCAGGGACTGAGACTGTGGAAATGTCTGAGACAACAGGGACTGAGACAGACGTCATGTCTGAGACAACAGGGACTGAGACAGTGGACACGTTTGAGACAACAGTTTTCAAAGCAGTGGACATGTCTGAGAAAACAGAATGAGACAGTTGACATGACTGAGACAGTGGGCATGTTGACTTTCTCACACACACACACTCACACACAGACACAAACTCACACAGACACACAGACACACAGACACACACACACACACACACACACACACACACACCCTGATGAACTGGGTATATCAGGGGGTTCATAAACTTTCTACCTTGGAATGACCAGTGTCACTTGTGTGTCCCCGTTGTAAAATGGCCAGATATGATGGGCTAGAGGGTGCACTCTGCATCTCCAGATGTTTGCAAACACTGGATTCCTGGGTCTTTGGGGGACTGAGCCTCCAGAAGGCCGCAAGCAGCAAAGTAACATCCTGCTCACTCCAGTCTTTCAAGACAAGTGAGGTGTTTCAGGTTGCCACTGTCCTGTAGTTCCTGGTAACCAGGATTCTGTGTTCAATTTGTAATGGTGTCATAAAGCTGAGGTCACTTCCTGGGGTCCTCTGACCCTAGCCTTATCCTCACTGAGATAACAGGGATTGAGACAGGGGTCACATCCTAGATAACCAGGACTGAGACAGTGGACATGTCTGAGACCACAGGGATTGACACAGTGGATATATCTGAAACAACAGGGACTGACACAGTTGACATGTCTGAGACAACAGGGATTGAGACTTTGGACATGTCTGAGAAAAGAGGGAATGACACAGAGGACATGCCTGATACAACTGCGAATAAGAGCGTGTTCATGTTTGAGACAATGGGGAATGTGACAGGCTATAGGTCTGAAAGAACAAGGACTGAGGTAGTAGATATACCTGAAAGAACTGGGACTGAGACAGTGGACATGTCTGAGACAAAAGGAAATGAGACATGGACATGTCTGAGACAACAGGGACTGAGCCAATGGACATGTCTTAGACAGCAGGTAGGATTCTGTGGTCGATTTGTAATGGTGTCATAAAGGTGAGGTCACTTCCTGGGTTCCTCTGACCCTAGCCTTTTCCTCACTGAGATAACAGGGACTGAGACAGGAGACACATCCTACACAACCAGGATTGAGACAGTGTACATATCTGAGACCAGAGGGATTAACACAGTGGATATATCTGAAACAACAGGGACTGACACAGTGGACATGTCTGAGACAACAGGGACTGACACAGTGTATATGTTTGAGACAACAGTGATTGAGACTTTGGACATGTCTAAGAAAAGAGAGAGTGACACTGAGGACATGCCTGATACAACTGCGAATATGAGTGTGTTCATGTCTGAGACAATGGGGAATGAAACAGGCTATAGGTTTGAAACAACAGGGACTGAGGCAGTAGATATATCTGAAAGAACTGGGACTGAGACAGTGGACATGTATGAGACAAAAGGAAATGAGACACTGGTCATTTATGTGACAACAGGGACCGAGACAGTGGACATGCCTGAAACAACAGGGACTGAGATAGTGGACATGTCTGACACAACACACATATCTGAGACAACAGGGTCTGAGAACATGGACATGTCTGAGACAAAGACTGAGACAGTTGATATGTATGAAACAACACGGACTGAGACAGTGGACATGTCTGAGACAACAGGGACTGAGACAGTGGACACTTCTGAGACAACAGGTTTCGAGACAGAGGACATGACTGAGAAAATAGATACTGAGACAGTGGACACGTCTGAGTCAACATAGTTCAATACAGTGGACCATTCTTAGACAATAGAGACTGAGATAGTTGGCATGTCTTCGACAGTGGACAAGTCCTGTCTGAGATGACAGCGACTGAAAGAGTGGACACATCTGAGGCAACAGCGACTGAGACAGTGGACATATCTGTGACAACCAGGACTGAGACAGTGGACATATCTGAGACAACAGGGATTGTGACAGTGGATATGTCTGAGACAATTGCAACGATGTGCGTATTCATTTCTGAGACAATGGGGACTAAGAAAAGTGACATTTCTGAAACATCAGGGAGACAGTAGACATATCTGAAACAACAGTTACTGATACTGTGGATATGTCTTAGACAACAGGCATGAGAGAGTGGACATGTCTGAGTCAACAGGGACTGAGACAGTGGACACATCTGTGACAACAAGGACTGAGACAGTGGACATATCTGAGACAACAGGGACTGAGACAGTGGACATGTCTGAGACAACTGCGACTAAGTGCCTATTCATGTCTGAGACAACGGGGATTGAGACAAGTGACATTTCTGAAACAACAGGGACTGAGGCAGTAGATACATCTGAAACAACAGTGACTGATACGGTGGATATGTCTTAGACAACAGCCATGAGAGAGTGGACATATCTGAGACAACAGGAACTAAGACAGTGGACATGTCTGAGACAACACACATATCTGAGAAAACAGGGCCTGAGACCATCAACATGTCCGAGAAAACAGGAACTGAGAGAGTGGACATTTGTGAAACAACTGCGACAGAGACAGTGGTCATGTCTGAGACAAAAGGCACTGAGAGAGTGGACCTGTCTGAGACAACATAGGCTGAGACACTGGACTCGTCTGAATCAACAGGGTTCGAGACAGTGGACCTGTCTTAGACAATAGCGACTGAGACTGTTGACATGTCTTTGCCAGTGGACAAGTCCTGTCTGTCATGATAGCAACTGGGACTGAGACAGTGGTCATGTCTGTGACAACAGGGACTGATACAGTGGACATGTCTGAGACCACAGGGACTGACACAGTGGATATATCTGAAACAACAGGGACTGAGACAGTGGACATGTCTGAGACAACACACATATCTGAGAAAACAGGGTCTGAGACCAGAGACATGTCAAAGACAACAGAGACTGAGACAGTGGACATGTGTGAAACAACTGCGAATGAGAAAGTGGTCATGTCTGAGACAACAGGGACTGAGACTTTGGACATGTCTGAGAAAACAGGGACTTAGAGCATGGATACATCTAGGACAATGGGGACTCAGACAGGTGACATTCCTGAAATAACAGGGACAGATACAGTAGATTTAACTGAAATAACAGGACTGAGACAGTGAACATGTCTGAGACAACAGGTACTGAGACCTTATACCTGTCTGAGAAAACGGGGATTCAGACATTGGACCTGTCTGAAAATGCAGGGAATCAGACACTGGAAATATTAGAGACAACCAGGACTGAGACTTTGGACATGTCTGAGAGAACAGGGAGTGAGACAGTGGACATGTATGAGACAACAGGCAATGAGACAGTCAACATATTTGAAACAACAGAGAATGAGATAATGGACATGTCTGAGACAACAGTTACTGAGACAGTGGACTCATCTGAGACAATGGGTTCCAGACTGTGGACCTGTCTGAGACAATACCAACTAAGAGAGTTGACATGTCTTCACCAGTGGAGAAGTCCTGTCTGTGATGACAGTGACTGAGACAGTGGACACATCTGAGACAACAGGGACTGAGACAGTGGACACATCTGAGTCAAGAGGAGTTGAGAGAATGCACATGTCTGAGATAACAGGGTCTAACACAGTGTATATGTCGGAAACAACAGGGACTGAGACAGTGGACAAATCTGAGACAACAGAGACTGAGACAGTTGACATGTCTGAGACAGTGGACATGTCTGAGACAACACACATATCTGCGAAAACAGGGTTTGAGACCATCAACATGTCAAGACAACACAGACTAAGACAGTGGACATTTCTGAAACAACAGGGAATGAGACAGTAGATATATCTGAAACAACAGGGACTGAGACTGTGGACATGTCTGATACAACTACGACTAAGAGCGTGTTCATGTCTGAGACAACAGGGACTGAGACAGGAAACATTTCTGAAACAACAGGGACTGAGACAGTAGACACATATGAAAAAACAGGGACTGAGACTGTGGACATGACTGAGACAGTACACAAATCTGAGAAAACAGGGTCTGAGACCATCAACATGTCTGAGACAACAGGGAATGACATGTGTGAAACAACTGCGACTGAGACAGTGGTCATGTCTGAGACAACAGGGTTCTAGACATTGGACGTGTCTGAGACAATAGAGACTGAGACAGTTTACATGTCTTTGCCAATGGAGAAGTAATGTCTGAGATAACAGGGACTGAGACAGTGGACACCTGTGAGACAACAGGGACTGAGACAGTGGACACAATTGAGACAAACAGGACTGAGACAATGGACATAACTGAGACAACAGGGACTGAGACAGTGGACATGTCTGAGACAACAGGGACTGAGACATTGGACATGTCTGAGACAACAGGGACTGAGGCAGCGGACATGTCTGATACAGCTGCGACTAAAAGCGTGTTCATGTGTGAGACAAAGGGGACTGAGAGGCAATATTTCTGAAACTACAGTTACTGAGAGAGTAGATATATCTGAAACAACAGGGAATGAGCAGTGGACAAATTGAGACAAGGACTGAGACAGTGGACATATCGGAGACAACCAGGACTGATACAGTGGACATATCTGAGAAAACAGGTTCTGAGACCTTGGACATGTCTCAGACAACAGGGATTCAGACATTTGACATGTCTGAGACTGCAGGGACTCAGACACCAGATAATCTGAAACAACCGGAACTGAGACTTTGGATATGCCTGAGAGAACAGGGATTGAGACAGTGGACATGCCTGAGACAAGAGTCACTGAGACAGTGAATATATGTGAAACAACAGGGACTGAGTCAGTGGACATGTCTTAGACAACAGGGACTGAAACAGTGGACACATCTGAATCAACACGGTTTGAGACAGTGGACCAGTCTTAGACAATAGAGACTGAGACAACTGACATGTTTTCGTCAGTGGACAAGTCTTGTCTGAGATGACAGTCACAGAGACAGTGGACACATCTGAGACAACAGTGACTGAGACAGTGGACACATCTGAGAAAACCAGGATTGAGATTGACTCAGACTTGTCCACTGTCTCAGTCCCTGTTATCTCAGATATGTCCACTGTCTCATTCCCTTCTGTTTCACACATGTTCACTGTCTCAGTGCCTGTTGTCTCAGATATGTCCAGTGTCTCAGTCCCTGTTCTCTCAGACATGTCCAAAATCTCATTCCAAGTTATCACAGATATGTCCAGTGTCTGAGTCCCTGAAGTCTCAGTCCTATCAAACATCCGATTCCCTGTTGTCTCAGACATGTCCAAGGTCTCAGTACCTGTTGTCTCAGATATGTCCCCTGTCTCAGTCCTGGTTGTCTCAGATGTGTCCACTGTCTCATTCCCTGTTGTCTCAGATGAGTCTACTGTCTCAGTCACTATCATCTCAGACAGAACTTGTCCACGGGCGAAGACATGTCAATAGTCTCAGGCTGTGTTGTCTCAGACAGGTCTACTGTCTCAAATCCTGTTGACTCAGACGAGTCCAATGTCTCAGTCCCTGTTATTTCAGACATGTCCAATGTCTCGAACCCTGTTGACTCAGATGAGTCCACTGTCTCAGTCATTGTTGTCTCAGACATGTCCACTGTCTCAGTCCCTGTTGTTTCATACATGTTCACAGTCTCAGTCCCTGTTGTTTCAGATATGTAGCTTGTCTCATTCTCCGTTGTCTCAGATATGAACACACTCTTAGATGCAGTTGTATCAGACATTTCCACTGTCTCAGTCCTTGTAGTCTCAGACATGTCCAAAGTCTCAGTCCCTGCTGTCTCATTTATGACCACTGTCTCACTCCTGGTTGTCTCAGATGTGTGCACTGTTTCATTCCCTGTTGTCTCAGATGTGTCCACTCTCTCTGTCTCTGTCATCTCAGACATAACTTGTCCACTGGCGAAGACATATCAATTGTCTCAGTCTCTATTGTACCAGACTGGTCCACTCTCTCAAACCGTGATGACTCAGACTTGTCTACTGTCTCAGGACCTGTTGTCTCAGATGTGTCCACTCTCTCAGTCACTGCCATCTCAAACAGGACTTGTCCACTGGTGAAGACATGTCAACTGTCTCATTCACTATTGTCTCAGACACGTCCTCTGTCTAACCAGGATTCTGAGTACTTTTTGGACTGATGTCATAAAGGTGAGTCACTTCCTCTGGTCCTCTTACCTCTTCCTCACTGAGGCAACAGGGACTGAGACAGTGAACATGTCTGATAGAACTGCAAATAAGAGCGTGTTCATGTCTGAGACAACGGGGACTGAGACAGGCTACAAGTCTGAAACCACAGGGACTGAGAGAGTAGATATAACTGAAACAACAGAGACTGAGACAGTGGACATGTCTGAGACAACATGGAAGGAGACAGTGGACATATCTGAGAAAACATGGACTGAGACAGTGGACATATCTGAAACAAGAGGGACTGAGACAGTGGACATTTCTGAGACAACACACATATCTGTGACATCAGGGTCTGAGACCATGGACATGTCTGAGACAACAGGGACTAAGACAGTGGACATGTGGTAAACAAGAAGAACTGAGACAGTAGATGTGTCTGAGACAACAGGGACTAAGACAGTGGATATGTGGTAAACAAGAAAAACTGAGACAGTAGACGTGTCTGTGACAACAGGGACTAAGACAGTGGACACGTCTGAGACAACAGGATTCGAGACAGTGGGCATGTCTGAGACCACAGGGACTGAGACAATGGACATATCTGAAACAAGAGGGACTGAGACAGTGGACATTTTTGAGACAACACACATAGCTGTGACAACAGGGCCTGAGACCATGGACATGTCTGAGACAACAGGGACTGAGACAGTGGACATGTGTGAAACAACTGGGATTGAGACTGTGGTCATGTCTGATACAAAAACAACCTAGACAGTAGACACATGGGAGACAACAGGGACTGAGACAGTGGACATTTCTGAGACAGCACCAACTGACACAGTGGATATGTCTGAAACAACAGGGACTGAGACAGTGGACAAGTCTGAGACAACAGGGACTGAGACAGTGGACATGTCTAATACAACAGCGACTAAGAGTGTGTTCATGACTGAGACAATGGGGACTGAGACTGTGGACATATCTGAGACTACAGGGACTGAGACTGTGGACATGTCTGAGACAACAGGGACTGACACAGTGGATATGTCTGAAACAGCGGGGACTGAGACAGTGGACAAGTCTGAGACAACAGGGACTGAGACAGTGGACATGTCTGATACAACTGTAACTAAGAGCTTGTTCATGTCTGAGACAACAGGGACTGAGACAGGAGACATTTCTGAAAAAACAGGGACCTAGAAATTAGATATATCCAAAACAACAGTGATTGAGACTGTGGACATGTCTGAGACAACAGGGACTGAGACAGTGGACATGTTGAGACAACAGGAACTGAGACAGTGGACATGTCTGAGACAACACACATATCTGAGAAACAGTGTCTGAGACCATTGATATGTCTGTGACAACAGGGATTGAGACAGTGGACATGTTTGAAACAATTGCGACTGAAACAGTGGTCGTGCCTGAGACCAGATTTGTAGACAGTGGACCTGTGTGAGAAAATTGTGACTGAGATAGTTGATATGTCCTCACCAGTGGAAAAGTCCTGTCTGAGATGACAGTGACTGAGACTCTGGAAACATCTGAGACAACAGTGAATAATATAGTGGACATGTCTGAGACAACAGGGACTGACACAGTGGATATGTCTGAGACAACAGGGACTGAGAGTATGGACATGTCTGAGACAAAAGAGACTGACACAGTGGACATGTCTGATACAACTGAGACTACAAGCGTTTTCATGTCTGAGACAACAGGGACTGAGACAGGCTACATGTCTGAAACAACAGTGACTGAGAGAGTCAATATATCTGAAACAACAGAGACTTAGACCGTGGACATATCTGAAATGACAGGGACTGAGACAGTGGACATGTCTGAGAAAACAGGGATTGACAGTGGACATATATGAAACAACAGGGACTGAGACAGTGCACATGTCTGAGACAACACACATAACTGTGCAATAGGTTCCAAGACTATGGACCTGTCTAAAACAACAGCGACAGAGACAGTGGAAATGTGTGAAAAAACAGGGAGTGAGAAAGTGGTCATGTCTGAGACTACAAAAACTGAGGCATTGGACACGTCAGAGACAACCGGGACTGAGACAGTGGATGTGTGTGAGACAACACACATATCTGAGAAAACAGTGTCTGGGACCATGGACATTTCTGCGACATCAGGGACTGAGAAAGTGTACATCACTGAGACAACAGGAACTGACATAGTGGACACATCTGAGACAGCAGGGTTCAAGACCGTGGACATGTCTGTGACAACAGAGATTGAAAATGTTGATATGTCTGAGACAGTGGACATGTTGACTTTCTCACACACACAAACACACACACACACACACACTGATGAACTGGTTATATCAGGGGGATCACAAATTTTCTACTTTGTAATGACCAGTGTCACTTGTGTGTCCCCGTGGGAAAATGGCCTGGGATGATGGGATAGAGGGTGCAGCCTGTGTCTCCGGATTTCTCCACACATTGGATTCCTGGATCTTCTGGGGCCTGAGCCTCCAGAAGGCCGCAAGTAGCAAAGCAACATCCTGCTTAGTCCAGTCTTTCAAGAAAATTGAGGTGTTTCATATTGTCACTGGCCTGTAGTTGCTTTTAACCAGGATACTCCGTTCATTTTGGACTGTTGTCATAAAGGTGAGGTCACATCCTGGAGTCCTCTGAACCTAGCCTATTCCTCACTGAGACAACAGGGACTGAGCCAGTGAACATGTCTGAGACAACACGGACTGAAATAGTGGACATGTCTGATACAACTGCAACTAAGAGTTTGTTCATGTCTGAGACAATGGGGACTGAGACAGGCTTCATGTCTGAAACAACAGGGAATGAGACAGCAGATATATCTGAAACCAAAATGGACTGAGATAGTGGATACGTCTGAGACAACAGGCACTGAGACCGTGGACATGTCTGAGACAACAAGGACTGAGACATTGGACATGTATGAGACAACAGGGACTGAGACATTGGACATGTCTGAGACAACAGGGACTGAGACCTTGGACATGTCTGAGACAACAGGGGATCAGTCATTGGAAATTTCTGAGACAACAGGGACTGAGACAGTGAACATGGCTGAGACAACAGATTCTGAGACCATGGACACGTCTGAGAAAATAGGGAATGGCACAGTGGACATGTATGAGACAACAGATACTGAGACCATGAACATGTCTGAGACAATACGGACTGACACAGTGGACATGTCTGAGACAATGTGAACTGAGACCTTGTACAAGTCTGAGATAAGAGGTAATTGTACAGTGGACTTGTCGGAGACAACAGGGACTGAGATAGTGGATATGTCTGAGACAACACTGACTGAGACAGTGGACGTGTCTCAGATAACAGGCACTTAGACATTGGACATTTATGAGACAACAGGGTCTGAGACAAGGGGACATGGCTGAGAAAAAAGGAATTGAGACAGTGGAAAAGTGTGAAACAACAGGGAATGAGAGAGTGAACATGTCTGAGACAAAAGGGACTGAGACTGTAGACACGTCTGAGTCAACATGGTTTGAGACCATGTACATGTCTGAGACAACAGGGACTGAGACAGTGGACATGTCTGGGACAACAGGGACTGAGTCAGTAGACATATCTAATACAACTGCGACTAAGAGCGTGTTCAGGTCTGAGACAATGGGGACTGAGACAGGCTACATGTCTGAAACAACAGGGACTAAGACAGTAGATATATCTGAAACAACAGGGAATGAGACTGTGGACATGTCGGAGACAACAGGGACTGAGACATTGGACATGTCTGAGACAACAGGGACTGAGACAGTGGACACGTCTGAGTCAACATGTTTCAATACAGTGGACCAGTCTGAGACAATAGAGACCGAGATAGTGAACATATCAACGCCATTGGACATGTCCTATCTGAGATGACAGCGACTGAGATATTGGACATATCTGAGAGAACAGGGACTGAGACAGTGGACTCGTCTGAGTCCACAGGGTTGGAGACAGTGGACCTGACTGAGACAATAGAGAATGAGAAAGTTGACATGTCTTCGCCAATACACAAGTCCTGTCTGAGATGACAACCAATGAGTCAGTAGACACATCTGAGACAACCAGGAATAAAAGAGTGGAAATATCTGAGAAAACAGGGACTGAGACAGTGGACTCATCTGAGTCCACAGGGTTGGAGACAGTGGACCTGACTGAAACAATAGAGAATGAGAAAGTTGACATGTCTTCGCCAGTACACAAGTCCTGTCTGAGATGACAACCAATGAGTCAGTAGACACGTCTGAGACAACCAGGACTGAGACAGGGGACATATCTGAGACAACAGGTACTGAGACCTTGAGCATGTCTGAGACAACAGAGAATCAGATATTTGATGGGTCTGAGACTGCAGGGATTCAGACAATGGACATATATGAGATGACTGGAACTGAGACTTTGGACATGTCTGAGAGAACAGGGACTGGGACAGTGGACATGTCTGAGACAACAGGCACTGAGACAGTGAACATGTGTGAAACAAAAGGGAGTAAGACAGTGGACATATCTTAGACAACAGGGACTGAGACATTGGACACTTCTGAGTCAACATGGTTCGATAGAGTGGACCACTCTGAGAAAATAGAGACTGATACAGTGGACGCATCTGAGACCACCAGGACTGAGACAGTGGACATATCTCTGACAACAGGTACTGAGACAGTGGACATGTCTAACACAACAGGGACTGACACAGTGGATATATCTGAGACAACCGGGACTGAGACTTTGGACATGTCTGAGACAACAGGGGACTGAGACAGTAGACATCTCTGATACAACTGAGAAATGAGCTTGTTCATGTCTGAGACAACGGGGAGTGGGACTGGCTACATGTCTGAAACAACAGGGACTGTGACTGTAGATATAACTGAAACAACAAGGAAGGAGACAACATGGACTGAGAGAGTGGACATGTCTGAGACAACAGGGCCTGAGACAGTGAACATATCTGAAACAACAGGGACTGAGACAGTGGACATGTCTGAGACAATACATATATCTGTGACAACAGGGTTTGAGACCATGGACATGTCTGAGACAACAGGTAGTGAGACAGTGTACATGGTGAAACAACTGGGATTGAGACAGTGGTCATGTCTGAGACAACAGGGACTGAGACAGTGGACATGTCTGAGACAACAGTGACTGAGACAGTGGACATGTCTGAGACAATAAACATATCTGAGACAAAAGGTTCTGAGACCATGATCATGTCTGAGACAACAGGGACTGAGACAGTGGACATGTGTGAATCACACACACACACAACACACACTGATGAACTGGGTATATTAGGGGGATCACAAACCTTGTACTTGGGACTGACTAGTGTCACTTCTGTGTCCCCGTGGAAAAATGGCCAAATATGATGGGCCATTTTTGGTGCACCATGCATCTCCAAAATTTCCAAACACTGGATTCCTGGGTCTTCTGCGGCCTGAAGCTCCAGAAGTCAGCAAGCAGCAAAGCAACATCCTGCTCAGTCCAGTCTTTCAAGACAAGTGAGGTGTTTCATATTGTCACTGGACTGTAGTTGCTGGTAACCAGGATATTCAGTTCATTTTGGACTGTTGTCATAAAGGTGAGGTCACATCCTGGGGTCCTCTGAACCTAGACTCTTCCTCACTGAGACAACAGGGACTGAGCCAGTGGACATGTCTGAGACAACAGGGACTGACACAGTGGACATGTCTGATACTACTGCAAGTAAGAGTTTGTTCATGTCTGAGACAACGGGGACTGAGACAGGCTACATGTCTGAAACAACAGGGAATGAGACAGCAGATATATCTGAAACAACATGGACTGAGATAGCGGATATATCTGAGACAACAGGCACTGAGACCCTGGACATGTCTGAGACAACAGGGACTGAAACATTGGACATGTATGAGACAACAGGGACTGACACTGTGGAGAAGTCTAAGACAACAGGAAATGAGACGTTGTACATGTCTGAGAAATCAGGGACTGGGAGAGTGGACCTGTCTGAGAAAACAGGGACTAGGATAGGGGATATGTCTGAGACCACACTGAGTGAGACATTGGACATATCTGAAAGAACAGGGTCTAAGACAGGGAACATGGCTGAGAAAACAGGGACTGAGTCAGTGGACATATATGAGACAACCACGATTGAGACAGTGTATATGTATGAGAGAACCGGGACTGACACAGTGGACATGTCTGAGACAACACACATATCTGAGAAAACAGGGTCTGAGAACATCAACATGTCATAGACAACAGGGAATGAGACAATGGACATGTGTGAAAAAACTGTGACTGAGACAGGGGTCATGTCTGATACAACAGGATTCTAGTCAGTGGACGTGTCTGAGACAATAGCGACTGAGATAGGTGACATGTCTTCGCCAGTGGACAAGTCCTGTCTGAGATGACAGCGACTGAGACAATGGACACATCTGAGACAACAGGGACTGAGACAGTGGACACATCTGAGAGAAGCAGGACTGAGACTGTGGAAATGTCTGAGAAAACAGGGACTGATGCAGTGGATATGTCTGAGGCAACTGGGACTGAGATTTTGGACATGTCTGAGACAACAGGGCCTGAGACAGTGGACATGTATGATACAACTGCAAATAAGAGCATATTCATGTCTGAGACAATGGGTAATGA
Source organism: Rhizomys pruinosus (assembly GCA_009823505.1). NCBI lineage: Eukaryota > Metazoa > Chordata > Mammalia > Rodentia > Spalacidae > Rhizomys > Rhizomys pruinosus. The sequence goes on from VZQC01003549.1 coordinate 1,331,274, forward strand.
GACAGGCTACATGTCTGAAACGACAGGGACTGAGACAGTAGATATATCTGAAAAAACAGTGACTGAGACAGTGGCCATGTCTAAGACAACAGAGACTGAGACAGTGGACAAGTCTGAGACAACAGGGACTGAGAGAGTGGACATGTGTGAAACAACAAGGAATGCGACAGTGGACATTTCTGAGACAACAGGGACTGACTGAGACAGTGGACTCGTCTGAGTCTACAGGGTTGGAGACAGTGGACCTATCTGAGACAATAAAGAATGAGAAAGTTGACATGTCTACACCAGTACACAAGTCCTCTCTGAGATGACAACCAATGAGACAGTAGACATATCTGAGACAACAGGGACTGAGACAGTAGACACATCTGAGACATTGGACTGAGACATGGGACATATCTGAGAAAACAGGTACTGAAACCTTGAACATGTCTGAGACAATAGGGAATCAGACTTTTGACAGGTCTGAGACTGCAGGGATTCAGCACTGGACATATATGAGATAACCGGGACTGAGACTTTGGACATGTCTGAGACAACAGACACTGAGACAGTGGACATGTCTGAGACAACAGACACTGAGAGATTGAACATGTGTGAAACAAAAGGGAATAAGAGAGTGGGCATGTCTGAGACAACAGGGACTGAGACAGAGGACACCTCTGAGTCAACACAGTTCGATAGAGTGGACCAGTGTGAGAAAATAGAGACTGAAACCATGGACACATCTGAGACCACCAGGACTGAGACAGTGGACATATCTCTGACAACAGGTACTCAGACAGTGGAGATGTCTGACACAACAGGGACTGACACAGTGGATATATCTGAGACAACAGGGACTGAGACTTTAGACACGTCTGAGACAACAGGGACTGAGACAGTGGACATGTCTGATACAATTGAGACATGAGCTTGTTCATGTCTGAGACAACAGGCAGTGAGACAGGCTACGTGTCTGAAACAACAGGGACTGTGACTGAAGATATAACTGAAACAACAGGGCATGAGACAGTGGACATGTCTGAAACAACAGGGACTGAGACATTGGACAAATCTGAAACAACATGAACTGAGACAGTGGACATGGCTGAGACAACAGACATATTTGTGCCAGGGTTTGAGACCATGGAAATGTCTGAGACAACAGGTAGTGAGACAGTGTACATGTGTGAAACAACTGGGATTGAGACATTGGTCATGTCTGAGACATCAGGGACTGAGACAGTGGACAAGTCAGAGACAATAGGGACTGAGAGAGTGGACATGTCTGAGACAAAAAACATATCTGAGACAAAAAGTTCTGAGACCTTGATCATGTCTGTGACAACAGGGACTGAGAGAGTGGACATGTCTGACACAGCAAAGACTGGGAAAATTGACATGTCTAAGACCGTGGACATGTTGACTTTCTCTCTCTCTCTCTCTCTCTCTCTCTCTCTCATTCTCTCTCTCTCTCTCTCTCTCTCACTCTCTCTCTCTCTCTCTCTCACACACACACACACACACACACACACACACTGATGAACTGGGTATATAAGGGGGATCACAAACTTTCTAATTTGGACAGACTAGTGTCACTTGTGTGGCCCGTGGGAAAATGGTGAGATATGATGGGCTAGAGAGCACACCGTGCATCTCCAAAAGTTTCCAAACACTGGATTCCTGGGTGTTCTGTGGGCTGAAACTCAAGAAGGCCGCAAGCAGCAAAGCAACATCCTGCTCATTCCAGTCTTTCAAGAAAATTGAGGTGTTTCATATTGTCACTGGCCTGTAGTTGCTGGTAACCAGGATACTCAGTTCATTTTGGACTGTTGTCATAAAGGTGAGGTCACATCCTGCGGTCCTCTGAACCTAGACTCTTCCTCACTGAGACAACAGGGACTGAGCCAGTGGAAATGTCTGAGACAATAGGGACTGACATAGTGGACATGTCTGATACAACTGCAAGTAAGAGTTTGCTCATGTCTGAGACAACGGCAACTGAGACAGGCTACATGCCTGAAACAACAGGGAATGAGACAGCAGATATATCTGAAACAACATGGACTGAGATAGTGGATATGTCTGAGACAAAAGGCACTGAGACCATGGACATGTCTGAGACAACAGGGACTGAGACATTGGACATGTATGAGACAACAGGGACAGAGACATTGGACATGTATGAGACAACAGGGACTGAGACATTGGACATGTCTGAGACAACAGGAAGTGAGTCCTTGGACATGTCTGAGTCAACAGGGAATCAGTCATTGCAAATGCCTGAGACAACAGGGACTGAGACAGTGAACATGGCTGAGACAACAGATACTGAGACCATGAACATGTCTGAGACAATACGGAGTGACACAGTGGACATGTCTGAGACAATGTGAACTGAGACCTTGTATGTGTCTGAGATAAGAGGTACTTGGACAGTGGACTTGTCAGAGACAACAGGGTCTGAGATAGTGGATATGTCTGAGACAACACTGACTGAGACAGTGGACATGTCTCAGATAAAAGGCACTTAGACATTGGAACTGTCTGAGACAACATGGTCTGAGACAGGGGACATGGCTGAGAAAACAGGGACTGAGACTGTGGAAAAGTGCGAAACAACAGGGAATGAGAGAGTGAACATATCTGAGAGAAAAGGGACTGAGACAGTGGACACGTCTGAGTCAACAGGGTTTGAGACCATCTACATCTCTGAGACAACAGGGACTGAGACTGTGGAAAAGTGTGATACAACAGGGAATGAGTCAATGGACATGTCTGAGACAACAGGGACTGAGACAGAGGACAAGTCTGAGTCAACAGGGTTCGACAGAGTGGACTTGTCTGAGACAATAGAGACTGAGCCAGTTGACATGTCTTAGCCAGTGGACAAGTCCTGTCTGAGATGACAGCAACTGAGAAATTGGACACATCTGAGACAACAGGGACTGAGACTGTGGGCACATCTGAGACAACCAGGTTAGATACAGTGGACCAGTCTGAGACAATAGAGACTGAGACATTTGATATATCAACACCATCGGACATGGCCTATCTGTGATGACATCGCCTGAGACAGTGGACCCATCTGAGAGAACAGGGACTGAGACAGTGGACACATCTAAGACCACCAGGTCTGAGAGAGTGGACATATCTGAGAAAACATGGACTGAGACTGTGGACATGTCTGAGACAATAGCGACTAAGAGCATGTTCATGTATGAGACAATGGTGATATTTCTGAAACAACAGTGAATGAGACAGTAGATATATCTGATACAACAGGGATTGCGACTGTGTACATGTCTTAGACAATGGGGATTGAGACAGTGGACATGTCTGAGACAACATTGACTAAAACAGTGAACATGTCTGAGAAAACAGGGACTGAGACAGTGGACATGTCTGAGACAACAGGGAATCAGACGTTGGAAATGTTTGAGAATTCAGGGACTCAGACACTGGACATATCAGAGAAAACCGGGACTTAGAGTTTGGACATGTCTGAGACAACAGGGACTGGGACGTTGGAAATGTCTGAGACAACAGGGACTGACACAGTGGACATGTCTGAGACAACGGGATCTGAGACCTTGCACATGTCTGAGATAACAGGGACCGAGACAGTGGACCTGTCTTAGACAACAGTGACTGAGATAGTTGATATATCTGAGACAACATTGACTGAGACAGTGGGCATATCTGAGATAGTAGGGACTGACAGTGGACCTGTCTGAGACAACAGGGACTGAGATAGTGGATATGTCTGAGACAACACCAACAGAGACAGTGGACATGTCTGAGATAACAGGGACTTAGACATTATACATGTCTGAGACAACAGGGACTCAGATAGGGGAAATGGCTGAGAAAACAGGAACTAAGACAGTGGCCAAGTGTGAAACAACAGGGAATGAGAATGAAACAGTGGACATGTCTGAGACAAAAGGGACTGGGACAGTGGACACGTCTGAGTCATCAGAGTTTGAGACCATGGACATGTCAGGGGCTGAGACAGTGGACATGGCTGAGGCACAAGCACTGAGACAGTGGACAAGTATGAAACAACAGAGATTGAGACAATGGACATATCTGAGACAACGGGGACTGAGAGATTGGACAAGTCTGAATCAACAGGTTTCGAGACCATGGACCTGTCTGGGAAAATAGAGGCTGAGACAGTAGATATGTTTTAGCCAGTGGACAAATACTGTCTGAGATGACAGTGACTGAGACAGTGGACACATCTGAGACAACAGGGAATGAGAAAGTGGACATGTCTGATACAACAGGGACTTAGACAGTGGACACATCTGAGAACACAGGGACTGACACAGTATGTGTCTGAAACAACAGGGACTGAGACAGAGGACATGTCTGACACAATAGGGATTGAGACAGTGGACATTTCTGATACAACAGTGAATAAGAGTGTGTTCATATCTGAGACAACAGGGACTGAGACAGGTGACTTATCTGCCAACAACAGGGACTGAGACAGTCGAAATATCTGAATCAACAGGGACTGAGACGCTGGACATATCTGAGAGAACAGGGATGAGACAGTGGACATGTCTGATACAACTGGGACTAAGAGCATGTCCATGTCTGAGACAATGGGGACTGTGACAGGCAACATATCTGAAAACAACAGGGACTGAGGCAGTAGATATATCTAAAACAACAGGGACTGAGACAGTGGACATGTCTGACACATCATGGGCTGAGACAGTGGACACGTCTCAGACAACAGGGACTGACAGAGTGGATATGTCTGAAACAACAACTGCTGAAACAGTGGACACATCGGAGACTACAGGGACTGAGCCAATGGACATATCTGAGACAACCAGGACTCAAACATGGGATATATCTGAGACAACAAGGACTGAGAGATTGGACATGTCTGAGACAGCAGCAACTGACACAGTGGATATGTCCGAAACAACAGGGACTGAGACAGTGGAGAAGTCTGAGACAACAGGGACTGAGACAGTGGACATATCTGAGACAACTGTGACTAAGAGCATGTTCATGTCTGAGACAATGGGGACTTCACAGGTGACATTTCTGAAACAACAGGGACTGAGACAGTGGACACGTTGGAGACAACAGGGACTGAGACAATGGACATGTCTGAGACAACACACATATCTGAGACAACAGGGTCTGAGACCATGGAAATTTCTGTGACAACAGGGACTGAGACATGGGGCATGTTTCAAACCACAGGGACTGAGACAGTGGACATGTCTGAGACAACAGAGACTGGGAGAGTTGACATGTCTGAGACAGTGGACATGTTGACCTTCTCACACACACACACGCATACACACACACATACACACACACTCACACACTGATGAACTGGGTATATCAGGGGGATCACAAATATTCTACTTTGTACTGACCGGTGCCACTTGTGTGTCCCCTTGGGAAAATCACGAGATATGATGAGATAGAGGGTGCACCCTGCGTCTCTAGAAGTTTCTAAAAACCGGATTCCTGGGTCTTTTTAAGCCTGAGCCTCCAGAAGGCCCTAAGCAGCAAAGCAACATACTGCTAAGTAGAGTCTTTCAATACACGTGAGGTGATTCAGGTTGCCACTGGCCTGTAGTTGCTGGTAACCAGGATGCTGAGTACTTTTTGGACTAATGTCATAAAGGTGAGGTCACTTCCTGGGGTCTTCTGACTCTAGCAGCTTCCTCACTTAGACAACAGGGACTGAGACAGTGGACATGTCTGAGACAACAGGGACTGAGTCAGTGGACATGTCTAATACAACTTTGACTAAGAGCGTGTTCAGGTCTGAGACAATGGGGACTGAGACAGGCTACACATCTGAAACAACAGGGACTAAGACAGTAGATATATCTGAAACAACAGGGAATGAGACTGTGGACATGTCTGAGACAACAGGGACTGAGACATTGGACATGTCTGAGACAACAGGGACTGAGACAGTGGACACGTCTGAGTCAACATGTTTTGATACAGTGGACCAGTCTGAGACAATAGAGACTGAGATAGTGGACATATCAACACCATCGGACATGTCCTATCTGAGATGACAGCGACTGAGATAGTGGACACATCTGAGAGAACAGAGACTGAGAGAGTGGACACATCTGAGACAACCAGGAATAAAAGAGTGGAAATATTTGAGAAAACAGGGACTGAGACAGTGGACTTGTCTGAGACAATGTGAACTGAGACCTTGTACGTGTGTGAGATAAGAGGTAATTGGACAGTGGACTTGTCAGAGACAACAGGGACTGAGTTAGTGGATATGTCTGAGACAACACTGACTGAGACAGTGGACATGTCTCTGATACCAGGCACTTAGACATTGGACATTTCTGAGACAACAGGGTCTGAGACAGGGGACATGGCTGAGAAAAGAGGAATTGAGACAGTGGAAAAGTGTGAAACAACAGGGAATGAGAGAGTGAACATGTCTGAGACTAAAGGGACTGAGACTGTAGACACGTCTGAGTCAACATGGTTTGAGACCATTTACATGTGTGAGACAACAGGGACTGAGACAGTGGATATGTCTGAGACAACAGGGACTGAGTCAGTGGACATATCTAATACAACTGTGACTAAGAGAATGTTCAGGTCTGAGACAATGGGGACTGAGACAGGCTACACGTCTGAAACAACAGGGACTAAGACAGTAGATATATCTGAAACAACAGGGAATGAGACTGTGGACATGTCTGAGACAACAGGGACTGAGACATTGGACATGTCTGAGACAACAGGGACTGAGACAGTGGACATGTCTGACACAACAGGTACTGTGACCATGTACATGTCTGAGACAACAGGGACTGACAGAGTGAACATGTCTGACACAACAGGAACTGAGACCTTGTACATGTCTGAGATAACAGAGACTGAGACAGTGGACCTGTCTGAGACAACAGGGACTGAGATAGTGGATATGTCAGACAACACTGACTGAGACAGTGGACGTATCTGAGATAACATGGACTTAACAGTGGATATGTCTGAGACAACAGGGCATGAGTGAGTGGACATATCAGAGACAAAAGGGACTGAGACTCTGGACATGTCTGAGAAAACAGGGACTGAGACACTGCACATGTCTGAGACAACAGGGACTGAGAAATTGGACATATCTGAAACAACAGGAACTGAGACAGTGGACATGTCTGATACAACACACATATCTGTGACAACAGGGCTTGAGACCATGGATATGTCTGAGACAACAGGAACTGAGACAGTGGACATGGCTGAGACAACAGGCACTGAGACATTGGCCAAATGTGAAACAACAGTAAATGAGACAATGGTCATGTCTGAGACAACAGGGACTGAGAGAGGAGAAAAGCCTGAGTTAACAGGGTTCAAGACAATGGACCTGTCTGAGACAACCATGGCTGAGACAGTTGACATGTCTTATCCAGCGGACAAGTCCTGTCTGAGATGACAGCGAATGAGACAGTGGACACATTTGTGACAACAATTACTGAGAAAGTGGACATGTCTGTGACCAAAGGGACTGACACAGTGGATATTTCTGAAACAACAGGGACCGAGACTTTGGACATGTCTGAGACAACAGAGACTGAGACAGTGGACATATCTGATACAACTGTGACTCAGAGAGTGTTCATTTCTGAGACAATGGGGACTGAGACAGGCGACATTTCTGAAACAACAGGTACTTAAACAGTAGATATATCTGAGACAACAGGGGCTGAGACTCTGGACATGTCTGAGACAACAGGGACTGAGACAGTGTACATGTATGAGACAACAGGGATTGAGACAGTGGACGTGTCTGATACTACAGCTACTAAGAGCGTGTACATGTCTGAAACAAAGGGAACTGAGACAGGCGACATTTCTGAAACAACAGAGAATAAGACAGTAGATATATCTGAAACAACATGACAGAGACAGTGGACACATTTGAGACAACAGGGACTAAGAAAGTGGACATGTCTGAGGCAACAGGGCCAGAGACATTGGGACATATCTGAAACAACAGGGACTGAGACACTGGACAGTTGTGAGAGAACACATATATCTGTGTCATCAGCATTTGAGATCATGGATATATCTGACACAATTGGGACTGAGACAGTGTACATGTGTGATACAACTGGTATTGAGACAGTGGTCATGTCTGAGACAACAGGGGTTGAGACCATGGACACATCAGAGACAACAGGGACTGAGACAGTGGACATGTGTGTGACAACACACATATCTGAGACAACAGCGTCTGAGACCATGGACATTTCTGAGACAACAGGGACTGAGACAGTGGACATGTGTGAAACAACTGGGACTGAGACAGTGGTCATGTCTCAGACAACAGGGACTGAGACTACGGACATGTCTGAGACAACAGGGACTTAGACAGTGGACATGTCTGAGACAACACACATATCTGAGGCAACAGGGTCTGAGAGTATGGAGATTTCTGAGACAACAGGGACTGAGACAGTGGGCATGTATAAGACAACAGGGACTGAGACAGTGGACACGACTGAGACAACAGGGTTCAAGACAGTTCACGTGTCTGAGACATCCGAAGCTGAGACAATTCACAAGTCTGAGATAGAGTACATGTTGTCTTTCTCATACACATACAAACACACTCACACAGACACACACAGACACAGACACACACACACACACTGATAAACTGGGTATATCAGGGGGATCAAAATCTTTCTACTTTGGTCTTACCAGTGTCACTTGTGTGTCCCTGTGTGAAAATAGCCATATATGATGGGCTACAGGGCACAACCTGCGTCTCCAGAAGTTTCCAAACACTGGATTCCTGCATCTTCTGGGGCCTGAAGATCCAGAAGTCTGTAAGCACCAAAGCAACATCCCGCTCATTCCAGTCTTTCCAGACAAGTGAGTTGTTTCAGGTTGCCACTGGCCTGTAGTTGCTAGTAACCAGGATTCTGAGTTCTTTTTGGACTTATGTCATAAAGGTGAGGTCACTTCCTGGGGTCTTCTGACCATAGCATCTGCCTCACTGAGGCATCATGGACTGAGAGAGTGGACATGTGTGAGACAACAGGGACTGACACAGTGGATATGTCTGAAGTAACCAGGACTGAGCCTTTGGACATGTCTGAGACAACAGGGACTGAGACAGTGGACATGTCTGATACAACTGCGATTAAGAGCGAGTTCATGTCTGAGACAATGGGACTGACACCAGATACATGTCTGAATCAACAGGGACAGTGACAGGAGATATATTGGAAACAACAGGTACTGAGACAATGGACATGTCTGAGACAACAGGGACTGAGACAGTGGACATGTCTGAAACAACAGGGACTGAGACAGTGGATATGTCTGACACAACACACATATCTGAGACAACAGGTTCTGAGACCATGGACATGTCTGAGACAACAGGGGCTGAGACAGTGGATATGTGTGAAACAACGGGGACTGGGACCGTGGACATGTCTGAGACAACAGGGACTGAGACGATGAACACGTCTGAGTGAACACGGTTCGATACACTGGACGAGTCTGAGACAATAGATACTGAGACAATTGATATGTCTTCGACAGTGGACAAGCCCTGTCTGTCATGGCAGCAACTGAGACAGTGGACAATCTAAGGCAACAGGGACTACGAGAGTGGACACATCTGAGACAACAGGGACTACGACAGTGGACATATTTGTGACAACTGTGACTAAGTGCGTGTTCATGTCTGAGACAACAGGGACTGAGACAGGTGACATTGCTGAAACAACAGGTATTGTGACAGGAGATATATCTGAAACAACAGGGACTGAGACTGTGGACATGTGTTAGACAACAGAGACTGAGACATTGGATGTGTCTGAGACAACAGGGACTGAGACAGTAGACATGACTGAGAAAACACACATATCAGAGTAAACAGGGTCTGAGACCATCAACATGTCCGAGACAAGAGTCAGACATGACTGAGACAGTGGACATGTGTGAAGCAACTTTGACTGAGACAGTGGTCATGTCTGAGACAACAGGGACTGAGACAGTGGACATGTCATAACCAACAGGGACTGAGACAGTGGACATATCTGAGACAACAGGTAATTAGAGCTTGGACACATCTAATAAAATGGGTAATTAGAAAGGTGACATGTCTGAAGCAACAGGAAGTGAAAAAGTAGATATAATTCAAATAACTGGGACTGAGACAGTGGACATGTCTGAGTCAACAGGGTTTGAGACAATGAACGTGTGTGAGACAATAGAGACTGAGACAGTTGACATATCTTACCAGTGGACAAGTCCTGTTTGAGATGACAGTAACTGAGAAAGTGGACACATCTGAGACAACAAGGACTGAGACAGTGGACATATCTGAGACAACCAGGACTGAGACAGTGGACATATCTGAGACAACACGGACTGACACAGTGAAAATGTCTGAGACCACAAGGACTGACACAGTGGATATATCTGAAACAACAGGGTGTGAGACAGTGGACATGTCTGAGACAAGAGGTTGAGACAGTGGACATGTCTGATACAACTGCGACTAAGAGGGTGTTCATGTCTGATACAATGAGGACTGAGAGGGGCTACATGTCTGAAACAACAGAGACTGAGACAGTAGATATATCTTAAACAAGAGGTACCAAGACAGTGGACATGTCTGAGACAACAGGGACTGAGACAGTGGACATGTGTGAGACAACATACATATCTGTGATAACAAGATCTGAGACTATGGACATGTCTGAGACAACATGGAGGGAGAGTGTGTACATGTGTGAAACAACTGGGATTGAGAGAGTGGTCATGTCTGAGACAACAGGGACTGAGACAGTGGACATGATGGAGCCATCATGGCCTGAGACAGTGGACATGTGTGAAACAACACACATCTCTGAGACAAAAGGGTCTGAGAACATAGACATGTCCAAGACAACAGGACTGAGACAATGGACAAGTGTGAAAAAACTGCAACTGAGACAGTGGTCATGTCTGAGACAACAGGGACTGTGATAGCGGACACGTTTGAGACAGCAGGGACTGAGACAGTGGACATGTCTGAGACAACACAGAGATCTGAGACTATAGTGTCTGAGACTATAGACATTTCTGAGAAAACAGGGACTGAGACAGTGGACATGTGTGAAACAACTGGGAATGAGACAGTGGTCATGTCTGAGACAACAGGGACTGAGACAGCAGACACGTCTGAGACAACACACATATCTGAGACAACAGGGTCTGAGACTATGGAGATTTCTGAGACAACAGGGACTGAGAGAGTGGGCATGTTTGAAACAATAGGGACTGAGACAGTGGACATGTATTAGAAAACAGGGACTGAGACAATGGACATGTCTGAGACAACAGGGTTTGATACAGTGGACATGTCTGAGACAGCAGAGACTGAGACAATTGACATGTCAGAGAGAGGACATGTTTTCTTTCTCACACACACAGACACACATACACAGACACAGACACACACACACACACACACACACACACACACACACACACTGATCAACTGCGTATATCAGGGGGATCAAAAACATTCTACTATGTACTTTACAGTGTCACGTGTATCCCTGTGTTAAAATGGCCATATATGTTGGGCTAGAGGTCACACTCTGCGTCTCCAGAAGTTTCCAAACACTGGATTCCTGGGTCTTCTTGGGCCTGAACATCCAGAAGTCCGCAACCACCAAAGCAACATCCTGCTCATTCCAGTCTTTCCAGACAAGTGAGTTGTTTCAGGTTGCCACTGGCCTGTAGTTTCTAGTAACCAGGATTCTGAGTTCTTTTTGGACTTATGTCATAAAGTGAGGTCACTTCCTGGGGTCTTCTGACCCTAGCCTCTTCCTCACTGAGACAAGAGGGCCTGAGACAGTGGACATGTCTGAGACAACAGGGACTGACACAGTGGATATGTCTGAGACAACCGGACTCAGACTTCGGACATGTCTGAGACAACAGGGACTGAGACAGTGGATATGTCTGAAACAACTGCGATTAAGAGCGAGTTCATGTCTGAGACAATGGGAAATGACACAGGCTGTATGTCTGAATCAACAGGGACTGTGAGAACAGATATATCTGAAACAACAGGGACTGAGACAGTGGATATGTCTGAGAAAACAGGCATTGAGACTGTGGACATGTCTGATACAACTGTGATTAAGAGCGAGTTCATGTCTGAGACAACAAGAAATGAGACAGGATACAGGTCTGAAACAACAGGGACTGAGACAATAGATATATTAGAAACAACAGGTACTGAGACAGTGGTCATGTCTGAGACAACAGGAATGAGACAGTGGGCATGTCTGAGACAACAGGAATGAGACAGTGTACACATCTGAGACAACAGGGACTGAGACAGTGGACATATTTGAGACAACCAGGACTGAGACAGTGGGCATATCTGAGACAACAGGGACTGAGACAATGGACATGTGTGAGACCACAAGGACTGACACAGTGGATATATCTGAAACAACAGGGTATGAGACAGTGGAAATGTCTGAGACAACAGGGACTGACACAGTGGTCATGTCTGAGAAAACACTGACTGAGACATTGGAAATGTCTGAGACAACAGGGTTTGAGACAGGGGACATGGATGAGACAACAGGAACTGAGACCTTCTACATGTCTGAGATTACAGGGACTGAGACTGTGGATATGTCAGAGACAACAGGGACTGAGATAGTGGATATGTCTGAGACAACACTGACTGAGACATTGGACATGTCTGAGACAACAAGGTTTGAGACAGCGGACATGGCTGGGAAAACCGGGACTGAGACACTGGACACATCTGAGACAACCAGGATTGAGACAGTGGACATATCTGCGACAACAGGGACTGAGAGAATCGACAGGTCTGAGACAACAGGGACTGACACAGTGGACATGTCTGAGAAAACACTGACAGAGACATTGGACATATCTGACACAACAGGGATTGAGACAGGGGACATGGCTGAGAAAACAGGGACTGAGACATTGGACACAGCTAAGAAAAACAGGATTGAGACAGTGGACATATCTGAGAAAACAGGGACTGAGAGAGTGGACATGTCTGAGACAACAGGACTGACACAGTGGATATGTCTGAGAAAACACACGTATCTGAGAAAACAGGGTCTGAGACCATCAACATGTCATAGACAACAGGAAACGAGACAGTGGACATGTATGAAACAACTGCAACAGAGAGAGTGGTCATGTCTGAAACAACAGGTTTCTAGACAATGGACATGTTTCATACACTGAAGATTGAGACAGTTGACATATCTTCGCCTGTGGATAAGTCCTGTCTGAGATGACAGCGACTGAGACAGTGGACACATCTGAGACAAAAAGGACTGCAACAGTGGACACATCTGAGACAACCAGGATTGAGTCAGTGGACATGTCTGAATCAACAGGGACTGAGACAGTGGACAGGTCTGATACAACTGCGACTAAGAGCGTGTTCATGTCTGAGACAACATTGAATGAGACTGGCTACATGTCTGAATCAACAGGGACTGAGACAGTAGATGTGTCTGAAAAAATAGGGACTGAGACAGTGGAATGTCTGAGACAACAGGGACTGAGACATTGGACATGTCTGAGACAACAGATACTGGGACAGTGTACATGTGTGAAACAACAGAGAATGAGACAGTGGACATGTTTGAGACAACAGGGACTGAGCCTGTGGAATCTTCTGAGTCAACAGGGTTCGATCCATTGGACCTGTCTAAGAAAATAGAGACTGGCACATTTGACATGTCTTCGCCAGTGGACAAGTCCTGTCTGAGATGACAGCGACAGAGCCAGTAGACACATCTGAGACAACCGGGACTGAGACAGGGGACATATCTGAGAGAACAGGTACTGAGACCTTGGACATGTCTCAGACAACAGGGAACCAGACATTTGGTCTGAGACTACAGGGACTCAGACACTGCACATATCTGAGATAAATGGGACTGATATTTTTACATGTCTGAGACAGCAGAGACTGAAACAATTGAAATGTCTGAGACAGTGGACATGTTGACTTTCACACACACACACACACACACACATACACACACTGATGAACTGGGTATATCAGGGGGATGAAAAACATTCTGCTTTGGACTGACAAGTGTCACCTGTGTGTCCCTGTGGGAAAATGGCCAGACATGATGGGCTAGAGGGGGCACCCTGTGTCTCCAGAAGTTTCCAAACACTGGATTCCTGGGTCTTCTGGGGCCCGAGCCTCCAGAAGGACGCAAGCAGCAAAGCAACATCCTGCTCAATCCAGTCTTTCAAGACAAATGAGGTGTTTCATGTTGCCACTGGACTGTAGTTGGTCATAACAAGGATTCTGATTTATTTTTGGACTGATGTCATAAAGGTGAGGTCACTTCCTGAGGGCCTCTGACCCTAGCCTCCTCGTCACTGAGACAACAGGGACTGAGTCAGTGGACATGTCTGAGATAACAGGGACTCACACAGTGGATATACCTGAGGGAACCAGGATTGAGACTTTGGATTTGTCTCAGACAACAGGGACTGAGACAGTGGACATGTCTGATACAACTGAGACTAAGAGCATATTCATGTCTGAGACAATGGGGACTGAGGCAGGCGATATGTCTGAATACAACATGGACTGAGACAGTAGATATATCTGAGACGACAGCAACTGAGACAGTGGACATGTCTGAGACAACATTGACTGAGACAGTATACATGTCTGAGACCACAGGGACTCAGAACGTGTACATGTCTGAGACAGCAGGGAATGAGATATTGTACATGCTTGAGACAACAGGGACTGAGAAAGTGGACACGTCTGAGTCAACAGGGTTCTAGACATTAGACCTGTCTGAGAAAATAAAGACTGAGACATATCTTCACCAGTGGACAAGTCCAGTCTGAGATGACACCGACTGAGACTGTCGACAGAGCTGAGACTGTGGGGGACTAAGACAGTGGACACATCTGAGACAACCAGGACTGAGGCAGTGGTCATATCTGAGACAACAGGGACTGAGACCTTGGACATATCTGAGACAACAGGAATCAGACATTTGACGTGTCTGAGATTGCAAGGACTCAGACACTGGACATATATGAGACAACCTGAACCGAGACTTTGGACATGTCTGAGAGAACAGGGAATAAGAGAGTGGACATGTCTGAGACAACTGGGACTGAGACAGTGAACACATCTCAGTTAACACGGTTCGAGAGAGTGGACCAGCCTGTGACAATAGAGACTGAAACATTTGACATGTCTTCGCCAGTGGACAAGTCCTGTGTGAGATGACAGCGACTGAGACAGTGGATGCATATGAGACAACAGGGACTGAGACAGAGGATACATCTGAGACCACCAGGATTGAAACAGTGGACATATCTGAGAAAACGGGGCTTGAGACAGTGGACATGTCTGAAGACAGAGACAGTGGACATATCTGATGCAACTCCGACTACTAGCGTGTTCATGTCTGAGACAACGGGGATTGAGACAGGCAACATTTCTGAAACAACAGGGACTAAGATAGTAGATATATCTGAAACAACAAGGACTGAGACTGTGGACATGTCTGAGACAACAGGGACTGAGATAGTGGACATATCTGAGACAACAGGGACCAAGACAGTGGACATGTCTGAGACAACTGTGACTAAGAGTGTGTTCATGTCTGAGACAACGGGAACTGTGACAGGTGACATGTCTAACAGGGATTGAGACAGTAGATATATCTGAGTCAACAGGGAGTGAGACAGTTGACATGTCTGAGACCACAGGGACTCAGAACTTGTAGATGTCAGAGACAGAGGGAATGAGATATTGTACATGCTTGAGGCAACAGAGACATAGAAAGTGGATACGTCTGAGTCAACAGGGTTCTAGAGAGTGGACCTGTCTGAAACAAGAGAGACTGAGACAGTTGACATGTGGACAAGTCCTGTCTGAGATGAAAGCAACTGAGACTGTCGACACATCTGAGACATACAGGGAATGAGATAGTGGACACATCTGAGAGAACCAGGACTGAGGCACTGGTCATATCTGAGACAACAGAGACTGAGACCTTGGACATGACTGAGACAACAGGGAATCAGACATTTGACATGTCTCAGATTGCAAGGACTCAGACACTGGACATATCTCAGACTGGAAGGACTCAGACACAGGACATATCTGAGACAACCTGGACTGAGACTTTGGACATGTCTGAGACAACAGGGACTGAGACAGTGGCCACGTCTGAGTCAACACGGTTCGAGACAGTGGACCAGTCTGTGACAATAGAAACTGAGACAACTGACATGTCTTCGCCAGTGGGCAAGTCCTGTCTGAGATGACAGGGACTGAAACAGTGGATGCATCTGAGACAACAGGGAATGAGACAGTGGACACATTTGAGACCACCAGGATTGACACAGTAGACGTATCTGAGACAACAGGACTTGAGACAGTGGACATGTCTGAGACAACGTGGACTGAGAGTGTGTTCATGTCTGAGACAACGGGGCATGAGACAGGTGACATTTCTGAAACAACAGGGACTGAGTTAGCGGACATGTCTGAGACAAAAGTGACTGAGATAGTGAACATGTCTGAGATAACAGGGACTGAGAGTGGACATGTCTGATACAAATGCGATTAAGAGCGTGCTCATGTCTGAGACAACGTTGACTGAGACATGTGACATTTATGAAACAACAGGGGCTGAGTCAGTAGATATATCTGAAACAATAGGGAATGAGACTGTGGACATGTCTGAGACAACAGGGACTGAGACAGTGGACATATCTGAAACAACCGGGACTGAGACAGTTGACATGTTTGAGACAACGCACATATCTGTGACAACAGGTGGTGAGACCATGGACATGTCTGAGACAACAGGGACTGAGAGATGGTACATGTGTGAAACAACTGGGATTGAGAGAGTGGTCATGTCCGAGACAACAGGGACTGAGACAGTGGACATGTGTGAAACAACAGGGACTGAGACAGTGGTCATGTCTGATAGAACAGGGACTGAGACAGTGGACACGTCTGAGATAACAGGGACTGAGACAGTGGACATCATATCTGAGACAACACACATATCTGAAACAACAGGGTCTGAGACTCTGGATTTTTCTGAGACAACAGGGACTGACACAGTGAGCATGTGTGAAACAATGGGGACTGATAAACTGGACATGTCTGAGTAAACATGGACTGAGACAGTGGATACGACTGAGACAACAGGGACTGAGAAAGTGGACATGTCTGAGACAACAGGGACTGACACAGTAGCTATGTTTGAAACAAGCAGGACTGAGACTTTCGACATGCGTAAGAAAACAGTGACTGAGACAGTGGACATGTCTAATACAACTGTGACTAAGTGCGTCTTCATGTCTGAGACAACAGGGTCTGAGACAGGCTATATGTCTGAGACAACAGGGACTGAGACAGCAGATACATCTGAAACAACAGGGACTGAGACAGCAGATACATCTGAAACAACAGGGACTGAGACAGTGGATATGTCTGAGACAACAGGCACTGAGACTGTGGACATGTCTGAGACAACAGGGACTGAGACATTGGACATGTCTGAGACAACAGGGAATCAGACATTGGAAATATCTGAGACTGCAGGGACTCAGACAGTGGACATATCTGCGACAACTGGGACTGAGACTTTGGACATGTATGAGAAAACAGGGACTTAGATATTAGACATGTCTGAGACCACAGGTACTGACACAGTGGACATATCTGAAACAACAGGGGCTAAGACAGTGGACATGTCTGAGATGACAGGGACTGGGACTGTGCACATGTCTGAGACAACAGGGACTGAGAAAGTGGACATGTCTGAGACAACAGGGACTGACACAGTGGCTATGTCTGAAACAACCGGGACTGAGACTTTCGACATGCGTAAGAAAACAGTGACTGAGACAGTGGACATGTCTAATACAACTGCAACTAAGTGCGTGTTCTTGTCGGAGACAACAGGGTCTGAGACAGGATACATGTCTGAAACGACAGGGACTGAGAGAGCAGATATATCTGAAACAACAGTGACTGAGACAGTGGATATGTCTGAGACAACAGGCACTGAGACTGTGGACATGTCTGAGACAACAGGGACTGAGACATTGGACATGTCTGAGACAACAGGGACTGAGACCTTTGACATGTCTGAGACAACAGGGAATCAAACATTGGAAATATCTGAGACTGCAGGGACTCAGACACTGGACATATCTGCGGCAACTGGGACTGAGAATTTGGACATGTATGAGACAACAGGGCCTTAGACATTAGACATTTCTGAGACCACGAGTACTGACACAGTGGACATATCTGAAACAACAGGGACTGAGACAGTGGACATGTCTGAGACGACAGAGACTGGGGCCGTGCACATGTCTGAGACAACAGGGACTGAGACAGTGGACATATCTGAAACAACAGGGACTGAGACAGTGGACATGTCTGGGACAACACACATATCTGTGATAACAGGGTGTGAGACCATGGATGTGTCTGAGACAACAGGGACTGAGACAGTGTACATGTGTGAAACAACTGGGATTGAAACAGTGGTCATGTTTGAGAAAACAGGGACTGAGACAGTGGAAACGTCAGAGACAAGAGGGACTGAGACAGTGGACATGTCTGAGACAACTAACATATCTGAGACAAAAGGGTCTGAGAACATGAATATGTCTGAGACAACAGGGACTGAGACAGTGGACATGTGAGAAACAACTGGGAATGAGACAGTGGACATGTCTGAGATAACAGGGACTGAGACAGAGGACATGTCTGAGACAACACACATATCTGAGACAACAGGGTCTGAGACCATGGAACTTTCTGAGACAACAGGGACAGGGAGAGTGGGCATGTGTGAAACAAGGACTGAGAGAGTGGACATATCTGAGACAGCAGATAATGAGGAAATGGACATGTCTGAGACAGGGGACATGTTGACCTTCTCACACACACACACTCTGATGAAATTGGTATATCAGGGGGATCACAAGCTTTCTACTTTGGACTGACCTGTGTCGCTTGTGTGTCCCCATGGGAAAATGGACAGATATGATAGGCGTCTCCAGAAGTTTCCAAACACTGGATTCCTGGGTCTTCTGGGGCCTGAGTCTCCAGAAGGGTGGAAGCTGCAAATCAACATCCTGCTCAATCCAGTCTTTCAAGACAAGTGAGGTGTTTCATCTTTCCACTGGCCTGTAGTTGGTAACCAGGATTCTGAGTTCTTTTTGGACTGATGTCATAAAGGCGGGGTCACTTCCTGGGGTCGTCTAACCCCAGGATCTTCCTCACTAGACAGCAGGGACTGAGACAGTGGACATGTCTGAGACCACAGGGACTCAGAACTTGTACATGTCTGAGACAGCAGGGAATGAGATATTGTACATGCTTGAGACAACATGGACTGAGAAAGTGGACACGTCTAACTCAACAAGGTTCTAGACAGTGGACCTGTCTGAGAAAATAGAGACTGAAACATTGACATGTATTCACCAGGGGACAAATACTGTCTGAGATGACAGCGACTGAGACAGTCGACACATCTGAGACAATAGGGACTGAGACAGTAGGCACATCTGAGACAACCAGGACTGAGACAGTGGACATATCTGAGAAAACAGGTACTAAGACCTTGGACAAGTCTGAGACAACAGGGAAAAAGAAATTTGACATGTCTGAGATTTCAGGGACTCAGACACTGGACATACCTGAGACAACTGGGAATGAATCTTTTTAAATGTCTGAGAGAACAGGGACTGAGACAGTGGACAGGTCTGAGACAAGAGGCACTGTGACAGTGAACATGTGTGAAACAACAGGGAATGGGACAGTGGACATGTCTGAGACAACAGGGACTGAGACATTGGACATGACTGAGTCAACACGGTTCGAGACAGTACACCAGTCTGAGACGATACAGACTGAGAAAATTGACATGTCTTCGCCAGTGGACAAGTCCTGTCTGAGATGACAGTGACTGAGACAGTGGACACATCTGAGACAACAGGGACTGAGAGAGTGTACACATCTGCGTCAACCAGGATAGAGACAGTGGACATATCTGAGACAACAGGTACTGAGACAGTGGACCTGTCTGAGACAATAGGGACTGACACAATGGATATGTCTGAAAAAACATTGACTGAAACAGTGTACAAGTCTGAGACAACAGGGACTGAGACAGTGGACATGTGTGAAACAACTGCAACAAAGTGTGTGCTCATGTCTGAGACAACGGGGACTGAAAGAAGCGACATTTCTGAAACAACAGGGACTGAGACCATGGACATGTCTGAGACAACAGGGACTGAGACAGTGGACATGTCTGAGACTACAGGGACTGAGACAGTGGACATGACTGAGACTACAGGGACTGAGACAGTGGACATGTCTGAGACAACACACATATCTGAGAAAACAGAGTCTGACACCATTGACATGTCAGAGACAACAGTGAATGAGACAGTGGACATGTGTGAAACAACTGTGACTGAGAATATGGTCATGTCTGAAGCAACAGGGTCATAGACAGTGGACCTATCTGAGACAATAGAGACTGAGACTGTCGACATGTCTTCCCCAGTGGACAAGTCCTGTCTGAGATGACAGCGACTGAGACACTAGACACCTCTGAGACAACAGGGTCTGAGAGTGTGGACACATCTGAGACAACCAGGACTGAGGCAGTGGACATGTCTGAGACAACAGGGACTGACAGAGTGGATATGTCTGAGGCAACCGGGACTGAGATTTTGGACATGTCTGATGCAACAGGGACTGAGACAGTGGACATGTCTAATACAACTGCGACTAAGAGCATGTTCATGTCTGAGACAATGGGGAATGAGGCAGGCTAGATGTATGAAACAACAGGGAATGGGACAGTGGACATATCTGATACAACAGGAACTGAGAGAGTGGATATATTTGAATCAATAGGGACTGAGACAATGAACATGTCTGAGACAACACACATCTCTGTGACAAAAGTGTCTGAAACCATGGACAAGTCTGAGATAACAGTTACTGGGAAAGTGGACATGTGAATAACAACTGGGATTGAGACATTGGTCATGTCTGCGACAACAGGGACAGAGACAGTGGACAAGTCAGAGACAAAAGGGACTGAGACAGTGGACATGTCTGAGACAACACACATATCTGAGACAAGAGGGTCTGAGACCATGGACATGTCTGAGACAACAGGGACTGAGACACTGGACATGTCTGAGACAACAGGTACTGAGAAAGTGGACATGTCTGAGACAACACACATATCTGAGACAACAGGGTTTGAGACCATGGACATTTCTGAGACAACAGGGACTGAGAGATTGGTCATGTGTGAAACAACAGGGACTGAGACAGTGGACACGTCTGAGACAACAGGGTTGGAGACAGTGGACATGTCTGAGACAACAGAGACAGAGAGTTGCCATGTCTGAGACAGTGGACATGTTGACTTTCTCTCTCTCTCTCTCTCTCTCTCTCTCTCTCTCTCTCTCTCTCACACACACACACACACACACACACACTGATGAAGTGGGTATATCAGGGGGATCACAAACTTTCTACTTTGGGCTGTCGAGTGTCACTTGTGTGTCCCTGTGGGAAAATGGCCAGATATGATGGTCTATAGGGTGCACCCTGCGTCTCCAGATGTTTCCAAACACTGGATTCCTGGGCCTTCTGGGGTCTGAGCCTCGAGAAGGCCGCAAGCAGCAAAGCAACATCCTACTCAGTCCAGTGTTTCAAGATAAGTGAGGTGTTTCAGTTTGCCACTGGCCTGTAGTTGCAGGTAACCAGGATTCTGAGTTAATTTTTGCACTGATGTCATAAAGTTGAGGTCATTTCCTTGGGTCCTGTTACCCTAGCCTTTTCCTCACTGAGACTACAGGGACTGAGACAGTGCACATGTCTGAGATAAGAGCGAGTTAGACATTGAACATGTGTGAGACAATAGGGACTGGGACAGGGGACATGTCTGTGTCAATAGGGTTTGCGACCATAGACAAGTCTGAAATAACAGGGACTGAGACAGTGGAAATGGCTGGGACAAGATGCACTGAGACTGTGGACAAGTGTGAAACAACACTGAGTGAGACAATGGACATGTCTGATACAACAGGGACTGAGAAAGTGTTCAAGGCTGAGTCAACAGGGTTCGAGATAGTGGACCTGTCTGAGACAATGGAAGCAGAGAGAGTTGACATGTCTTAGCCAGTAGACAAGTCTTGTCTGAGATGACAGCGACTGAAACATTGGACCCATCTGAGACAACAGGGACTGAGAAAGTGGACACATCTGAGACAACCAGGACTGAGAGAGTGGACATATCTTAGACAACAGGGACTGAGATAGTGGACATGTCTGAGACCACAGTGAATTACACAGGGGATATGTCTGAAACAACAGGAACTGAGACAGTGGACATGTCTGAGACAACATGGACTGAGAGAGTGGACATGTCTGATACAACTGCGACTAAGACTGTGTTCATGTCTGAGACAACAGGGACTGTGACAGGCGACATGTCTGAAAACAACAGGGACTGAGACAGTAGATATATCTGAGAGAGAAGGGACTGAGACAGTGGACATGTCTGAGATAACACTGAGACAGTGGGCATGTCTGAGACAACATTGACTGAGACAGTGGACATGTCTGAGATCACAGGCACTCAGAACTTGAACATATCTAAGACAGCAGGGAATGGGATATTGGACATGCTTGAGACAACAGGGACTGAGACAGTGGACATGTCTGAGTCAACAGAGTTCTAGACAGTGGACCTGTCTGAGAAAATAGAGACAGAGACAGTTGCCATGTCTTCGCCATTGGACAAGTCCTGTCTGAAATGATAGCGACTGAGACAGTGGACACATTTAAGACAACAGGGACTGACACAGTGGACACACATGAGACAACCAGGACTGATACAGTGGACATATCTGAGACAACAGGTACTGAGTCCTTGGAGGTGTCTGCAACAACAGGGAATCAGACATTTGACATGTCTGAGACTGCAGGGTCTCAGACACTGGACATTTCTGGGAGAACCGGGACTGAGACTTTTGACAGGTCTGAGAGAACAGGGACTGAGCCAGGGGACGTGTCTGAGACAACAGGCAATGGGACAGTGAACAGGTGTGAAACAATAGGGAATGAGACAGAGGACATGTCTGAAACCACAGGGACTGAGACAGTGGACACGACTGAGTCAGCACTGTTCGTGACAGTGGAACACCCTGAGACAATAGAGACTGAGACAGTTGACATGTATTCGCCAGTGGACAAGTCTTGTCTGAGATGACAGTGACTGAGACAGTGGAAACATCTGAGACAACAGTGACTGAGACAGTGGACACATCGGGGACAACCAGGACGGAGACAGTGGACATATCTGAGACAATAGGGACTGACACAGTGGACATGTGTGAGACAACAGGGACTGACACAGTGGATATGTCTGAAACAACAGGAACTGAGACAACAGGGACTAAGACAGTGGACATTTCTGATACAACTGCGACTAAGAGTGTGTTCATGTCTGAGACAATGGGAATTGAGACAGTGGACAAATCTAAGACAACAGGGACTGACACAGTGGATATGTCTGAAAGAAAACTGACTGAGACCATGGACATATCTGAGACAACAGGGACTGAGACAATGGACATGTCTGTGACAACACACATATTTGAGAAAACAGGATGTGAGACCATCGATATGTCTGAGACAACAGGGAAGGAGAGAGTGGGCATGTGTGAAACAACTGCGAGTGAGACAGTGGTCCTGTCTGGGACAACAGGGTTCTAGACAGTGGACCTGTCTGAGACAATAGAGACTGAGACAGTTGACATGTCTTTGCCAGTGTACAAGTCATATCTGAGATGACAGGAACTGAGACATTGGACACATCTGAGACAACAGGGACTGAGACAGTGGACATGTCTGATACAACAGGGACTGAGACAGTGGACATGTCTGAGACAACACACATATCTGAGACAACAGCGTCTGAGCCCATGGACATTTCTGAGAAAACAGAGACTGAGAAAGTTGACATTTGTGAAACAACTGGGACTGAGACAATGATCACGTCTGAGACAACAGGGTCTGAGACAGTGGACATGTCTGAGACAACCAGGACTGAGACCTTGGGCATGTCTGAGACAATAGGGAATAAGAAATTGGAAATGTCTGAAACTGCAAGGACTCAGACATTAGACATATCTGAGAAAACCGGGACTGAGGCTTTGGACATGTCTGAGACAACAGGGGCTGAGACACTGGAAGTGCCTGAGACAACAGAAACTGAGACAGTGGACATGTCTGAGAAAACAGGCAGTGACACAGTGGACATGTCTGAGACAATGGGAACTGAGACCTTGTACATGTCAGAGATAACAGGGACTGAGACCGTGGACATGACTAAGACAACAGGGATTGAGATAGAATATGTGTGAGACAACACTGACTGAGACAGTGGACATATCTGAGATAACAGGGACTTAGGCATTAGTCATGTCTGAGAAAACAGGGACTGAGACAGGGGACATGGCTGAAACAACAGGGACTGAGACAGTGGACAAGGGTGAAACAACAGTGAATGAGACAGTGGACATATCTGAGAGAACAGGTACTGAGACCGTGGACATGTCTGAGAAAACAGGGTCTGAGCCATTGGACATGTCTGAGACAGCAGGCACTGAGACAGTGAACATGTGTGAAACAACAGGGAATGTGAAAATGGACATATCTGAAACAACAGGGACTGAGACAGTGGACATGAGTGAGTCAACAATGATGGAGACAGTGGACCACTCTTAGACAATAGAGACTGAGACAATTGACTTGTCTTCTCCAGTGGACAAGTCTTGTTTGAGGTGACAGCAACTGAGACAGTGGATACATCTGAGATAACATGGACTAAGACAGTGGACATATCTGTGACAACCAGGACTGAGATAGTGGACATATCTGACACAACAGGGAACAAGAGATTGGACATGTGTGAGACAACAGGGACTGAGACAGTGGACCAGTCTGAGACAACAGTGACTGAGACAGTGGACATGTCTGATACAACTGTGACTAAGAGCGTGTTCATGTCTGAGACAATGGGGACTGTGATATGCGACATATCTGAAAACAACAGGGACTGAGACAGTAGATATATCTGAGAGAATAGGGACTGAGACAGTGGACGTGTCTGAGAAAACATCTACTCAGACAGTGGTCATGTCTGAGACCACAGTGACTCAGAACTTGTACATGACTAAGCAGGGAATGAGATATTGGACATGCTTGAGGCAATAGGGACTGAGACAGTGGACACATCTGAGTCAACAGATTTCTAGACAGTGGATCTGCCTGAGACCATAGAGACTGAGACAGTCGACATGTCTTCGTCAGTTGACAAGTCCTGTCTGAGATGATAGCAGCAGAGACAGTGGACACATCTGAGACATCAGGGACTGAGACAGTGGACAAATATGAGATAAGCAGGACTGAGACTGTGGATATATCTGAGATAACAGGTACTGACACCTGGGACATGTCTGTGACAACACAGAATCAGACATTTGACGTGTTTGAGAATGCATGGCCTCAGTCACTGGACATTTCTGGGAGAACCAGGACTGAGACTTTGGACATGTCTGAGAGAACAGGGACTGAGCCAGTGGACATGTCTGAGACAAGAGGCATTGAGACAGTGAACATGTGTGAAACAACAGGGAATGTGATAATGGACATGTCTGAAACAACAGGGACTGGGACATTGGACATGAATTAGTCAACGCTGTTCAAGATGGTGGACCACACTGAGACAATAGAGACTGAGACAGTTGACTTGTCTTCGCCAGTGGACAAGTCCTGTCTGAGGTGACAGTGAATGAGACAGTGGATACATCTGAGATAACAGGGACTGAGACAGTGGATATATCTGAGACAACCAGGACTGAGACAGTAGACATATCTGACACAACAGGGGCCGAGAGAGTGGACATGTGTGAGACAACAGGGACTGACAATGTGGATATGTCTGAAAAAACAGGGACTGAGAGAGTGGACAAGTGTGAGACAACATTGACTAAGTCAGTGGATATTTTTGATACAACTGGGACTAAGAGCGTGTTCATGTCTGTGACAATGGGGATTGAGACAATGGACAAATCTGAGACAACAGGAACTGAGATAGTGGACATGTCTGAGACAACAGGGAGTGACACAGTGGATATGTGTGAAACAACAGGGACTGACACCGGGGACAATTCTGAGACAACAGGGATTGAGACAGTGGACAAGACGGAAACAACAGTGACTGAGACAGTATACATGTCTGATACAACTGTGACTAAGAGCGTGTTCATTTCTGAGACAACGGGGACTGAGACAGGTGACATTTCTGAAATGACAGGGACTGAGACAGTGGACATGTCTGAGACAACAGGGACTGAGACAGTGGACATGTCTGTCACAAAACACATATCTGAGACAACAGGGTCTGAGACCATGGACATGTCTGAGATAACAGGGACTGAGACATTGGATATGTGAGAAACAACAGGGACTGAGACAGTTGACACATCTGAGACAACAGGGACTGAGACAGTTGACACGTCTGAGACAACAGGGTTGGAGACAGAGGACATGTCTGAGACAACAGAAACTGAGACAGTGGACATGTCTGACACAACACACATATATGAGACAACAGGGTCTGAGACCATGGAGATGTCTAAGATAACAGGGACTGAGACATTGGTTATGTGTGAAACACCAGGGACTGAGACAGTGAACCTGTCTGAGACAACAGGGACTGAGACAGTGGACACATCTGAGCCAACAGGGTTTGAACCAGAGGACATGTTTGAGACAACAGAGACTGAGACAGTGGACACGTCTGAGTCAACACGGTTTGATACAGTAGACCAGTCTGAGACAATACAGACTGAGACAGTTGACATTTCTTAGCCAGTGAACAAGTCCTGTCTCAGATAACAGCGTCTGAGACAGTGGACACATCTGAGAAAACAGGGAGTGAGACAGTGGACACATCTCTGACAACCAAGACTGAGACAATGGACATATCTGAAACAACAGGGACTGTGACAGTGTACATTTCTGAATAAACTGCGAATAAGAGCGTGTTCATGTCTGATACAATGCGGAATGAGACAGGCAACATTTCTGAAACAACAGGGAATGAGACAGTAGATATATCTGAAATGACAGGGACTGAAACTGTGAACATGTCTTAGACAACAGGGACTGAGAGAGTGGACATGTCTGAAACAACAGGGACTGATACAGTGGACATGTCTGAGACAACAGGGACTGAGACAGTGGACTTATCCGAGAAAACACACATATCTTTGAAAACAGGGTCTGAGACGATCGACATGTCTGGGACAACAGCGACTGAGAAAGTGGACATGTCTGAGACAACAGGGACTGAGACAGTGGACACGTTGGAGACAACAGGGATTGAGTCAGTGGACATGTCTGAGACAGCAGGGACTTAGAGTGTGGACACATCTAAGACAATGGGGACTCAGCCAGGTGACATGCCTGAAACTACAGGGACTGGGACAGAAGATATAACTGAAACAACAGGGACTGACACAGTGGCCATGTCTGAGACAACAGGAAATGATACCTTGGACATGTCTGAGACAACAGGGATTCAAACATTGGATCTGCCTGATACTGCAGGGACTCAGACACTGGACATATCTGAGACAATCAAGACTGAGATTTTGGACATGTCTGAGAGAACAGGGACTGAGCCAGTGGACATGTCTGAGACAACAGGCACTCAGACAGTGGACATGTGTGAAACAAAAGGGAATGAGACACTGGACATGTCTGAGACAACAGGGACTGAGACAGTGGACTCATATGAGCCAACTGGGTCAAGACAGTGGACCTGTCTCAGAAAATAGCAAATGATACAGTTGACATGTCTTCGCCAGTGGACAAGTCCTGTCTGTGATGACAGCGACTGAGAGAGTGTACACATCTGAGACAACAGGAACTGAGACAGTTTACATATCTCAGACAACCAGGACTGAGACAGTGGACATATCTGAGAAAAAAGTGACTGAGACAGTGGACATGTCTGAGACCACAGGGACTGACACATTGGATGTCTGAAACAACAGGGACTGAGCAAGTGGAGAAATATGAGACAACAGCGACTGAGACAGTGGACATGTCTGAGACAACACACATGTCTGACACAACAGGTACTGAGTCAGTGGATATGTCTGAGACAACAGGCACTCAGACAGTGGACATGTGTGAAACAGTAGGGAATGAGACAGTGGACATGTCTGAGACAGCAGGGACTGAGACAGTGGACTCATCTGAGTCAACAGGGTTCAAGACAGTGGACCTGTCTCGGACAATAGCAAATGATACAGCTGCCATGTCTTCACCAGTGGACAAGTCCTGTTTGTGATGACAGCAACTGAGAGACTGTACACATCAGAGACAACAGGGACTGAGACAGTTTACACATCTGAGACAACCAGGATGGAGACAGTGGACATATCTTTGAAAAAAGGGACTGAGACAGTGGACATGTCTGAAAATACAGGGAATGACACAGTGGATATGTCTGAAATAACAGGGACTCAGCAAGTGGACAAATCTGAGACAACAGTGACTGAGACAGTGGACATGTCTGATACAACTGCGACTAAGAGCGTGTTCATGTCTGAGACAATGGGGATTGAGACAGGCGACATATCTGAAATGACGGGGACTGAGACACTGGACATATCAGAGACAACAGGGACTGAGTCAGTGGACATGTTTGACACAACACACATATCTGAGACAACAGGGTCTGAGACCATGGACATGTCTGAGACAACAGGGACTGAGACAGATGACACCTGTGAGACAACAGGAAATGTGAATGTGGACATATCTAAAACAACAGGGACTGAGACAGTGGACATGGCTGAGTCAACACTATTCGAGACAGTGGACCACTCTGAGACAATAGAGACTGAGACAGTTGACTTGTCTTTGCCAGTAGAAAAGTCTTGTCCGAGTTGACAGCAACTGAGACAGTGGATTCATCTGAGATAACAGGGACTGAGACAGTGGATATATCTGAGACAACCAGGACTGAGATAATGGACATATCTGACACAACAGGGACCAAGACTGTGGACATGTGTGAGACAACAGGGACTGAGACAGTAGACATGTCTGATACAACTGTGACTAAGAGCGTGTTTGTGTCTGAGACAATGGGGACTGAGACAGGCAACATTTCTGAAATGACAGGGACTGAGACAGTGGACATGTCTGAGACAGCAGGGACTGAGACAGTGTACATGTCTGAAACTACAGGGAGTGAGTCTGTGGACATGTCTGACACAACACACATATCTGACACAACAGGGTCTGAGACCATGGACATTGTCTGAGATAACAGGGACTAAGACATTGGATATGTGTGAAACAACAGGGACTGAGACAATGGATATGTCTGAGACAACAGGGACTGAGACAGTTCACAGGTGTGAGACAACAGGATTCGAGACAGAGGACATGTCTGAGACAACAGATACTGAGACAGTGGACACGTCTGAGTCAACACTGTTTGATACAGTAGACCAGTCTGAGACAATAGGGACTGAGACAGTTGAAATGTCTTCGCCAGTGGACAAGTCGTGTCTCAGATACCAGCGACTGAGAAAATGGACACATCTAAGTAAACTGGGACTGAGACATTGGACACATCTGAGACAAATAGAACTGAGACAATGGACATATCGGAGACAACAGGGACTGCAACTGTGGACATTTCTGAAACTCCTGCGAATAAAAGCATGTTCATGTCTGAGACAATGCGGACTGAGACAGATGACATTTCTGAAACAACACAGACTGAGATAGTAGATATATATGAAACAACAGGGACTGAGATTGTGTACATGTCTTAGACAGCAGGGACTGAGAGAGTGGACATGTCTGAGACAACAGGGACTGATACAGTGGACATGTCTGAGACAACAGGGACTGAGACAGTGGACTTCTCTGAGACAACACACATATCCTAGCAAACAGGGTCTGAGACCATCAACATGTCAGAGACAACAGGTACTGAGACAGTGGACATGTGTGAAGCAACTGTGACTGAGACAGTGGTCATGTCTGAGACAACAGGGACTGAGACAGTGGACACGTCAGAGACAAGGAATGAGCCAGTGGACATGTCTGAGACAACAGGCCCTGAGACTGTGAACATGTGTGAAACAACAGGGAATGTGACAGTGGACATGTCTGAAACAAAAGGGACTGAGATAGTAGACATGACTGAGTCAACATTGTTTGAGACAGTGGACCACTCTGAGAAAATAGAAGCTGAGATAGTTGACTTGTCTTCGCCAGTGGACAAGTCCTGTCTGAGGTGACAGCGACTGAGACAGTGGATACATCTGAGATAACAGGGACTGAGACAGTGGATACATCTGAGACAACCAGGACTGAGTCAGCGGACATATCTGACACAACAGGGACCGAGAGAGTGGACATGTGTGAGACAACAGGGACTCACAGTGTGGATATGTCTGAAAAAACAGGGACTGAGACAGTGGAGAAATATGGGACAACAGGGACTGAGTCAGTGGACATTTCTGATACAACTGTTACTAAGAGCGTGTTCATGTCTGAGACAATGGGGATTGAGACAATGGACATATCTGAGACAACAGGGACTGAGACAGTGGACTTTTCTGAGGCAACTGCAAATAAGAGCGTGTTCATGTCTGAGACAACAGGGACTGAGACAGTGGACATGTCTGAAAAAATAGGGACTGAGACAGTGGACATGTCTGACACAACATACATATCTGAGACAACAGGGTATGAGACCATCGACATGTCGGAGACAACAGCGACTGAGACTATGGACATGTCGGAGACAACAGCGACTGAGACAGTGGACATGTCTGAGACAATAGGGACTGAGACAGTAGATATATCTGAAACAACATGGACTGAGACAGTGGACATGCCTGAGACAACAGGGACTGAGACAGTGGACACGTCTGAGACAACAGGTTTCCAAAGTGTGGACATGTGTTGGACAACAGTGTCTGAGACAGTTGACATGTCAGATACATTGGACATGTTGACTTTCTCTCTCTCTCTCTCACACACAAACACACACAAACACACAAACACACAGTAATGAACTGGGTATATCAGGGGGTTCACAAACTTTCTACTTTGGAGTGACCAGTGTCACTTGTGTGTTCCAGTGGGAAAATGGTCATATATGATGGGCTAGAGGGTGCACCCTGCGTCTCCAGATATTTTCAAACACTGGATTCCTGGGTCTTCTGGGGCCTGAGCCTCCAGACGGATGCAAGCAGGAAAGGAACATCCTGCTCAGTCCAGTCTTTCAAGACAAGTGAGGTGTTTAATTTTGCAACCGTCCTGTAGTTGCTGGTTACCAGGATTCTGAGTTCCTTTTGGACTGATGTCATAAAGGTGAGGTTACTTCCTGGGGTCCTCTGACCCTAGACTCTTCCTCACAGAGACAACAGGGACTGAAACAGTGGACATGTCTGATGCAACTGCGACTTTTAGCGTGTTCATGTCGGAGACAACGTGGACTGAGACAGGAGACATTTCTGAATCAAAAGCGATTGAGACAGAAAATATATCTGAAGCAACAGGGACTGAGACCTTGGACATATCTGAGGCAACGGAGACTGAGACAGTGGACTCGTCTGAGTCAACAGGTTTCGAGACAGTGGACATGTCTGAGACAACAGAGACTGAGACAGTTGATATGTCTGATACAGTGGACATGATGATGTTCTCACACACACACTCACACACACACACACACACACACACACTGATGAACGGGGTATATCAGGGGGATCACAAACATTCTACTTTCTACTGACCAGTGTCACTTGTGTGTCCCCGTGGGAAAATGGACAGATATGATGGACTAGAGGGCACACCCTGCATATCCAGAAGTTTCCAAACATTGGATTCCTGGGTTTTCTGGGGCCTGAGCCTCCAGAAGGCGGGAAGCAGCAAAGCAACATCCTGCTCCGTCCAGTCTTTCAAGACAAGGGATGTGTTTCAGGTTGCCACTGTCCTGTAGTTGCTGGTAAGCAGGATTCTGAGTTCTTTTTGTACTGACGTCATAA
This sequence comes from Rhizomys pruinosus, assembly GCA_009823505.1. Taxonomy (NCBI): domain Eukaryota; kingdom Metazoa; phylum Chordata; class Mammalia; order Rodentia; family Spalacidae; genus Rhizomys; species Rhizomys pruinosus. The sequence goes on from VZQC01003549.1 coordinate 1,363,524, forward strand.
AGGTGAGATAACTTCCTGGGTTCCTCTGACCCTAGCCTCTTAATCACTGAGACAACAGGAACTGAGAATTTGGACATGTCTGAGACAACAGGGACTGACACAGTAGACATGTCCGAAATAACTGTGACTAAGAGCGTGTTCATGTCTGAGACAATGAGGACTGTGATATGTGTCATGTCTGAAAACAGCAGGGACTGAGACAGTAGATATATCTGAGAGAACATGGACTGAAACAGTGGACATGTCTGAGACAACATGGACTCAGAGAGTGGATATGTCTGAGAACATAGGGATTCAGAACTTGCACATGTCTAAGACAGGGAATGAGATATTGGACATGCTTGAGACAATAGGGACTGAGACAGTGGACATGTCTGAGTCAACAGAATTCTAGACAGTGGATCTGTCTGAGACAATAGACACTGAGACAGTTGACATGTCTTCACCAGTGGACAAGTCCTGTCTGAGATGATAGCGACTGAGACAGTGGACACATCTGAGACAACAGGGACTGAGATAGTGGACACATATGAAACAACCAGGACTGAAACAGTGGATATATCTGAGACAACAGGTACTAACACCGTGGAGATGTCTGCAACAACAGGGAATCAGACATTTGACTTGTCTGAGAATGCAGGGCCTCAGACACTGGACATATCTGAGACAACCAGGACCGAGACTTTGGACATGTCTGAGAGAACAGGGACTGAGCCAGTGGACATGTCTGAGACAACAGGCGCTGAGATAGTGAACATGTGTGAAACAACAGAGAATGTGACAATGGACATGTCTGAAACAACAGGGACTGAGACAGTGGACATGGCTGAGTCAACACTGTTTGAGACAGTGGACAACTCTGAGACAATAGACACTGAGACAGTTGACTTGTCTTTGCCAGTGGACAAGTCCTGTCTGAGGTGACAGAGACTGAGACAGTGGATACATCTGAGATAACAGGGACTGAGACAGTGGATACATCTGAGACAACCAGGACTGAGACAGTGGACATATCTGACACAACAGGAACCGAGAGAGTGGACATGTGTGAGACAACAGGGACTACCAATGTGGATGTGATGGTTAATCCTGTGTGTCAACTTGCCTGGACTAAGGAACAAATAAGAGAAAAGGATGTTTGGATTTTACCACCTCAACCCGGATGGCCAACCCCAAATGTGGGCATTGCCTTCTGCCGGCAGGCAGTATAAAGGGCCATGGCAGAAGGAGCTGGTCCCTTTTTTCCTGCGGCTTGCCTCTCTCATCTGGTGAGTTTGTCTTGCTGCTGTGATCAACCTTTCGGATCCCAGCGTGTACTGAGACCAGCAGATCTCCTGGAATCCATTCGGGTTTTCAGCACTACATTGGAACTACTGAGACATCTAGCCTTGCAGACTGAGAAGTTCCCTGGATTCTCTTGGCCTTTCCAGTGTGGTGCAGCCACTGTTGGACTCCTTGAACTCTGTCACGTGAGCAAATCAATAAATTGTATATAGCTATATATTTGTCCTGTTACTTCTGCTTCTTTAGAGAACCCTGACTAATACAGATTTTGGTACCAGAAGTGGTTCTAGAGAAACAGAATTGAAAGGATGAATTTCTTTAGTGGGCTTGGTAGTCTCTGGAGCCAGCTCTCCAACTCAATGAAGCCTAGAGTTACTGAAGGCTTTCCTGGTGGCATGAAGAGGAATGATAATCATTGGTGCAGACTATTTGATGTAATTATGAAGATAGATCCATTTGACTCACCTAACTCGCCTCTTGTGAGAAGCAAGGAATTTAGCGACTCTATATATAAAACGTTCGAGAAATTGCAGAAAAATAAGGAAAATAATGATGTTGCCTTGTTGCTCCTAGCATGTCTGGATAAAGTGTTAGACGAAAATATGGAGCTCGGTGATAAAAATGACCAGCTCCGGATTCGAAACAACAGTTTAAAGGTTTCCAAGTGTGCTCTGGAAGAGAATCTTCTCTCCAGCAGCCAAAGAGCTAAAGCAGCAGAAAATCAAGCTGGAGCCCTTATTATACGGTTGGCTGATTTACAACGCAAATTTAATTCCCAGCCACGAAAAGTGTCAGCAGTTAAAGTGAGAGCACTGGTGGGGAAAGGGTGGAACCCTGAAACTTGGGATGGAGATGTGTGGGAGAACTATGATGATGAGGATTTTGAACCCTCGGATTCTGAGGGATTTTCTTTATCTGAGGAATTAACCTCCCCACCCTCAGCAGAGAATCCACACCCTGCAGATCCCTCCTCCCCACCCTTGCCTGAGGAAATTAATCCCCCCCTCCCAGTGGGAGCTGATGTCCCTCAGGGCCCAACAATTGTTGCCTCTAGACCTATAACCAGATTGAAGTCTAAGCAAGCCCCTCAAGGTGAGATAGAAAGTGTGGTCCACGAGGAGGTGCGATATACTACTAAAGAAATTAATGAGTTTGCTGATTCATTCCGGCAGAAGCCTAAGGAATATGTGTGGGAATGGATTTTAAGGGTGTGGGATAATGGTGGAAGGAATATAAAATTGGATCATACTGAGTTTATCGATATGAGCCCACTGAGTAGAGATTCTAGGTTTAACATGGAAGCTCGAGCAGTTAAAAAAGGTGTTAAAAGTTTATTTGAATGGTTGGCTGATGTATTTATTAAAACATGGCCTACTAACAGCGAGTTAGAGATGCCTGATATTCCTTGGCTTAGTATTGATGAAGGGATTGTGAGGGTCAGGCAGATGGGCATGCTCGAGTGGATTCGAAGTGTAAAACCACATTCTCCACAATATGAGGACCCAGAGGACATGCCACTCACTGAATTTATAAGATGGAAAGTACTGAGAGAGACACCAGAACATTTGAAGAGCTTTGTTTTTGCTCTATTTCTTATGCCAGATCTTACAGTTAGAGAAGTTGTGGCTCGTTTGCATAAATTAAATGTACACGTAGTAGGTCTAACAGGACCTCAGGGTAGGCGTCAGGTGGCAGCACTGAATCGCAGAAGGCCAGATGAGCGTAGTTACAGTAATTATCATAATGGGTGGCAAAGGCAAAACAATACCTATAATGGCATGACCCGAAATGATCTTTGGAACTGGCTAATTAATCATGGTGTTCCCAGGAACCAAATACATAAGAAGCCTACTAAGTTTTTATTTGATCTGTATAAGCAGAAAAGCTCTAGAACGAATGACAGGAAGTCAACATTTGATTTTAGGAGTAGCGAATCCCGCCCAGTTGACCGGTTTCCAGACTTGAGACAGTTCACAGACCCAGAACCCCTTGAATGAAGGGGTGGCCGGGTTCCAGTGAGGAAGGACCTTGTCACAATACCAAAGAGTTATGCTGTTTGCCTTCCTCCTGTCCTTCCCCAGAGGGACCTGAGGCCTTTTACTAGGGTAACTGTACACTGGGGAAAAGGAAATAATCAGACTTTTCGAGGCCTATTGGATACTGGTTCTGAGTTGACACTGATCCCAGGAGACCCTAAAAAGCATTGTGGCCCTCCGGTTAAAGTAGGGGCCTATGGAGGTCAGGTGATAAATGGAGTTTTGGCTGAAGTCCGACTCACGGTGGGCCCAGTGGGTCCCAGAACGCATCCCGTAGTTATTTCCCCAGTCCCAGAATGTATAATTGGGATAGATATAATTAGAAATTGGCAGAATCCCCACATTGGTTCCCTGATCTGTGGAGTGAGGGCTATTATGGTTGGAAAGGCCAAATGGAAACCATTGGTGTTGCCTCTACCAGGGAAAATAGTGAACCAAAAACAGTATCGTATCCCTGGAGGGATTGCGGAGATTAATGCCACTATCAAGGATTTGAAAGATGCAGGGGTGGTGATTCCTACCACATCTCCATTTAACTCTCCAATTTGGCCTGTGCAAAAGACAGATGGATCATGGAGAATGACAGTTGACTATCGAAAACTCAACCAAGTAGTGACACCAATTGCAGCCGCTGTACCAGATGTGGTGTCCTTACTCGAGCAGATTAATATGTCTCCTGGTACCTGGTATGCAGCTATTGATCTGGCCAATGCTTTTTTCTCAATACCGGTTCATAAGGACCACCAGAAGCAATTTGCTTTCAGCTGGCAAGGCCAACAGTATACCTTTACTGTCTTACCTCAGGGGTATGTTAACTCTCCAGCGTTGTGCCATAACTTAGTTAGAAGGGATCTTGATCGCCTGACTCTTCCACAAAATATCACACTGGTCCACTATATTGATGATGTTATGTTGATTGGACCCAGTGAACAGGAGGTAGCAGCTAGCCTAGACTTGTTGGTAAAGCATATGCGCATGAGAGGATGGGAAATAAATCCAACTAAAATTCAAGGGCCATCTACCTCGGTGAAGTTTCTAGGAGTTCAGTGGTGTGGAGCATGCAGAGACATTCCTTCTAAGGTAAAGAATAAGTTGTTGCACCTGGCCCCTCCCTCCACCAAGAAAGAAGCACAACGTCTGGTGGGTCTTTTTGGATTCTGGAGGCAGCACATTCCTCATCTGGGTGTGTTACTACGACCCATATATCAGGTGACTCGTAAGGCAGCAAACTTTGAGTGGGGCTTGGAACAGGAAAAGGCTCTTCAACAGGTCCAGGCTGCGGTGCAGGCTGCTCTGCCCCTAGGGCCATATGATCCAGCAGACCCAATGGTGCTTGAGGTATCAGTGGCAGATAGAGATGCTGTCTGGAGTCTGTGGCAGGCTCCCATAGGGGAATCACAGCGGAGGCCCTTGGGATTTTGGAGCAAGGCTCTACCTTCATCTGCAAACAACTATTCTCCTTTTGAGAGACAGCTCTTAGCCTGCTATTGGGCCTTAGTGGAAACTGAACGTTTGACAATGGGCCACCAAGTCACCATGCGACCTGAGCTGCCCATCATGAGCTGGGTGTTATCTGACCCACCAGACCATAAAGTAGGACGTGCACAGCAACAGTCCATTGTCAAATGGAAGTGGTACATACGGGACAGGGCCCGGGCAGGCCCTGAGGGCACAAGCAAGCTACATGAAGAAGTTGCCCAAATGCCTATGGTTCCCACTCCTGTTACAATGTCTCCTGGGCTTAAGCATGCACCTATGGCTTCATGGGGTTTGCCCTATGATCAGTTGACTGAGGAAGAGAAGACTAGGGCCTGGTTTACTGATGGTTCTGCACGCTATGCAGGCACCACCCAGAGGTGGACAGCTGCAGCATTACAGCCAATTTCTGAAACAACCCTAAAGGACACTGGTGAAGGAAAGTCTTCACAGTGGGCAGAACTTCGGGCAGTGCACATGGTTGTGCATTTTGCCTGGAAGGAGAAATGGCCAGAGGTTCGATTATATACTGATTCATGGGCTGTAGCCAATGGTTTGGCTGGATGGTCAGGGACTTGGAAGGAGCATGACTGGAAAATTGGTGAGAAAGACATTTGGGGAAGAAGTATGTGGATAGAGCTCTCTGAATGGTCAAAGGATGTGAAGATACTTGTGTCTCATGTAAATGCTCATCAAAAGGTGATCTCAGCAGAGGATGAGTTTAATAATCAAGTAGATCGGATGACTCGTTCTGTGGATAGTCAGCCTCTTTCTCCAGCTATCCCTGTTGTTGCTCAATGGGCCCATGAACAAAGTGGTCATGGTGGCAGAGATGGAGGTTATGCATGGGCTCAACAGCATGGACTCCCACTCACTAAGGCTGATCTGGCTACAGCTGCTGCCGAGTGCCAGATTTGCCAACAGCAGAGACCAACATTGAGCCCCCGATATGGTGCTATTCCCCGGGGTGACCAGCCAGCAACCTGGTGGCAGGTTGACTACATTGGACCACTTCCATCATGGAGGGGACAGCGTTTTGTTCTTACAGGAATAGATACTTATTCTGGTTATGGATTTGCCTTTCCTGCACGTAATGCTTCTGCCAAAACTACCATCCAGGGACTTACGGAATGCCTTATCCACCGTCATGGTATTCCTCACAGCATTGCTTCTGATCAAGGAACTCACTTCACAGCCAAAGAAGTGCGACTGTGGGCCCATGGTCATGGTATCCACTGGTCTTACCATGTTCCCCACCACCCAGAAGCAGCTGGCTTGATAGAACGATGGAATGGCCTCTTGAAGACACAGTTACAGCGCCAATTAGGTAGCAATACCCTGGAGGGCTGGGGCAAGGTTCTCCAGCAAGCAGTATATGCTTTGAATCAGCGTCCACTATATGGTACTGTTTCTCCTATAGCCAGAATTCATGGGTCCAGGAACCAAGGGGTGGAAGTGGGAATGATTCCACTCACTATCACCCCTAGTGACCCAGTAGGAAAATTTTTGCTTCCTGTACCCACGACCTTGCGTTCTGCTGGTCTAGACGTTTTGGCTCCAATGGGGGGAGTGCTTTTGCCAGGAGATACAGCAAACGTTCTATTGAACTGGAAGCTAAGACTTCCCCCTGGCCACTTCGGGCTTCTACTGCCTTTAAGCCAACAGGCTAAGGAAGGAATAACAGTAGTAGGAGGAGTGATTGATCCAGACTACCATGGGGAAATTGGACTTTTTCTCCACAATGGGGGCAAGGAAGATTATGTCTGGAAGGCAGGAGATGCTGTAGGGCGCCTTCTGGTGCTACCATGTCCTATGATTAAGGTCAATGGGAAACTCCAACAACCCAAACCAGACAGGACAATAAATGGCCCAGACCCTTCAGGGATGAAGGTATGGGTCACTCCTCCAGGGAAAGAGCCAAGACCTGCAGAGGTGCTTGCTGATGGCGGAGGAAATACAGAATGGGTAGTAGAAGAAGGTAGTCATAAATATCAGCTGAAGCCACGGGACCAGTTGCAGAAACGTGGATTATAATAGATATTAACCTTCGTCCTATTTGGTTAAGAATGTGCTTGTTTATATATGTATATATATATATGTATATATGTATGTATATTAAGTGGATACTTGTGTTCCCTTTTGAATGTGCAACTGAGATATGTGTTAAGTGTTGTCATATTTAGGTTATTAGATACTGAAGGACTAAGTTCTTCTCAAGGACATTACCACCTACTCTAAGATATAATGCTTTGCTATTGCTCTTGAGATACTTATAACATGTTAGGTGGAATTATGACCCTGCCATCGTTTGCAATTGACATTTAAGCAGAGGCTATTTATTGGGTATCAAGTTGACAAGGGGTGGACTTGTGATGGTTAATCCTGAGTGTCAACTTGACTGGACTAAGGAACAAATAAGAGAAAAAGGGTCTTCTTATTGGACCGCCTCAACCCGAATGGCCCACCCCAAATGTGGGTGTTACCTTCTGCCAGCAGGCAGTATAAAATGCCACGACAGAAGGAGCTGGTCCCTTTTGTCCTGCGGCTTGCCTCTCTCATCTGGTGAGTTTGTCTTGCTGCTGTGATGAACCTTTCGGATCCCAGCGTGTACTGAGACCAGCAGATCTCCTGGAATCCATTCGGGCCTTCAGCACTGGATTGGGACTACTGAGACATCCAGCCTTGTGGACTGAGCAGTTCCCTGGATTCTCTTGGCCTTTCCAGTGTGGTGCAGCTACTGTTGGACTCCTTGAACTCTGTCACATGAGCAAATCAATAAATTGTATATAGCTATATATATTCTTCCTGTTACTTCTGTTTCTTTAGAGAACCCTGACTAATACAGTAACAAAAGCATGTTCTTACTGCCTCTAAGAAAGCATGTTGCTAACATGTATGACTGCCTACCGTAACACTCACAGCATTAGTTCACTGATGGAATTCAATGCATATTCAATAAAACCCTACGAATTATAAACCATTGAGAAAACGAAGATGCTTCCTGTCAAGGTGACGGAACTGGAGAATGCCATGTATTACATACATGATTTACAGCTAATCTCTGTTAACTCTCGGTCTGAAGCAAGTATTTGTTTCCTCTTATGTGTTAAAGAACTAGTGCATGTTCTTCATCCTACAATCATCTAGAAAGAAGGTTTTCTAATAGGAAAGAAAGAAACATTGCATGCATCCTCACACTCATATCATCAAGTTCCAGTCACTAGAGATGGCTATGTTTTACAGATGCCATTTGCAATGAATCAGCTTAAACTGAAGTATATTTCACTGAACGCTTAAGGAACTAATGCATGTTCTTACTGCTCTTAAGAAGGCATGTTGCTAACAAGTTTGACTGCCTTCCATAACACTCACAGCATTAGTTAACTGATGGAATTGAAAGCATTTATGCAAGGAACTTAAAACAGTTGAGAAAACGAAGATGCTTCCAGTCAAGCTGAAGTTACTGGAGAATGCCTTGATTAGAGACGCGATTTACAGCTACTCTGCTTTAACTCTCAGCTTGAAGCAAGAAAAGTATTTGCTTCTTTTTGTGTTAAAGAACTAGTGTACGTTCTTCTACCTACAAGCATTTAGAAAGAAGGTTTTCTAATAGGAAAGAAAGACACAGTGTTTGCATGCATCCTCACACTCCTATCTTCAAGTTCCAGTCACTAGAGGTGGCTATGTTTTAGAGACTCCATTTGCAATGAATCAGCTTAAACTGCAGTATATTTCACTGAATGCTTAAGGAACTAATGCATGTTATAACAAGTTTCACTGCCTACCTTAACACACACAGCATCAGTTCATTAATGGAATTCAACATATATTTGATAAAACTCCAGGAATTAAAAACAGTTTAGAAAACGAAGATGCTTCCAGTCAAGGTGAAGGAACTGGAGAAGGCCATGTATTACATTACATACATGATTTACAGCTAATCTGTGTTAACTCTCGGTCTGAAGCAAAGTATTCATTTCTTCTTATGTGTTAAAGAACCAGTGCATGTTCTTCATTCTACAATCATCTAGAAAGAAGGTTTTCTAATAGGAAAGAAAGAAACATTGTTTGCATGCATCCTCAAACTCCCATCATCAAGTTCCAGTCACTAGAGTTGGCTTTGTATTACAGATGCCATTTGCAATGAATCAGCTTAAACTGAAGTATAGTTCATTGAACGCTTAAGGAACTAATGCATGTTCTTTCTGCCTCTACGGAAGCATGTTGCTAACATGTATGACTGCCTACCTTAACACTAACAGCATTAGTTCACTGATGGAATTGGAAGCATATATGCAAGTAATTAAAAACAGTTGAGAAAATGAGGATACTTCCAGTCAATCTGAAGTAACTGAAGAAGGCATTGTATTAGAGATGTGATTTGCAGCTAATCTGCTATAACTCTCGGTCTGAAGCAAAGTATTTGTTTCCTCTTATGTGTTAAAGAACTCGTGCACGTTCATCATCATATAATCATCTAGAAAGAAGTTTTTCTAACAGGAAAGAAAGAAACATTGTTAGCATGAATCCTCACACTCCTATCCTCAAGTTCCAGTCACTAGAGTTGGCTTTGTTTTACAGATGCCATTTGCAATGAATCAGCTTAAACTGAAATATATTTCACTGAATGCATAAGGAACTAATGCATGTTCTTACTGCCTCTAAGAACGTATGTTTCACTGCCTTCCTTAAAACTCACAGCATTAGTTAACTGATGCAATTGAAAGCATATATGCAAGGAATTAAAAACCGTTGAGAAAACGAAGATGCTTCCAGTCAATCTGAAGTAACTGGAGAATGCCTTGTTTTACAGATGCAATTTACACCTAATCAGCTTTAACTCTCAGTCTGAAGCAAACAAAGTATATGATTCTTCTTATGTGTAAAAGGACTAGTCCAAGTTCTTCTTCCTACAATCATCTAGAAAGAAAGGTTTTCTAATAGGAAAGAGACAGTGTTTGCATGCATCCTCACACTCCTATCATCAAGTTCCAGTCACTAGAGATGGCTATGTTTTACAGACGCCATTTGCAATGAATCAGCTTAAACTGAAGTATGTTTCACTGAATGCTTAAGGAACTAATACATGTTCTTACTGCCTCAAAGAAAGTATATTGCTAACAAGTGTGACTGCCTTCCATAACACTCACAGCATTAGTTAACTGATGGAATTCAAAGCATATTTGATAAAACTCCAGGAATTAAAAACACTTTAGAAAATGAAGATGCATCTAGTCACGGTGAAGTAATTGGAGAATGCCATGTATTACAGACGTGATTTACACCTAATCTGCTTTAACTCTCGGTCTGAAGCAAAGTATTTGTTTCTTCTTATGTGTTAAAAAACTAGTGCACGTTCTACATCTTACAATCATCTAGAAAGAAGGTTTTCTAATAGGAAAGAAAGACATTGTTTGCATGCACCCTCACTCTTATCATCAAGTTCCAGTCACTAGAGATGGCTATGTTTTACAGATTCCATTTGCAATGAATCTGTTCAAACTTAAGTATATTTCACTGAATGCCTAAGGAACTAATGCATGCTCTTACTGCCTCTTAGAAAGCATGTTTCTAACAAGTTTCACTGCCTTCCTTAGCACTCAGAGTGTTAGTTCACTGATGGAATTCAAAGCATATTTGACCATACTCTAGGAATTAAAGACCGTTGAGAAAACGAAGATGCTTCCAGTCAAGGTTAAGGAACTGGAGAACACCATGTATTACATATGCGATTTATGGCTAATCTGCTTTAACTCTCCGTCTGAAGCAAAGTATTTGTTTCTTCTTATGTGTTAAAGAACTAGTGCACGTTCTTCTTCCTACAATCATCTAGAAAGAATGTTGTCTAATAGGAAAGAAAGAGACATTGTTTGCATGCATCCTCACACTCCTATCATCAAGTTCCAGTCACTAGAGTTGGCTTTGTATTACAGACGTCATTTGCAATGAATCAGCTTAAACTAAAGTATATTTCACTGAAAGCCTAAGGAACTAATGCATGTTCTTACTGCCCCTAAGAAAGCATGTTGTTAACAAGTTTCACTGCCTTTCTTAACACTCAGAGCGTTAGTAGACTGATGGAATTCAAAACATATTTCACAAAACTCTAGGAATTAAAAACAGTTGATAAAACGAAGATTCTTCCAGTCAAGGTGAAGGAATTGGGGAACGCCACGTATTACAGAAGCAATTTAGAGCTAATCTGCTTTAACACTGGGTCTGAAGCAAAGTATTTGTTTCTTCTTAAGTGTTAAAGAACTAGTGCACATTCTTCTTCCTACAATCATCTAGAAAGAATGTTGTCTAATAGGAAAGAAAGAGACATTGTTTGCATGCATCCTCACACTCCTATCATCAGGTTCCAGTAACTAGAGTTGGCTTTATGTTACAGATGCCATTTGAAATGAATCAGCTTAAACTGAAGTATATTTCACTGAACACCTAAGGAAATAATGCATGTTCTTACTGCCTCTAAGAAAGCATGTTGCTAACAAGTTTCACTGCCTTTCTTAACACTCAGAGCGTTAGTCCAGTTATGGAATTCAAAGCATATTTGATGAAACTCTAGGAATTAAAAACAGTTGAGAAAATGAAGATGCTTCCAGTCAAGGTGAAGGAATTGGAGAATGCCATGTATTACAGACACGATTTACAGCTAATCTGCTTTAACTCTCGGTCTGAAGCAAAGTATTTGTTTCTTCATATGTGTTAAAGAACTAGTGCACATTCTTTTTCCTACAAGCATCGAGAAAGAAAGTTTTCTAATAGGAAAGAAAGAGACATTGTTTTAATGCATCCTCACACACCTATCATCAAGTTCCAGTCCCAAGAGATGGCTATGTTTTACAGACGCCATTTGCAATGAATTAGCTCAAACTGAAGTATATTTCATTGAACGCTTAAGGAACTAATGCATGTTTTTACTGCCTCCAAGAAAGCATGTTGCTAACAAGTTTGACTGCCTTCCTTAACACACACAGAATCAGTTCACTGATAGAATTCAAAGGATATTTGATAAAACTCTAGGAATTAAAAACAGTTCAGGAAACGAAGATGCTCCTAGTCACGGTGAAGGAACTGGAGTATTACAGACGTGATTTACACCTAATCTGCTTTAACTCTCGGTGTGAAGCAAAGTATTAGTTTCTTCTTATGTGTTAAAGAACTAGTGCACATTCTACATCTTACAATCATCTAGAAAGAAGGTTTTCTAATAGGAAAGAAAGAGACAGTGTTTGCATGCATCCTCACAGTCCTATCATCATGTTCGAGGAACTGGAAATGGCTATGTTTTAGATATGCCATTTGTAATGAATTAGCTTAAGCTGAATTTTATGTCACTGAATTCTGAAGGAACTAATGGATGTTCTTACCGCCTCTAAGAAAGCATGTTGCTAGCATGTTTGACTGCCTTCGTTAACACTGACATCATTATGTAACTGATGGAATGAAAGCTTATATGCACGGAATTAAAAACAATTGAGAAAACGAAGATTCTTCCAGTCAAGCTGACGTAACTGGAGAAATCTTTGTATTACAGATGCGATTTACAGCTAATCTGCTTTAACTCACCCTGAAGCAAAGTATTTTCTTCTTCTTTTGTGTTAAAGAACTAGTGCAGGTTCTTCTTCCTAGAAGCATCTAGAAAGAAGGTATTCTAATAGGAAATAAAGAGACAGTGTTTGCATGCATCCTCACACTCCTATCATCAATTTCCAGTCACTAGAGTTGGCTATATTTTACATACGCCATTTGCATTGAATCAGCTTAAACCAAAGTATATTTGACTGAATGCTAAAGGAACCAATGCATGTTCTTACTGCCTCTAAGAAAGCATGTTGCTAACAAGTTTGACTGCCTTCCTTAACACTCACAGCATTACTTAACTGATGGAATTCAATGCATACTTGATAAAACTAAAGGTATTGAAAACAGTTGAGTCAACGAAGATGCTTCTAGACAAGGTGAAGTAACTGGAGAATGCCATGTATTACACACGCGATTTACAGGTAACCTGCTTTAACTCTCAGTCTGAATCAAAGTATTTGCTTCTTCTTATGTGTTAAAGAACTTCTGCACATTCTTCATGCTACAATCATCTGGAAAGAAGGTTTTCTAATAGGAAAGAAAGAGACAGTGCTTGCATGCATCCTCACACTTCTATCATCAATTTCCAGTCACTAGAGATGGCTATGTTTTACAGACCCAATTTCCAATTAATCAGCTGAAACTGAAGAATATTTCTTTTTTTGGGGGGGAGGAAAGGGTTTATTCAGTTTATGTCTCCTGGGTCACAGTTCATCACTCAGGGAGCCCAAGGCGGGAACTCAGGGCAGGAACCTGGAGGCAGGAGCTGAAGCACAGGCCATGGAGGAATGCTGTTCACTGGCTTGCTCCTCTGGCTCATGCCCAACCCGCCTTCTTATACAGTACACAACAACCTGCCCATGGTGGCACTACTCATTGTGGGCTGGACCCTCCCACACTGCTCGACCATCAAGACAATACTCCACAGATGTGGCCACAGGCCAATCCAATGGAGCCAATTCCCCAATTGAGGCTCCCTCAACCCAGGTGTGTCAAGTTGACACTAAAGCTATCCAGCACAATGAGGAACCTTCATTAGTGACAGCTGAGAGATTCATTAGTGTCCTCTTTATCTCTTGTTCTATGTTGTATGAGCCTTAGGTGTTGAGGGTACATTGTAGATGTGCCACTTAGACTTGGGCAATTCACAGACAATGTCTATTTGTGACTAGTTGTGGTACTCTCTGTCTGGTGCAAAAGAAGCTCTTCAGTGAGTGATGACTGGGATACTTGATTGTAAATATAAGGAAACCTATTTTGTACTTAATAAGAAATTATATTAGTCTAGGGATATGAAAGCCTTAGGGTTTTCTCTAAGATCTACAATCTCTCCATCCATGTATATTTGGCTATGTTTACAGTACCACACATGAGTTTCCTCCCACTGAGTGGACTTTAAGTCCAATTAGGTGTCCATTAGTTGCCCCTAAGATAAAAGTACCACTACTGGGCTGGAGAGATGGCCTAGTGGTTAAGAGCACCGACTGCTCTTGCAGAGGACCTGGGTTCGATTCTCCAGCTGCCACATGGCGGCTGAGAACCGTCTGTAACTCCAATTCCAGGAGAACTCCAGTTCCAGGGAAATCCGAGACCCTCTTCTGACCTCCATGGCATTGCACGACACAGGTGCACAAACCTACATGCAGACAGTACACTCATACACATAAATAAATTTTAAAAAAATTTTAAAAAGTGCCACTAATGCACCAGTGTCGTAGGCTGTACCAGTCATTGATGTGGTTATTTGGTCTTAAAGCTGGTCTTGGACCACTGGTTAATGTTCTCCCTTAGTGGTTTGCATAGTGTTCTCCAAAGCTATGAGAGCTAGCTAGCCTTCAGGAAAAGCAGCTTCCAGGACAGTTCCAGGTCCATGCTCCAAACCTGGTCTCTGAAGTATATCCTGTCTCTAGCAATAGGGTCTTACTTTCAAGTTCTGGGAGGCAATCAAGGGCTATGGAAATACCCTGTGTAATTTGGGGAGTACCATGGACTACCCTGGCCAACAACTCAAAGGAAGGTTTCTCCTGTCTGGCACAATTTCTTGTTATGTAGCCTTCAGCTATACATATGGACTCATGTAGAGATAATGTATGTGTAATTTGTTTTTTGTTTGTTTGTTTGTTTTTTCTCAGTCTTTCTCAATATTCTCCATGAGGAAGTTGACTGTTTTGAGCAGAAATTCACTGTTTCAGTCAGTTCTTTGATGCAGTCCTTTCTGTTGTTGTTGTTGTTGTTGTTGTTTCCAATATGCGTTACGCCCAACTGCTTTGAACAAAAGCTCAGGGGGCCCTACACAAGAAATACTTACAACTAGGTAATTGGCACTAGCATCCACAGATAAGGGATACCATTCGTCACTTGTTTTTCTGGGACTGTGTTACTTCACTCAGCATGATGTCCTCTAGCTCCAGCCATTTTCCTGCAAAGCTCGTGATGTCGTCTTTCTTTACTGCTGCATAGAACTCCATTGTGTAGATGTACCACATTTTCTCTATCCATTTCTTTTTTCTTTGTTTTGAGTAGTTTATAATTCTGGAAATCAATGCTTTGTCAGATGTATCTGCAGTGAATGATTCCTCCCACTATATGGGATTTTCTCTTCACTTCTGATTGTTTTCTTTTGATGTACAGAAGCTTTTGAGTTTAATGGGTCCCATTTGTCTATTGTCGACCTTATTCTTGTGCACTGCTGTCTATTTTGGAAGTCTCTTTTCCTATGCCTATGTCTTATAGTCTGCTGCCAAAATTTCTCTTCTATTACCTTCAGAACGTTTGGGGTTTTCACGTTGAGGTCTTTGATCCATCTGGAGTTACTTTTGTATGGGAGAGAGCGTAGGGGTTTATTTCATTCTTCTACAAGTGGTGATCCAGTTTTGTCAACAACCAATTGCCGAAGATGCTGTCCTTTTCTTCAATTGTGGTTTCTTGGCCCCTTGTCAAATTTAAGATGGCTGAAATTGTATGTGCTCAGATTTGGATCTCGGTTTTGTCCATTGGTCAAAAGGTCTGTTTTTGTTGCCAGTACCAGGCTGTTTTTATGACTAAGCCCTATAGTAAAGTTTGAAGTCTGGTATAGTGATCCCCTGTGTCTGCTCTTTTTAATGCAGGGTTGTTTGGCTACTCGGGGTCTTTTGTTTTTCCAAATGAATTTAAGAACTTTTTTTCAAGCCTGTGAAGAAGAACTCCTGGGGATTTGATTGGGATTGCACTTGAAATCTATACAAGACGTTTCAGTAAAATGACATTTTTTCAATGTTTAATTTTTCCCAATCCATGCAGCAATGGGACGGTTTTTTCCATCTTCTGATGTTTCTTCAATTTCTCTTTCTTTAAAGGTTTAAAATTTTTTTTTGTAGAGATCTTTGGTGTTTGGTTAGGTTTTGTTCCTGGTATTTTATTGTTTTTGAGGCTATTGTGGTGGGAAGGTCTCCTTTGAATTCTTTCTCCAGTTGCTTGTTGTTGGTGTAAAGAAAGGCATTGATTTTTAATGTCAGTTTTTGATCTGCCACATTGCTAAGCTGTTAATCGTTTCTAGGAGTTTTTTGTGGAGTTTTTAGCATCTTATTAGTAAACAATCAATATCATCCACGAATAAAGGGATAGGTTGACTCTTCCAAATTAGTATCCTTTAATATCCTTTTTCTTGCCTAGATCTTAGCAAGTGTTAAGCAATATATTGAGAGGAAGTAGTGACAGGGGGCGCCTTGTCGCGTTCCAACCTTTTAAAGGGAATGTTTATGTCATTTCCATCTTAGGATGATATTGGCTGTGGGTTTCTTTATATGGCTTTGATTACATTGAGGAAAAGACTCAATCCCCCCCAAATTCTTCTATGGAATTTAAGCAGAATGGATGCTGGATTTTGTTCAAAGGATTTTTCAGCATCAATGGAGTGAGGTGATGGTGTGTTTTTGTCTTTGATTCTGTTTATGTGTTTGATGGTTTATTTGATTTTGTATGTTTAAACCATCCCTGCATCTCTGGTATGAATCCGACTTGGTCATGATGGATGATCTTCTTGATGTGGGTCTGTATGCGATTTGCCAGTTCTGCTTAGAATTTTGGCATCTGTGTTTCATGAGGGGAGAATGGGTCTATAACTCTTTTTTAGTTGGATCTTTGCCTTTTTTGGTAATAGAGTGATCTGGCTTTATAGAAGGTATTTGGGAGAATTCCTTCTGATTGTATACTTCTAAAACAGTTTCAGTAATAATGGTTGTAGTTCTTTTTAAATGTTTTTTCTATAATTCTGCTGTCTGGGCCTGGGTATTTTTTAGTTGGGGGCTTCTTACTACGTCCTCTATTTTTTCATTATGTATGGGTCTGTTTAAGCTGCTGATCTCTTCTTGGCCGAGCTTTGTGATTCCCATGTTTCAGATATTCATCCATTTCTTCTAGGTTTTCAAACTTGGTAGAATACAGGTTCTTGTAATATCCCATATGATTTTTGCTGATCTTTCTTGTCTGTGTAATATTTCCCGTTTCAATCACGGATTTTATTGATTTGGAGTGTTCCTTCTTTCTTTTGGTTAACTGGGCTAGAGGTCTGTCTATCTTGTTTATTCTTCCAAAGAACCAACTTTGGGCTTCATTGATTTTTGTATGTTTTCTTTGTTTCTATTTCATTGATTTCTGCTCTGATTTTTGTTATTTCTTCCTGTCTGTTGCGTTTAGTTCATCTGTGTTTGCCTCTCAAGTGGCTTTTAGCTGTAGTGTTAGATCATTGCACTTCTGCTCTTTCTGTTTTTCTAATGTAGTCACCCAGGGCTATAAACTTCCCTCTTAGGACTGCTTTTAAGTAACCCATAGGTTTTGTTGTGTTGTATTTGTTGTCATTGTCCTTCAGTTCCAGGAATGTTTTTATTTCTTTCTTTATCTCTTCCTTGAACCCATTCATTATTCAAGGTGTGTTGTTTAGTCCTCATGTGTTCTTGTAGGCAGAAGAGCTTGTCCTGGTTGTTGAGTGTGTTGAGCTTTATTTCACGTGGTCTGTACAGAATCATGGATTATTTCAATCTTTTTGCATTTGTAGATGATTTTCTGTGTTCAGTATTGGGTGATTTTGGAGAGATGTTCCATGGGTGTGAGTAGAAAGTGTATTCGGTATTAGGTGGAATGTTAGGATAGGGTCTATGAGGTCCATTTAGTGTATCATTATAGTCTGTTCAGTTTCAGATTGTTTCTGTTTCATGCTGTTGTGACTCCTATCCAAAGGACTACAGGAGGTATTGAATTCTTCACTAGGAGTGGACTGGGGTTAGTTCTGTGACTTGTGGTTCTGGAGAATTGTCTTAGAAAGTTTGGTGCCACCAGAATGGGGAGATATATTATATTTGTGATAATCTTCTGTTGAATGTTCCTTTGATTAGGATTTAATGGCTTCTTTGTTCTCTTCTGATTTCTTTTTACTTGGAAGTCTATTTTGTCCGATATTAAATAGCAACACCTGCTTTCTGTTTGGTACCATTTGCTTGGAATATTTTTTTCCATCCTTCACTTTAGGTGGTCGTCCTTGAAGGTAAGATTGTGTTTCTTGTGACAGCCTATCGATGGATTCTGTGTCCTATTCCAGTTTCTCTCCCAGTCTATGGTCTTTTGATTGGGGAATCTAGTCCATTAATATTTAAGGTTATGAGTGATATGTTGTGTTTGCTTCCTTTTGCCTTATTATCCATTTGTGGTTTGGTTTTTTAGGTTCCTACTTCTGCAGTTATGCTTTTATTGATTTCTCTTCTAGGTGCCTGGGGTTTGGTTGCCCCTTTCTTCTGTTCTTTGAATTGCTTCAATGTATTCTCTGAAGGGTTGGTTTTCCGGGGGCATGTATTCTTTCAAGTTGGTTTTGTCATGGAAGGTTTTTTCTTCTCCTTCAACTATATTGATATTTTTGCTGGGTTAGTAACGTGGGTTTGGCATCTATTGTTCCTTAACACTTGGGAATGGTTTTGCTTCAGGTTCTTCTTCTTTCATAGTTTGCATTTCATAGTTTGGCAATAGTTGTAAATTCTGATAGGTTTCCCCTTTAGGTCACTTGTTGTTTTTTCTTGTGGTTTTTAGGGTTTTGTCCTTTTTTTTTGGGTGTCCAGCATTTTAACTATGATGGTGGACGTGGAGAATTTCGTTTTGATCATTGTCTGTTTGGATTTCTATGTGCTTCTTTTTTAAAACATTTTTATTGATGCTTTGTGCCAGTTTCTTACATCATTTTCCAATTCAGTTCAGGCATATATTTCCCTTTCCCGTTTCCCCCACCCCCCTGACCCCAACACAATCATGCATCTGCCATAACTGTCCTGCATATTTATTCAGGTTTTTTTCATTTTTTAGCACCTTAAATGATAATCCATAGTATAAAGTGCATCGCTTCATGTAAAAGCCAATTTTTGCAGGCTGTGATGTGCCCAATCCCCCACAGGCCCACCTTCCAGCTAGGGGTGAGTGGTTATTTGTATGTTCAATCAATTATCAAATGAGTGTTACCAGACTACATTGCTGTAGTTTCACCACTTGCACACCCCCAATCACAGCCCTTCACATTCTACCTTGCCCCCCCATTCAGGCAGATTGTCTCCCTAGGTTTTAGAAAAGGGGCAACAGGTTGGATTGAGAAGCAAAACAGTCCACTCTCTCTGGAGCTGTTTTGTCTTGGACTCTGGTCAATTCTGGCTGTTTCCTTTCATGGGCTGGACAGTTTTTGTCCAGATAAATAACCCCTTGATCCTACTAATGAAGCACAAGCAATTACGATATATAATGGTATTTAAAAACAGTACTAATTGGTTAGGATTACTTTGGTTATAGACACATCAATGTTTAGATGATATGTGGATCCATGAATTACATTTTTTTTCCTGTTAAACATGACAGGGTCTTACTGGTGCTTATAACGTCTCCTAACCTGTAGAGGATATAAGCTTTGTGGCATCATCCATGGGTTATTCCTCCACCAAGGAGGAAGCCAATAGCCAATTTGATTTGGGATTTATATAGCACATGTTGCCACTAGTTGCACAGTATCTCCACTGTGCACAGTATTCCAAGAGGTGAGGTGTAGCTGGTGCTGATGGTGGAGTTTGCTTGACATCAAGGGAAGACGTTATTCTTTATTGGTTTAGTGGCTTTGGTAACACTCTCTGGTGTTCCAGGAGGCCATCTTACACATTGCATGTGTGGTCTCAAATACATTTTCTTCTCCCAATGTTAACGTCAAGGTCTTTGGCAGCCAGCAAGGCCTTTACTGCCTCTTCTGCCGGTTATTCCCCGTCTAGGGCAAAAGTGAGGGGGCCTTTCACCTTTTGGGGGGCTTGGATCTCCGGCCAACATCTCCTCCTGGTAGAAAAATCCATTCTGATTGTCACGACCTCTGTATTGATATACTTTGCTTTTAAGTGCCATAGTTTCAAGGACTTCCAGTATTTATTTGTTTCTTAAGTAGAAACAATCTTTTTCACAGTTCTATTTCTTTAGTCAATTAAAAAGGCAGATTTTACCAATTTTTAAGAGATTACCTCTATACTAGTTGTCTCCAGTTTTACAGTTGGGAGTTGACCTCATCATCATCATATTTCTCCTTGTTTTCTGGGGGGGAGGCAAGAAAAGTTCTCATATCAAAACCTTTGGGACCTGGAAGGTAAGTTTCCATTGGATTCATTATAAATAGTTTGTTACAATTATGATCCACAGAGGGGTCTCGATTTTGTAGCAATCTGAGGCTTTTCTTCCTTTCGATTTCTTGTGTGTTCAGAGCGGGTTTTTCAGGGTCAACCTTTCAGTGGCACTTTCTGGTACATCCACTCTACTCAAAAAGCTGGTAATTTCTTTCTCAGCCGTTTTAAGTTGGTGACATTTTGTCCTGTTGGAACCCACAAATCTTCTTCCCATAGTTTAGTTTATAAGATGAATTGCAAGGTTTTTGATGAGAAAGTTTTTCATGTCTAACTGTACCCTCATCACAGATGTAATTGATTTGGAGTTGTTCCTCCTTTTTCTTTTGGTTACTGGGCTAGAGGTCCTGTCTATCTTGTTTATTCTCCAAAGAACCAACTTTGGGCTTCCTGATTTTTTGTTTGTTTTTCTTTGTTTCTATCTTCATTGATTCTCTGCCTGATTTTTGTTATTTCTTCTGTCTGTTTGCGTTTAGGGTTCATCTGTTGTTGCCTCTCAAGTGCTTTTAGGTAGTGTTAGATCATGCACTTCTGCTCTTTCTGTTTTTCTAAATGTAGGCACCCAGGGCTATAAACTTCCCTCTTAGGACTGCCTTTTAAGGTATCCCATAGGTTTTGTTTGTGTTGTATTGTCATGTCTAGTTCAGTTCAGGAATGTTTTTATTTCTTTCTTTATCTCTTCCTTGCCCATTCATTATTCAAGAGGTGTTGTTTAGTCTCCAGTGTTCTTGTAGGCAAGAAGAGCTTGTCCTGGTGTTGATGTTGCTTTATTTCACTGTGGTCTGACAGAATTCATGAAATTATTTATCTTTTTGCATTTGTAGATGATTCTTCTGTGTCCCAGTATGTGGTCGATTTTGGAGAATGTTTCCGTGGGGTGCTGAGTAGAAAATGTATTCTCTGGTATTAGGATGGAATGTTCATAGAGGTCTTAGAGTCCATTTAGTGTATCATAATCGTGTCATTTCAGATGTTCTCTCTGTTTATTCTTTGTCCTGTTGACCTATCCAAAGGACTCATGAGGTATTGAATTCTTCCACTATGAGTGTACTGGGGTTGTCTGTGACTTGTGGTTCTGGAGAATTGTCTTTATAAAGTTTGGTGCACCAGAATTTGGGGCATATATATTCATAATTATAATCTTCTGTTGAATTGTTCCTTTGATGAAAATGTAATGGTCTTCTTTGTCTCTCTGATTTCTTTTACTTTGGAAGTCTATTTTGGTCCGATATTTAAAATACAACACCTGCTTTCTTTTGGGTTGGTTTACAGCTCCCTGCTATTTTGTGAAGTAGCACTGGCAATAAAACATGGCGTGCATTTTTTGTATTTCTGTCGGTGGTGTATGTCTTGAATGGTACATGCCCTGAGGTGGTATAGGCTGGGTCGGGTGGCAAGATTCATTCCAAGCGTCTCCAAGGGTTCTCCACACTGTCTTCCATAGTGACTGTATGAGTTTAACATTCCCACCACAGCAGGTTGGATCGGTAGTGTTATCCACTATTCCCCAACATGTACCTCTTCCGCAAATTGGTCTCTATTTGTGTTTTGATCCTAGCCAGTCTATTGGGTGAGATATATCTTTTACATTGGTTTTGACTTGCATTTCCTTATATTAGTGATGTGTGACAAACTTCTTGAGGTGTTTCTTCAGACATCTCTAATTCTCATTGTGAAATCTCGGTTCTAGTTCTTTGCTCCATCTCATATAGTGGTTCATGTTTGTTTTTTTTTCTTTGTTTTGAGTAGTTTATATATTCTGGAAATCAATGCTTTGTCAGATTGTATCTGCAGTGAATGATTCCTCCACACTATATGGGATTTTCTCTTCATTCTGATTGTTTCTCTTTATGTACAGAAGCTTTTGAGTTTTTTAATGAGGTCCCATTTGGTATTGTCGACCTTAATTCTTGTGCAGCTGCTGTCTGATTTTAGGAAGTTCTTTTCCTATGCCTATGTCTTATAGTCTGCTGCCAAATTTTCTCTTCTCTTACCTTCAAGCAAGTTGGGGTTTTCACGTTGAGGTCTTTGATCCATCTGGAGTTACTTTTGTACAGGGAGAGGCGTAGGGGTTATTTCATTCTTCTACAAGTGGTGATCCAGTTTTGCCAACAACCACTTGCTGAAGATGCTGTCCTTTTCTTCAATTGTGGTTTCTTGGCCCCCTTGTCAAATATAAGATGGCTGAAATTGTATGTGCTCCAGATTTGGATCTTCGGTTTTGTTCCATTGGTCAAAAGGTCTGTTTTTGTTGCCAGTACCAGGCTGTTTTTATGACTATAGCCCTATAGTCAAAGTTTGAAGTCTGGTATAGAGATCACCCCTGTGTACCTCTTTTACACTCCGGGTTTTGGCTACTTCGGGGTCTTTTGATTTTCCAAATGAATTTAAGAACATTGTTTCCAAGCCTGTGAAGAAGCTCTGTGGGATTTTGATTGGGATTGCATTAAATCTATACAAGCAGTTTCAGTAAATATGGAATATTTTTCCATGTTTAATTTTTCCCAATCCATGACGCATGGGACGGGGTTTTTTCCATCTTCTGATGTCTTCTTCAATTTCGTTCTCTTTAAAGGTTTGAAATTTTTTTTTTGTAGAGATCTTTGGTGTCTTTGGTTAGGTTTTGTTCCTAGGTATTTTATTGTTTTGAGGCTATTGTGGTGGGAGTCTCCTTTGAATTCTTTCTCCAGTTGCTTGTTGTTGGTGTAAAAAGGCCATTGATTTTTAATGTCAGTTTTGTATCATGCCACATTGCTGAGCTGTTAATCGTTTCGAGGAGTTTTTGTGGAGTTTTTAGCATCTATTAAGTAAACAATCATATCATCCAGCGAATAGGGATAGTTTGATCATCCCGTTTCCAATAGTAATCCTTTAATTTTCTTTCTTGCCTTATTGCTCTAGCAAGTGTTTCAAGCACATATTTGAAGAGGAAGTAGTGACAGGGGGCAGCCTTGTCGGTTCCAACCTTTTAAGGGAATGCTTTATGTTCTTTCCATTAGGATGATTTGGCTGTGGGTTTCTTTATATGGCTTTGATTACATGAGGAAAAGATCCTTCCAATCCATTCTTCTAGGATTTAAGCCTGAATGGATGCTGGATTTTGTCAAAGGTTTTCAGCATTAATGGAGGTGATGGTTTTGTGTGTTTTTGTCTTTGATTCTGTTTTGTGTTTGATGATGTTTATTGATTTTCGTATGTTTGAAACCATCCCTGCATCTCTGGTATGAATCGACTTGGTCATGATGGATGATCTTCTTGATGTGGGTCTGTATGCGATTTGCCAGTATCTGCTTAGAATTTTGGCATCTGTGTTCCTGAGGGAGATGGGTCTATACTCTCCTTTTAGTTGGATCTTTGCCTGTTTTGGTAATAGAGTGAAGCTGACTTCAAGAAAGATTTGGAGAATTCCTTCTGATTGTATTACTTCATAAACAGTTTCAGTAATAATGGTTGTAGAGTCTCTTTTGAAATGTTTTATATAATTCTGCTGTCTGGGCCTGGGTATTTTTTAGTTGGGAGGCTTCTTACTACGTCCTCTATTTCTTCATTGTATGGTTGTTTAAGCTGCTGATCTCTTCTTGGCCGAGCTTTGGTGATTCCCAGGATTTCAGATATTCTAATCCATTTCTTCTCGGTTTTCAAACTTGGTAGAATACAGGTTCTTGTAATATCCCATATGATTTTTCTGGATCTTTTCTTGTCCGCTGTGATATTTCCCGTTCACATCACGGATTGTATTGATTTGGAGTGTTCCTTCTTTCTTTTGGTTAACTGGGCTGAGGTCTGTCTATCTTGTTTATTCTTCCAAAGAACCAACTTTGGGCTTCATTGATTTTTGTATTGTTTTCTTTGTTTCTATTTCATTGATTTCTGCTCTGATTTTTGTTATTTCTCCTGTCTGTTGCGTTTAGGGTTCATCTGTGTTTGCCTCTCAAGGCTTTTAGCTGTCAGTGTTAGATCATTCACCTTCTGCTCTTTCTGTTTTTCTAAGTTAGTCACCCAGGGCTATAAACTTCCCTCTTAGGACTGCTTTTAAGGTATCCCATAGGTTTTGTTGTGTTGTATTGCATTGTCTCATTCAGTTCCAGGAATGTTTTTATTTCTTTCTTTCTCTCTTCCTTGACCCATTCATTATTCAAGAGTGTGTTGTTTAGTCTCCATGTGTTCTTGTTGGCAGAAGAGCTTGTCCTGGTGTGTTGATTGTTGAGCTTTATTTACTGTGGTCTTACAGAATCATGAAATTATTTCAATCTTTTGCATTTGTAGATGATTACTTCTGTGTCCCAGTATGTGGTCGATTTTGGAGAATGTTCATGGGGTGCTGAGTAGAAAGTGTATTCTCTGTATTAGGATGGAATGTTTTCGGTAGAGGGTCTATGAGGTCCATTTTTTAGTGTACATCATAGCGTTTCAGTTTCAGATTTGTCTCTTCTGTTTTATTTCTGTTGTCCTGTTGACCTATCCAAAGGACTTCAAGTTGAGGTATTGAATCTCCCCACTAGGAGTGTACTGGGGTTAGTTCTGTGACTGTGGGTTCTGGAGAATTGTCTTTATAGAAAGTTTGGTGCCACCAGAATTTGGGGCATATATATTCATAATTGTATAATCTTCTGTTGGAATGTTCTTTGATTAGGAAATGTTAATGGTTTTCTTCTTTCTCTTTCTGATTTCTTTTTACTTTGGAAGTCTTATTTTGTTTGTCCGATATTAAAAAATAGCAACACCTGCTTTCTGCTTTTGGTACCATTTGCTTGGAATAATTTTTTTTTTCATTTACTTTACGCTTTTTTTTTTTTTTGTCTTTTCTTTGGAAGGTATAGATGTGTTTCTTTGTCTTTGGGGGGACAGCCTATCGATGGAGGTTTTTTCTGTTGTCCTTAATTTCCCAGGGTTTCTCCCCCATCTATGTCTTTTGATTGGGGAATCTCTAGTCCAATTAATATTTAAGGTTATGGGCATGGATTATTTTGTTTTGTGTTTCTTCCTTTTGGGCCTTATTATCCCCATTTGTTTTGGTTATGGTTTTTTAGGTTCCTTACCTTCTTTGCAGTTTATGCTTTTATTGATTTCTCTTCTAAGGGGGTGCCTAGGGGGGTTGTGTTTTTTGCCCACCCCTGTTACTTCTGTTTCTTTTGGGGGGAATTTGACTTCAATTATTTCTCTGAAGGGGGTTTTGGGTTGTTTTCCGGGGTCACTGTATTTCTTTTCAAGTTTGTTTCTGTCCATGGAATGGTTTTTTCTCTTCTCCTTCAACTATTGATATTTGTGTCTATACTTTGGCATCTATTGTTGTGGCTGGGTATTAGTTATAAACGTGGGGTTGTGGGCATTTCTATGTTCCAGTTAAACACCAAACAACATTGGGGAATGGCTTTGGCCCCTTTCCATGGTTTCTTTCTGGGGGCTCTTTATTTTTAGTTTTTGCATTTTTATTTTTACGTTTTTTGGCACAATCAGTTGTAAACATTATGATTAGCGGGTCTTACCCCCCTCTATTTAGGTCCCACTTGTTGTTTTTTTTTCCTCTTTGTGGGTTTTAATGTGGTTTTCTTGTCTTTGTTTTTTTTGGGTGTTTTTGTCCAAAGCAATTTTTTAAAATTAATTGATTTTTTTTGTGGCGTTGGAGGTGGGGAGGAAGGAAAATTTAGTTTCTTTGATTCATTTTGTCTCTGTTTTGGTGGTAGTTTCTATGTTGCGTCTTTTTTTAAAACATTTTTTTTCTTGATTTTCTGGCTCTTGTGCAATCTGTTACCATTGTTCTTTTACGTTGCAATGTTTTTCCAATGTTGCCAGTGTCAGGGGCCATATAATTTTCCCTTTTGTTTCCCGGTTTGGGGCCCACCCCCCACCCCCCCGTGACCCCCCAAACAAAACAACCCAGATGCATTTTTGGCATTTTCTGGGCCCTAACAACTGTTCCTGCACTAGTTATATTTTTCAGTGTGGTTTTTTTTGTTCATGTTGTTAGCTATAAATTGCTGTAACATCCCGTGAGACAAGCATCCTGCATGTAAAAACAAGGGTGGGCCAATTTTGTGCCTAGGTCTGTGGGCCCCCCAAGTGCCCCCCCTCCAAAAACAGGCCTCAACCTGTTCCAGCTTTCGGGCGGGGGAAGTGGTTGTTATTGTTCGAAATCAAATTTTTATTCACAATTTGGGGCGAGTGTTCCCCAAGGGGACGTACCCAGTTGCTGTAGGTTCAACTTGCCCAACCCCCCAATGCCCACCGACCCCTTGAACAATTCTTTTCTACCATGGCCCCCCTTATTCAGGCCAGAATTGGTTCCCCCTGGTTTAGGAAAAAGGGGGTGCCCCCCACAGTCGAGGGGGTGGGATTTTTTTGGAGGAAGACCCCAAAAACCTACACAGTTTACCACTCCTCTCTTGGAGCTGTTTTGTCTTGGCTTCGGGGGGTTTTCAATTTTATGGCTCTGGTTTCCCTTTCATGGGCGGTGCTGGACAACCCCTTAGTTTTTTTTGTTCCATGTATACCCCCCCTTTTGGGATCCTTACTAAATGGAAGGCACAAGCAATTAGATTCTATATTAGATCTATATAGGTATTTAAAAACAGTACTAACTAGTTTATGGTAGGTTTACTTTGTGGTATTTTATAGAACCCCCAACCCATATGTTTTTAACTGGATTTTGATTATATTGTTTTGGATCCCATGATTTAACATTTTTTTTTTTTTCCTGTTTTTTTTTTTTTTTTTTTTTGACAGGGTCTTACTGTGGGCTTATAAACGGTCCGTTTTCTCCTAAAACTTTTTGTAGAATGAATTATTTTTTAAGGTGGGGATTGTGGGGCATCATCCCATGGTTTATTTCCTCCAAAGGAGAAGAGCCAAGTTTAACGCCAAAATTTTTTAATTTGGATTTGGGATATACAGGGCATATGGCTTCCTTCTGCTTGGCCACAGTACTTTCCCCAGGCCAAAGGGTGAGGTGTAAAGCTGGTGCTGGATGGTTGGACGTTCTTGGGGGGGCTTGAACCTTTCAAGGGATAGTGGGGTGGACCGTTTTTTATTTGCTTTATTTGGTTTTAGCTGGCCTTTGGTAAAAACACTTTATCTGGTGTTTTCCCAAGGAGGCCCACGTCCCTTTTACACCCCTTGGCAATGTTGGTTGGTTTCAATTACATTTAATTCTTTTCCCCAATGTTTTTTAAACGTCATCAATGGCTCCTTTGGCAGCGCAGCAAGGGGACCCTTTAATCGGCCCTCTTCTCTTTTCTGCAGGGGTATCACAAAGGGTATTGAGGGGGCAAGGAAGGCCTTTCACTTTTTGGGGTGGGGGCCTTGGATTTTTTCTTCCCGGGGCCAAACATTTCTTCCCTCCTGGTAGAACAAAGCAATTTACTGATGTTTTCCTACCCTCCCTGTTATTTGGATTTTTTTTATTTTTCTTTGCTTTTCTAAGTGGGGATGCCATAAGTTTTCCACAAAGGGGTACTTTTTCCAGTATTTATATTTTGGTTTCTGAAATGTGAGGAACACACAAACAATCCTTTTTACAGTTTCTATGGGTTTTCTATTAGTCAATTTTTAAAAGGACAGGGCGCAAGGTTTTTTTACCAATTTTTATTATGAGTTGCGAATTACCCTTCTTTTCTATTATTCAGTTGTCTCCAGTTTTTTTAAACAGGTTGGGAACGTTTAGGGGAGTGGGGACCTCATTAATTCATTTAAATTTTCTTCCTTGTTCTTGGGGGTGGGAGGGCCAAAACAAGTGGGAAAAAAAAGAAAAGTGTTTCTCATATTCCCAAAAACTTTGCGGGGGCGAACCCTAAAGGAAGGTAAGTAAGTTTTTCCAACTTTTAGGGATTTCATTTTAACCAATAGTTTGGTTACATTTTAGGACATCCCCCCCAACCAGGCGGGGTGGCCTCGATGTTTAATGGGCAATCTGATGGGCTTTTCTTCCTTTCGATTGTGTTTCAGCGGGTTTTTCAAACCCTTTTTCAGTTGCCACTTTCTGGTACATCCTTTACTTCAATTGCAAAAACAGGGGCTGTACAAATTTTTCTTTCCTCAAGCCGGTTTAAGTGGGTGGGTACCCCCTTTTGTTTCCTGTTGGAACCCCCCCCCACCCAACATTTTTCTTCTTTTTTTTTTTTTCCCAATTTAAGTTCGTTTTTTTTAAAGATTTTTTTGGTTTTTTTTTTTTTTTTTTTTTTTTTTTTTTTTTTTTTTTTTTTTTCTTTTTAGTTTTACCCCCCCCCTTTTTTTTTTTTTTTAAAAACCCATGAGGTTTCTCCCAGGGGAAACAAACACAAAAACAGTTGGTTATTTATTACATTAAAAAAACTATAGGGTGGATCAAGGGGGGCTCAGGGATTTCTTCCAATTTTTCCACAAAATCTCCCCATGTTGGTTTTGGGTTTGGGACTAATTATGATTAAACTTGGGGAACGCAAACTTTAAATTTTTTATGTTTAAATCCATCTTAAAGAGACATTTGCTAATTACAAGGTAGGTGATTTTTTACTGTACAAACAGAGAACAACTGAAAGTAAAATTATAGAGAACAAAACTTTGTATGTTTGCCCAATCCCAAAAGTTATTTGCTCTTACAAAAGGGTTTTTATGTAAAAACCAAAGGTTTTTAACCCACACAGCGTGATTTATAATCTCCAATTTTCAATCCGATTGCATTGCCCACTTTTATTCAAGAGTCGTAAAATCGATGTTGGTTACTTGTATTGTGTTGAGATATGGGTTTTTCCTTTTTTTTTAGGTTTGTTTTTTTTAACCCATGAGTCTCCAGAAGACAGTTGTATTATACATAACTATAGGGTGGAATCAAGGCACAGATTTCATCAAATTCACCCATGTTGTTTTGGGTGACTATATATGATTAACTTGGGAAGCAAACTTAATTTTTACATTAAATCATCTTAAAGAGAATGCTACAAGGTGATACTGTACAACAGAGAAATTATAGAGAACATTTGTATGTGCCAATCCCAAAGTTATTGCTCTACAAGTTTTATGTAAAACAAATGTTAACAACAGCGATTTATATCTCCATTTAACTCAGATGCATTGCCACTTTTATCAGAGTCTGTAAATCGATGTTGTTCTTGTATTGGTAATGGTTTGTCCTTTTTTAGTTTGGGGAAGTTTTCATCTATTATTCTGTTGAAGATTTGATCAATACCATTCTCTTGGGGATTCTTCTCCTTCCTCTATTCCTATGATGCGGAGGTTTGATCTTTTCATAGTGTCCCACAGCTCCTGGTTGCTCCATTTTTGTGTATTTTTAAATTTTTCATAATCTTTCCTTTAGGTTTTTAGTTGTTCTGTGTTATCTTCCAGGTCTGATATTGTTTGTCTGCTTTCTCCATTCTGCTTCTGAGGTTTTTTCCATTCATTTCCTCTTGGATGGATGAGTGTTTTATTTCCTTTTTCATTTCCTCTTCCGATTTCTTTAGTATTTCTACTTCTTTTTGGAGTTTCTCGATCTCTTCTTCTAGATCTTTGGTTCGCTGGTTGGTTTCTTTTTCTTTTTCAGCATGGGATCATTTCAGTGTTTCTACTTCCTTCTGGAGCTTGTCATTCTCTCTCCCTATGTCCTTCTTGAGTTCCTCATTCTCTTTTCTTAGTTCTTTAGTTTGTTCTTTATGATCTTGTAGTTCTTTAAATGTGTTCCCAATTGTGTTTCTTATGTCTGTGTCCTGGGGCATCCCCAGAGGGATCCCACTGCAGGAGTCTTCCATAGGGTTGGTAAAGCTTGGCACGGGAGTATCCTGTCCCTTTCCAGTGTTTTCTCTTCTTCGTGATCCTGGCATATGGGCTTCTTCTTGTCTGTATTCCAATGTGAGTCTTAAATGCCTCTTCACTGTGTTGAAGGCTTGCTTTGCTTGCCTCCTTCAGATGCCTCTTTGTAATCCCTGTTGGCGGGACGGGGGGTCATCAGCCCACACCCCGGTACCTTCCACTGGGCTCAGGAGATCTCAACTGAAGAATATTTCACTGAACGTTTAAGGAACTAATGCATGATCTTACTGCATGTAAGAAACCATGTTGCTAACAAGTTCCACAGCCTTCCTTAACACTTAGCATTAGTTAACTGATGGAATTCAAAGCATATTTGAGAAAACTCAAGGAATTAAAAACATTTGAGAAAAGGAAGATTGCTTCTAGTCAAGGTGATGGAACTGGAGAATGCCTTGTATTACAGACACGATTTACAGCTAATCTGCTGTAACTCTGGGTGTGAAGGAAAAAAGTATTTGCTTCTTCTTATGTGTTAAAGAAGTATTGCATGTTCTTCTTCCTACAAGCATCTAGAAAGAAAGTTTTCTACTAGGAAAGAAAGAGAAAGTGTTTGCATGCATCCCCACACTCCTATCATGAAGTTCCAGTCACTAGAGTTGGCTGTTTTTCAGACGCCATTTGCAATGAATCACCTTAAACTGAAGTATATTTCACTGAATCCTTAAGGATCTAATGCATGTCCTTACTGCCTCTAAGAACGCATGTTGCTACCAAGCTTCACTGCCTTCCTTATCACTCACAGCATTAGTTAACTGATGGAATTGAAAGCATATATGCAAGGAATTAAAAATAGTTGAAGAAACGAAGATGCTTCCAGCTAAGCTGAAGTAACTGGAGAATGCTTTGTACTACAGAGGAGATTTACAGCTAATCTGCTTTAACTCTCGGTGTGAAGCAAACTATTTGCTTCTTCTTATGTGTTAAAGAACTAGTGCACGTTCTTCTTTCTTCAAGCATCTAGAAATAAGGTTTTCTAATAGGAATGAAAGAGACAGTGTTTGCATGCATCCTCACACTCCTATCATCAAGTTCCAGTCACTAGAGATGGTTATGTTTTACATACGCCATTTGCAATGAATCAGCTTAAACTGAAGTGTATTTCACTGAATGCTTAAGGAACTAATGCACGTTCTTACTGCCTCTAAGAAAGCATGTTGCTAACAAGTTTTACTGTCTTCCTTAATATTCACAGCATTAGTTCGCTGATGGAATTCAAAGCATATTTGACAAACCTCCAGGAATTAAAAACAGTTGAGAAAACGAAGATGCTTCCAGTCAAGGTGAAGAAACTGGAGAACGCCATGTATTACAGATGAAATTTACAGCTAATCTGATTTAACTCTGAGTTTGAAATAAAGTATTAGCTTCTTGTTATGTGGTAAAGAACTATTGCACATTATTCATCCTACAATCATCTAGAAAGAAGGTTTTTTAATAGGAAAGAAACATTCTTTTCATGCATCCTCACACTCCTATAATCAAGTTCCAGTCACTACAGATGGCTATGTTTTACAGACACCATTTGCAATGAATCATCTTAAACTGAAGTATATTTCACTGAAGCTTAAGGAACTAATGCTTGTTCTTACTGCCTCTAAGAAAGCATGTTGCTAACAAGTTTGACTGCCTAGTTTAACACTCACAGCATTAGTTCACTGATATAATTCAAAGCATATATGCAAATAATTAAAAACAGTTGTGAAAACGAAGATTCTTCCAGTCAAGCTGAAATAACTGGAGAAGGCCTTGTATTAGAGACATGATTTACAGCTAATATGCGTTAACACTCGGTGTGAACCAAAGTATTTCCTTCTTCTTATGTGTTAAAGAACTAGTGCCCATTCTTCATCCTACAATCCTCTAGAAAGAAGGTTTTCTAATAGGAGAGTGTTTACATCCATCCTCACAATCCTATCATCAAGTTCCAGTCACTAGAGATGGCTATGGTTTACAGATGCCATTTTCAATGAATCAGCTCAAACTGAAATATATTTTACTGAACACTGAAGGAACTAATGCATGTCCTTACTGCCTCTAAGAAAGCACGCTGCTAACACTTTTGGCTGCCTTCCTTAACACTCACAGCATAAGTTCACTAATGGAATTCAAAGGACATTTGATAAAACACTAGGAATTAAAAGTAGTTGAGAAAACAAAGATGCTTCCAGTCTAGGTGAAGGAACTGGAGAACGCCATGTATTACAGACGCGATTTACAGCTAATCTGCTTTAACTCTCGGACTGAAGCAAATTATTTGCTTCATCTTATCTGTTAAAGAAGTAGTGCTCATTCTTCTTCCTACAATCATCTAAAAAGAAGGTTTTCTAATAGGAAAGAAAGAGACATTGTTTGCATGCATCCTGATGCTCCTATCATAAAGTTCCCGTCACTCGAGATGGCTATGTTTTAGATATGTCATTTACAATGAATCAGCTTAAACTAGAGTATATTTCACTGAATGTTTAAGGAACTAATGCATGTTCTTACCGCCTCCAAGAAAGCATGTTGCTAACAAGTTTGACTGCCTTCCTTAACACTAACAGCATTAGTTAACTGATGGAATTGAAAGCTTCTATGCAAGGAATTAAAAGCAGTTGAGAAAATGAAGATGCTTCAAATCAAGGTGAAGGAACTGGAGAATGCCATGTATTACATACGCGATTTACAGCCAATCTGTGTTAACTCTCGGTCTGAAGCAAAGTATTTGTTTCTTCTTATGTGTTAGAAAACTAGTGCACGTGATTCATACTACAGTTATCTAGAAAGAAGGTTTTCTAATAGGAAAGACAGAGACAGTGTTTGCATGCATCTTCACACTCCTATCGTCAAGTTCCAGTCACTAGAGATGGCTATGTTTTACAGACACCATTTGCAATAAATCAGCTCAAACTGAAGTATATTTCACTGAACCCTTAAAGAACTAATGCATGTTCTTACTGCCTCTAAGAACGCATGTTGCTAACAAGTTTTACTTCCTCACTAAACATTCACAACATTAGTTAACTGATGGAATTGAAAGCATATATGCAAGGAATTCAAAAGAGTTGAGAAAACGAAGATGCTTCCAGTCAAGCTGAAGTAACTGGAGAATGCCTTGTATTACAGACATGATTTACAGCTAATCTGCTTTAGCTCTCTGTTGCAAACAAAGTTATTGCTTTTTCTTATGTGTTGAAAAACTAGTGCATGTTCTTCTTCCTACAAGCATCTAGAAAGAAGGTTTTCTAGTAGGAAAGAAATAGACTGTGTTTGCATGCATCCTCACACTCCTATCATCAAGTTCTAGTCACCAGAGATGGCTAAGTTTTACAGATGCCATTTGTAATCAATCAGCTTAAACTGAAGTTTATTTCAGTGAACGCTTAAGGAACTAATGCATGTTCTTACTGCCTCTAACAAAGCATGTTGCTAACAAGTTTGACTCCCTCCCTTAACACTCACAGCATTAGTTAACTGATGGAATTGAAAGCATATATACAGGGAATTAAAAACAGTTGAGAAAACATAGATCATTCCAGTCAAGCTGAAGTAACTGGGAATGCCTTGTATTACAGATGCAATTTACAGCTAATCTGCTTTAATTCTCTGTCTGAAGCAAAATATTTGTTTCTTCTTATGTGTTAAAGAACTATAACAAGTTCTTCTTCCTACAAGCATCTAGAAAGAAGTTTTTCTAATAGGAAAGAAAGAGACATTGCTTGCATACATCCTCACACTCCTATCATCAAGTTCCAGTCACTAGAGATGGCTATTTTACAGACGCCATTTGCTATGAATCAGCTTAAACTGAAGTATATTTCACTGAAGGCTTAAGGAACTAATGCATGTTCTTACTGCCTCTAAGAAAGCATGTTGCTAACAAGTTTGGCTGCCTTCCTTAACACTCACAATATTAGTTAACTGATGGAACTGAAAGCATATATGCAAGGAATTAAAAGCTGTGGAGAAAACATAGATGCTTCCAGTCAAGGTGAAGTAACTGGAGAATGCCTATTACAGATGGGATTTACAGGTAATCTGCTTTAATTCTCTGTCTCAAGCAAAGAATTTGCCTCTTCTTATGTGTTAAAGAACTAGTGCACGTTCGTCTTCCTACAAGCATCTAGAAAGAAGGTTTTCTAGTAGGAAAGAAAGAGACCTTGTTTGCATGCATCCTCACACTGTGTCATCAAGTTCCAGTCACTAGAGATGGCTAAGTTTTACAGATGCCATTTGTAATGAATCAGTTTAAACTGAAGTTTATTTCAGTGAACGCTTAAGGAACTAATGCATGTTCTTACTGCCTCTACGAAAGCATGTTGCTAACAAGTTTGACTGCGTTCCATAACACTCACAGCATTAGTTAACTGATGGAATTCAAAGCATATATGTAAAGAAATAAAAACCTTTGAAAAAACTAAGATGCCAAAAAAAAGTCCACTTGGATTCTCACCGATCTCCAGTGTCCCTCATATGTGGATGATAGTACCAATAACCCAGATATAAATATTTCTCGTGGAGAGGGATGCATAGTAAAATAACAACAACAGAAAGACTGCATCAGAAAACGGACTGAAATGGTGAATTGGGAAGGGGTGAGGGGTGGGAGAGGGACACAGGTGTATATTTGTTTAATGCATATATAATTGACGTGAGTTCAACAAGTACCCAGTTTTGCTTAGACACTGTCTACACCATACATGGTGTCTTAGGACTTAGAAAAAGTAAATATGTGTATATTAAACAACATTGGTTTACAGACTCTGATAAAAACGGTAATGCTTCTGAGTTAAATGGAGATATAAATCGCTGTTGTCCACATTTGTTTTACATAAAATGTGTACAGCAATAACTTTGGGATTGGCACATACAAATGTTCTCTATAATTTCTCTGTTGTACAGTATCACCTTGTAGCATTCTCTTTAAGATGATTTAACATAAAAATTAAGTTTGCTTCCCAAGTTAATCATATATAGTCACACAAAACAACATGGGTGAATTTGATGAAATCTGTGCCTTGACTCCACCCTATAGTCATGTATAATACAACTGTCTTCTGGAGACTCATACGCTAAAAAAAAGGGGGGGGGATACAGAAAGACATGAAACCTTTTCATCAAACCCTTGCAATTCAAATCTTAAAACTAACTATGGGAAAAGATTTGTTTGTTCCAACAGGACAAAACGTCACCAACTTAACGGCTGAGAAAGAAAAGATACAGGTTTGCATTGAGTAGGATGTACCAAAAAGTGGCAACGGAAAGGCTGACCCGTCTGAACATTCAAAGGAAGAAAAGCCTCAGATTGCCATAAACATCGAACCCCTCTGTGGATCCTACATGTAACAACTAGTTATAATGAGTCCTAATGAAACTTACCTTCTAGGTGCCACAAAGGTTCTGATATGAGAGACTTCCTTGCCTTCCCACCCATAGAACAAGGAGAAATATGACAATGATGAGGTCGCTCCCCAACTGTAAATTGGAGACAACTATTGTAGAGGTAATCTCTTATAAAACCGGTAAAACTGCTTTCTTTAATTGACTACTAGACATGGGAACTGTGGAAGGGATTACTCTCTGTTCAGAACCAAATATAATACTAAAGTCCTAGGGCTATGCACTCAGGCAAAATATATTAATACAGGAGCTCTGACATCAGCAATGGATTGTTCTACCAGGTGGATGTTGGCCAGGGGATCCAAGGCCCCACAAAAGGTAAGGGCTCCTTGCCTCTAAGTTGGGATACCTACAGGAGGAGAGGCAATAAGACCCTGCTGCCGAAGACCTGACGTTAACATGGGAGGGATGTATTGAGACCACACATGCAAGTGTACAGATGGCCTCTGGAATGCCAGAGAGTGTTACCAAAGGCCACTAAACCAATAAAGCAAATATGGGTCTCCCTGAGTCAAGCAAGACTCCACCGTCAGCACCAGCTACACCTCACCTGCCTGGAAATACTGTGCAGCAGAGGCAGCCATGTGCCTGTATATCCCAAATCTAATTGGCTATTGGCTCTCCCCTTGGAGAAATAACCCATGGCTGATGCCACAAGCTTACATCCTCTACAGGTTAGGAGATGTTATAAGCCACAGTAAGACCCTGTCATATTTAACAGGGGGGAAAATTGTAATTCATGGATTAACATATCCAAACATGTGTCTATGCTAAAGTAACCTACCATAACTATTAGTGCTGCTTAAATACCTATATATCTAATTGCTTGTTCTTCATTAGTAGGATCGAAAGGTTATTCCTGGACAAACTGTCAGCCCATGAAAGGAAACAGCCAGAATTGACCAGAGTCCAAGTCAACAGCTCCAGAGAGAGTGGACTGTTTTACCTCTCATCCACCTGTGCCCCTTTTCTAAGCCTAGGGAACAACCTGCGGAAGAGGGGGCATGGTAGAATGTAAGGGCTGCGATTGGGGTGAATGGTGAAACTACAGAAATGTAGTCTGGACACTCATTTCATCAACTTGATTGAACATACAACCCCTCACCCCCGCTATATGGTGGGGCTGTGGGGGTTTGAGCACAACAGCCTGCAAATTTTTTTTATATGAAGGATGCTTGTACTCATGGATTATCACTTATAGCTAAAAAATGAAAAAAAACTGAGAGAAAGATGCAGGACAGTTATGACAGAATGCATGACCTTGGATGGGGTGGGGGTGGGGTGGAAGGGAAAGGAAAATATGCCTGAACTGGATTGGAAAATGATGTATGAAATGCACAAAGCATCAATAAAAAATGTTAAAAAAGAAGAAAGAAAAAACTAAGATGCTTCCAGTCAAGATGAAGTAACTGAAGGACGCTTTGTATTACAGAAGTGATTTTCAGCTAATCTGCTTTTACTGTTAGCTTGAAGCAAAGTATTTGTTTCTTTTTATGTGTTAAAGAACTAGTGCACGTTCTTCATCCTGCAATCATCTAGGAAGAAGGTTTTCTAATAGGAAAGAAAGAGACAGTGTTTGCATGCATCCTCACACTCGTATCATCAAGTTCCAGTCACTAGAGATGGCTATATTTTACAGACACCATTTGCAATGAATCAGCTTAAACTGAAGTATATTTCACTGAATGCTGTAACTGTAGAAAGCCTTGTATTACAGACCCGATTTACAGCTAATCTGCTTTATCTCTCAGTCTGAAGCAAAGCGTTTGCTTCTTATGTGTTAAAGAACTAGTGCACGTTCTTCTTCCTACAAATATCTAGAAAGAAGTTTTTCTAATAGGAACGAAGGAGACAGTGCACACTCCTATCATCAAGTTCCAGTCACTAGAAATGGCTTTGTTTTACATACGCCATTTGCAATGAATCAGCTTAAACTGAAGTATATTTCACTGAACGCTTAACTACCTAATGCATGTTCTTACTGCCTCTAAGAAAGCATGTTGCTAACAAGTTTGACTGCCTTCCTTAACACTCAGAGCATTAGTTCACTGATGGAATTCAAAGCATATTTGATAAAAATCTAGGAATTAAAAAGAGTTGAGAAAACGAAGATGCTTCCAGTCAAGGTGCAGGAACTGGAGAATGCCATGCATTAAAGACTCTATTTACAGCTAATCTGCTTTAACTCTTGGTCTGAAGCAAAGAAAGTATTTGCTTCTTCTTATGTGTTAAAGAACTAGTACACGTTCTTCTTCCTACAAGCATCTATAAAACAGGTTTCTAATAGTAAAGAAAGAGACAGTGTTTGCATGCATCCTCACACTCCTATCATTAAGTTCCAGTCACTAGAGAAGGCTGTGTTTTACAGACGCCATTTGCAATGAATCAGCTGAAACTGAAGTATATTTCACTGAACGCTTAATGAACTAATGTATGTTCTTACTGCCTTCAAGAAAGCATGTTGCTAACAACTTTGACTGCCTTCCTTAACACTCACAGCATTAGTTCACTCATGGAATTCAAAGCATATATGCAAAGAAATAAAAACCATATACCAAGTGCTGGAGAGGTTGTGGGGAAAGGGGAACACTTATCCATTACTTGTGGGAACGTAAACTTGTACAGCCACTATGGAAAGCAGTGTGGAGAACCCTTAGAATACTCAAAATGAGTCTGCCATTTGACCCAGTCATGCCACTCCTGGGTATATACCCACAAGACATATCTTACTGCAAAGAGACATGCACAGCTATGTTTATTGCAGCTCTGTTCACAATAGCAAAAAGCTGGAACCAGCCCAGGTGCTCTGCAACTGATGAGTGGATAGAGAAAATGTGGTACATGTATACAATGTAGTTCTATGCAGTGGTAAAGAGGGACAAAATCATGAACTTTGCAGGTAAATGGATGGAGCTAGAAGACATTATGTTAAGTGAAGTAACACGGTCCCAGAAAAACAAATGACAAATGGTGTCCCTCATATGTGGATGCTAATACCAATTACCCAGATATAAATATTTCTCGTGGAGAGGGATGCATAGTAAAAGAACAATAGAAAGACTGCATCAGATAACCTACTGAAATGATGAATTGGGAAGGGGGGAGGGGCGGGAGAAGGACACGGGTGTATATTCAATTAATGCATGTTTAATTGACATGAGTTCAACAAGTATCCAGTTTTGCCCAGACACTATCTACAGGATACATGGAGTTTTATGACTTAGTAAACAACATTGGTTTATAGGCTCTGATAAAAATGGTAATGCATCTGAGTTAAATGGAGATATAAATCGCTGTTGTCAACATTTGTTTTACATAAAATCTGTATAACAATAACTTTGGGATTGGCACATACAAATGTTCTCTATAATTTCTCTGTTGTACAGTATCACCTTGTAGCATTCTCTTTCACCTATAAGATGATTTAACGTAAAAATTAAGTTTGCTTCCCAAGTTAATCATATATAGTCACAAAACAGCATGGGTGAATTTGATGAAATATGTGCCTTGATTACACCCTATAGTTATGTATAATACAACTGTCTTCTGGAGACTCATGGGTTAAAAAAGGGGGGGATACA
The DNA here is from genome assembly GCA_009823505.1 of Rhizomys pruinosus. Lineage (NCBI taxonomy): Eukaryota > Metazoa > Chordata > Mammalia > Rodentia > Spalacidae > Rhizomys > Rhizomys pruinosus. Next base: position 1,402,308 of record VZQC01003549.1, read on the forward strand.
GATAGACATGAAACCTTTTCTTCAAAAACCTTGCAATTCAAATCTTAAAACTAACTACGGGAAAAGATTTTTATGTTCCAACAGGTCAAAATGTCACCAACTTAACAGCTGAGAAAGAAAAGTTACAGCTTTGCATTGAGTAGGATGTACCAGAAATTGCCAACTGAAAGGTTGACCCATCTGAACATTGAAAGGAAGAAAAGCCTCAGATTGCTACAAACATCAAACCCCTCTGTGGATCCTACTTGTAACAACTATTTATAAAGAGTCCTAATGAAACTTAACTTCTAGGTGCCACAAAGGTTTTTATACGAGAGACTTTCTTGCCTCCCCTCCATAGAACAAGGAGAAATATGAAGATGATGAGGTCGTTCTCCAACTGTAAATTGGAGACAACTATTATAGAGGTAATCACTTATAAAACTGGTAAAACTGCCTTCTTTAATTGACTAATAGACATAGGAACTGTGAAAAGGATTATTCTCTATTCAGAAACAAATATAATACTAAAGTCCTTACGCTATGCACTTAAGCAAAATATATTAATACAGGAGCTCTGTCATCAGCAATGGATTATTCTACCAAGGAGATTTTGGCCAGGGGATCCAAGGTCCCAAAAAAGGTAAAGGCTCCTTGCCTCTAAACTGGGATACCTGCAAGAAGAGAGGCGATAAGGCCCTGCTGCTGAAGACCTGACCTTAAAATGGGAAAGATGTATTGAGACCACACATGCAAGTGTACAGATGGCCTCTAGAATACCAGAGAGTGTTACCAAATGCCACAAATCCAATAAAGCAAATACAGGTTTCTTTGAGTCAAGCAAGACTCCTCCATCAGCACCAGCTACACCTCACCTGCCTGGAAATACTGTGCAGCAGAGGCAGCCATATGTCTGTATATCCCAAATCTAATTGGCTATTGGCTCTCTCCTTGGAGGAATAACCCACGGCTGATGCCACAAGCTTACATCCTCTACAGGTCAGGAGATGTTATAAGCCACAGTAAGACCCTGTCATATTTAACAGGAAAAAAATGTAATTCATGGATTAACATACCATCCAAACATATGTGTCTATACCAAAGTAACCTACCATAACTATTAGTGCTGTTTAAATACCTATATATCTAATTGCTTGTGCTTCATTAGTAGGATCAAAAGGTTATTCCTGGACAAACTGTCAGCCCATGAAAGGAAACAGCCAGAATTGACCAGAGTCCAAGACAACAGCTCCAGAGAAAGTAGACTGTTTTGCTTCTCATTCACTTGTGCCCCTTTTCTAAGCCTAGGGAAAAATCTGCGGAAGGGGGGCATGGTAGAATGTAAGGGCTGCAATTGTAGTGAATGGTGAAACTACAGCAATGTAGTCTGGACACTCATTTGATCAACTTGATTGAACATACAAGCCCTCCCCCCCGCTGGATGGTGGGGCTGTGGGGGTTTTGGCACAACAGCCTGCAAACTGGTTTTACATGAGGGATGCTTGTACTCATAAATTATCACTTATTGCTATAAAATGAAAAAAAACTGGGAGAAAGATGCAGGACAGTTATGGCAGAATGCGTGATCTGGCATGGGGAGGAGTGGGATATGGGGGAAAGGAAGGTGAAATATGCCTGAACTGAATTGGAAAATGATGTATGAAATACACAAAGCATCAATAAAAAAAAGAAAAGGTGAAGATTCTTCCAGTCAAGCTGAAGTAACTGGTGAATGCTTTGTATTACAGATGCGATTTACAGCTAATCTGCTTTAACTCTCAGCTTGAAGCAAAGTATTTGTTTCTTCTTATGTGTTAAAGAACTAGTGCACATTCTTCATCCTACAATCATCTAGAAAGAAGGTTTTCTAATAGGAAAGAAAGAGACAGTGTTTGCATGCATCCTCACACTCCTCTCATCAAGTTCCAGTCACTAGAGATGGCTATGTTTTACAGACGCCATTTGCAATGAATCAGCTTAAACTGAAGTATATTTCACTGAATGCTTAAGGAACAAATGCATGTTCTTACTGCCTCTAAGAAAGCATGTTGCTAACAAGTTTGACTGCCTTCCTTAACACTAACAGCATATATGCAAGGAATTAAAAACAGTTGAGAAAACGAAGATGCTTCCAGTCAAGCTGAAGTAACTAGAGAATGCCTTGTATTACAGACGCAATTTACAGCTAATCTGCTTAACTCTCAGTCTGAAGAAAAGTATTTGGTCCTTCTTATGTGTTAAAGAACTAGTGCACCTTCTTCTTCCTCCAAGCACAGACTTTCTGCTTTATAGACTTGACACTGGCTGATGTCCCATTAGTGGATCTCCAAGACCTCCCTGCACAAGAATACTGGTGACACTCATTTGCAGGATATTTCAAGAAATGCCCCCATGCATTGTCCCTTGGGACTTAGTTGAACTGTGGGGGCAAAGAACAAATTTATCCCTTAATTTGTTTCGCCAAATTGGTATGGGCCGTAAGTATGATTGTTAAGCATCCAGAAAGGCTAAGTTACAGCAGTGTGATACTTTTAACTACTGTATAACATTCGAGAAAATGCTTGGACATAAGCTCAAGCAGCCTTGTATAAGAAATACCAAGAAGCATTCCTATAAGATAAATACTGTGGGTAGACAATGTGAGGACCAAGCTGACTCCATTTTAGATTGGTCAGCTCCACCTCGGCCTAGAGTTCACCTCAGAGTTTTAAAAGAAGGGACAAAAAAGGCATAGCATAGATAAATCAATCCCTTATTAGTAAATCGATTTAACTTCTGCCAAAAAGCATACAGATAAATGCTTTATGGGAACGGAAAGTCCAGATCAGATAAAACAATAGAACAAAGAGTCCAGAGCAGGTGGATACATATAATAAAAAACTGATTGATCTGTAGGTAACCAAGATCCTATCAATCAGAGGAGGAGTCACCATGACCATGATGAAAACCCCCTACCTGGGAATAAAAGCTAATTGGGTCTCGAGGCCACTGCCCTCCAATCCTATGGGAGTGTTCTCAGCCCGACACATCCTCTGCTCTACCTATTCTGTCTGAGTTGTTGGTTGTTGTGGCTTATTTTTGGCTTTCTTGTAATTAACCCTCGATTAAACTTACATCTACAACTATTTGTAGCCCACCCCCGGCACCTTTTGTGCATGAGTGTGGTGGATTGAGCCCAACATTCTTGGAGGTCCCACTGAGATCTGCCACCTCCTCACCAGGGGGGCTTCTCCCAGTTCACAGGATGCCAGCCAGCCTTGGAGAACAAAGCACTTTAAAAGGTACTGAGCTTGCCAGGCGTGGTGGTGCACGCCTTTAATCCTAGAACTCGGGAGGCAGAGGCAGGCGGATCTTTGTGAGTTCAAGGCCAGCCTGGTCTACAGAGTGAGTTCCATGGACAGCTGGGACTACAGGGAGACCCTGTCTCGAAAAGACCAAAAATAAAAACTAAAATAAAATAAAAATAAAAAAGGTACTGAGCTTAAGCTAGTTTTGGTCTTAGGTTTTAGTTGCGTCAGGGGTTTTGCCCTAGAAGAAGGTCGGATGCTACTAGTTCCACTGGGCATGAGAGAAGGAGGATGCTCTGACTCTCCAGGAGATGATTCAGAAATTCGTCTTGAATCAGGCCTAGGAACAGCTTGGTATTCAGTTTTGGGTTGCGGGCAGTGGACCCAGCCCTTCGATTCTGGCCACAGCTCTGGTTATGGCAGACAGCCCCTGCCATCTGAATATCTTTTGTGCTTTCCATATCCTTACCATCTTCATGTGATTTGTGAATTTTGTGCTTTTCTCCTCGTTACTGGCTTTGTTTCCGTTCTTCTGTGTTTTGAACCTAATATGGGAAAATCTACATCTTCATATCCCAAATGACTCCCCTTTATTTGATGCTTACTCACTTTAAGGAGTTCAAAAAGGCCGCCGCAGGGATGGAAACCGTCACTGCAGGGAAACTACGCATATTTTGTGAGTTAGAATGGCCTGCTTTTAGAGTTGGATGGCCTTCAGAAGGCTCTTTTGACAAACGTACTATGGAATTGATATTTGCTGTGATTTTGGGGGAAACCAGCCATCCATAACAGGAGGCATACATTTATGCATGGCAGTCTCTGGTTAGTCAGCCTCTGACTGGTTAAAACCTCACTTTCCCCCACTTTCTAAGAAACAGATTCTCCTTGCACAGACAAAGGCAGGATTAAAGAAGCAGGAATCTCTCCTGGCCATCCTCTCTCCTATCCAGGAGGAAGGCCTCCCACCCCCATACAATCTTATGGATCCTGACCCTGATCTGACCAGGAATCTAGAGGCTCCCCCTGCGCCTGACTCCACAGGGGAAGCCCCAGTGGTGGCAGACACTCCCCTGCTGGTACTCTCTCCCTGCCACACTAGGTCAGGAAAAGAGATTACACCAGAGATATTTCCCCTTCGAGTTGTTGCCCCTCCATTACCAGGGCAGGAACAGCCCTTTTTAGTGTACACCCCCTTCACTTCTTCTGATTTATACAATTGGAAAAGACAGACCCCCTCCTTCTCTGTGAAACCCCAGGCCCTGATAGAGTTGTTGGATTCAAACTTTTCCACACACCAGCCCACTTGGGAGGATATTCAGCAACTTTTACAGGTCCTATTCACTACTGAGGAAAGGGAAAGAATCTTGCGCCTAGCCAGGAAGGCAATACCTGGAGAAGACAGCCGACCCAGTGAAGATCCCAATACTACCACCCCGGCTTTCCCCATGACCAGACCACAGTGGGATCCTAACTCGGCAACAGATAGGGAGTCGCTCCAGGTCTACTGCCAGATTCTGATAGGGGGTCTCTGGGCTGCCGCTAGATGGCCCACAAATTCGTTGAAGGTAGGGCAGATCCATCAGGAAGCAAATGAATCTCCTGCCATTTACCTAAAAAGGCTGTTGGATGCATACCACACTTCCACTCCCACAGACCCTACTACTCCTGAAAATCAGGGAGCTATAAATGTAGCTTTTGTAAGTCAGGCAGCATCAGATATCAGAACAAAGATCCAAAAGATCGAAGGATTTGAGGGGAAAAATTTGTCAGAGCTCATGGGAATAGCCATGAGAACATTCAACAATCGAGACACTCCTGATGAAAGACAAACCAGACGCCTAGCCAAAATCCTACTTGCAACCACTGAGAGACCACGAGGGAGCTTACGGATGCAGAGGCGTGGTCGCTGCTCATCCAGGAATGAGACAGAAGTGGAACCCAGGCAATGGTAAGAAAAAACTTCCCTGTCCCACACAGCCGAGGCAGGGACGAGGCCAATGTGCTTATTGCAAGCAAAAAGGGCACTGGAAAAATCAATGCCCATGGAGGTCTAATGACAAAGGAGAGTTTGAAATACTAGGTCTCCAAGAAGATTATGGGGGTCAGGGCTCCCTATCCCCCCCCAGAGCCCAGGCTAACATTGAAAGTAGGGGGGGCATCAGTTTTATGGTTGACAGTGGTGCAAGTCACTCTGTCCTTACACGACCAATGGGAGCTATTATAGGCTCAGAAACCTTGATACAAGGGGCTATAGGCATCAAGTTATATCCCTGGACCACCAAAAGAACTGTGGACTTAGGAAATCAGACTGTTGCACATTGTTTTTCTGTGATGCCTGACTGCGCCGAGACTTGTTATCAAAAATGAAAGCTAACATTCACTTTTCAGAAGGTAAGACCTCTGTAAAATGGCCAGGAAGGCCTGTGGTCTGTGTTGACCCTGGATGATGAATTCTGCCTTTATGAGGAGCCCCAAACTCCTCCCTCAGGGCAATTGGTTGAACAGCTCTAACAACTTGTGCCTACTGTGTGGGCTGAGACGAATCCTCCAGGTCTGGGCAGTCATCTACGCCCTGTCATTGTAGAACTTAACCCTTTAGCACAACCTGTCAGAGTTAAACAGTACCCTATGTCCCTGGAGGCTCGAGTTGGAATCCGGAAGCATATTGACAGGCTCAGAGAGGCTGGAATATTAATACCCTATCAATCATCATGGAACATGCCACTACTTCCTGTCAAGAAAGCTGGAGGTCAGGATTATCGACCAGGCCAGGACTTAAAAGAGGTAAATAAAAGGGTACAAGATATTCATCCTACTGTGCCTAATCCTTATACCTTGCTCAGTTCTTTGCCAGCCCAACGACAGGTGTATATCATGCTGGACTTAAAGGATGCATTCTTTAGCATTCCTCTGAGTACCATCAGCCAGCCCCTCTTTGCCTTCAAATGGCAAGATCAAGATAAAGGATTTAGTGGACAATTGACTTGGACCAGGCTTCCTCAAGGATTTAAGAACTCTCCCACCATCTTTGATGAGGCCTTCCACCAGGATCTCTGTGAGTACAGGCTAACTACCCCTGCAGTGTCTTTGGTACAATATGTGGATGATTTGCTGTTAGCTGCAGAGGACAATGAAGCCTGCTGGAGAGGCACTATAAAACTCTTAAAGCTATTGTCTGGTCTGGGATATTGTGTGTCAGCCAAGAAAGCCCAGGTCTGTGAAACAGAGGTCCAATATTTAGGCTACATACTAAAAGGGGAATGATGTTCTCTCTCCCAAGCCCACAAACAGACTAGTCTAAATATTCCCACCCTGACTACTCAGTGTGAAGTCAGGGAAATTTTAGGCTCAGGTGGGTTTTGCAGGCTCTGGATTCCAGGATTTGCGGAGAAGTCTAAGCCCTTGTATGAGGTCACGATTGGGCTGGAAGGAAACTTCAACTGGACAAAAGCTCAAGAAGCAGCCTTCAAAGACATCAAGAGGGTGCTTCTGGAGGACCCGGCCTTGGTGTTACCTGACTTGGGTAAGCCATTTCGGCTATATGTGGACAAGGCAAATGGAGTGGTTAAAGGAGTCCTGACCCAGATGTTGGGGCCCTGAAAGAGATCAGTAGCCTACCTCTCCAAGAAATTAGACCCAGTGGCCTCTGGATCTCCTAAGTGCTTAAAGATCATAGCAGCAGCAGTCCTACGCAGACAAGTTGACTTTGGGCCAGCCCCTGACTTTTACCACCCTACATGCTGTTGAGGGGGTTTTGAAGAGCCCCCCGGACAGATGGATGTCCAGTGCTCAACTGACTCACTATCATTCTCTACTGTTGGACTAACCGAGGGTAAGATTTGCCCCAAGTGCAGCCCTTAACACAGCTTCCCTGCTGCCAACACCGGACCTGGACCACGAGCCTCATGACTGCTCAAAGATACTGACCCATCTCCAAGGACTGAGACGGATCTCACTGACATCCCTCTACCGAATCCTGACATTATTATGTATACAGATGGGAGCAGCTTCATGCAAAATGGCATCAGGTACGCGGGGGCAGCAGTAGTGGATGGGACTAGGACATTGTGGACAAGGGTATTGCCCCCAGGCAATTCAGCACAAAGGGCAGAACTTATTGCACTCACTGAAGCCCTTCAACTGGGAGCAGGAAAGGCAGCTAACATCTACACTGACAGCCACTATGCCTTTGCCACAGCCCCTGTGCATGGGCCAATATATCAGGAAAGAGGCCTCCTCACAGCCGAGGGAAAAACTATTAAAAATAAACAAGAAATATTGGACTTATTGGGAGCCATCTTGTTGCCAACCAAAGTGGCTATAATCCACTGCCCAGGACATCAAAAAGGACATTCCCCAGAGGCTGTTGGGAATAGGATGGCAGACCAAGAGGCTAGGAAAGTAGCCTTGCACCCACCTATGGTAGCTACCTTCTCTATGCCTTCCCCAGTCCTCCCTGAAAAACCTGTTTACAGTAAGGAGGATCAAACCTATATCCTCAAATTTCCAAACATCTCCAGTAAAAAAGGATGGACTTTTACCTCAGATGGATTGCCTGTGTTGCCCACTGCTTTAGGTCGAACTCCGGTAAAGCAACTACATGAAGGAACTCATCTGGGAATTTAAAAGCTCAAGGCCTTGCTAGCTCCTAGGTATCATATCCCCCACCTTCATCAGTTAGTTCAAGATGTTGTGATTAGGTGCCAAGCCTGTCAGGCTACAAATAGCACCAGCCAATTAACGACATCCCCAGAAAAAAGAGAAAGAGGAACATCTCCTGGTGTCTATTGGGAAACAGACTTTACAGAAATTAAACCTGGAAAGTTTGGATACAGGTATTTACTGGCTTTTGTAGATAATTTTTCAGGACGGACAGAGGCATTTCCCACCAAGAAGGAAACTGCCCTTGTAGTAGTCAAGAAGTTATTGGATGAAATCATCCCAAGGTATGGCCTTCCTACTGTTATTGGGTCAGACAATGGGCCTGAGTTTATATCCCAGGTAATTCAAGGTTTAGCCAAGATATTGGGGACCAATTGGAAGTTACATTGTGCTTATCATTCCTAAAGCTCAGGACAGGTAGAAAGGATGAATTGGACACTTAAGGAGACTCCCTGACTAAATTAACCTGGGAAACTGGAGGAGAGTGGGTAGCACTCCTTCCCTTTGCCCTTATAAGGGCAAGAAACACCCCCTATTTACAGGGTTTGACCCCATATGAGATTATGCTTGGAAGGCCCCCTCCTCTCTGCTCCAGACTTAAGGCTGATCTCTTAGCAGAGGTCACTAACCAAGATGTCTTGAAGTCCTTACATGCCCTTCAGAGGGATCAAGACCGCCTGTTCCCACTGATCTGGCACATCCACAGCCTGCTTCCTGTGGACCCTCATCCCTTTCAGCCAGGAGACCCTATCTGGGTAAAAAGACATCATAAAGAAACCCTAGAGCTCCGGCGGAAGGGACCGTTCACTGTGATCCTCACCACCTACGACCGTGAAGGTGGATGGACTTAAGCCGTGGATACATCATTTGGACCTCAAATTAGCGGTTGGCGAACAGGAGACAACTACACAATGGAGAGTCAAAAAGGACAACAAAAACCCACTAAAAATAAGGCTCAACAGGGTCTGAGGGGTTTGTTTGGACTTATATTTGTGTTATCTTCCTTGTCTTAAATGGGATTGGAAATGGGTATCAAGGGAAAAATCCACATGCCCCTCTAAACTTGACCTGAATTGTTAAGGATGTAAGCACTGGGAAAATTCTCCACTCAACTTCTAAGGTGGCACCCCTGCATGCGTGGTGGTCTGATCTTACGTTTTCCTTTTGTGACCTAACTGTGGTAATCACAGGCCCTGGTGATTGTGATGCATTTACTTATTTTTATGCCTGTCCCCAAGACAAACACGGGTGTGGTAATGCTGCAGATTATTTCTGCCACTCCTGGAGATGTGAAACTACTGGATTTACCTGGTGGGAAACAAAAGGAGGGGACTTGATATCAATATCTTTAAATCATCCACTCAGGATGAGTAGGCCCAGTCAGGGACTACCCCCAAAAGTAATAATTAGATTTACCCAACAAGGAAAGAATAATAAGGGCTGGACAGCTGGAAAAATATGGGGCATTAGAGCAAAAGGTAGATATTGGTCACACCCAGGGACCCTTATAATGGTACAACTATTTATACAATCTGTAAGCAAACTTTCAGTAGGGCCTAACCAAGTTCTAAATCCTCCAGCCCCTACAAAGAAAGTGATTAAGGCCCCTATACCCACTAAGCCCAGAGGCCAACTTAGTGGCCTGCTGCCACTAAGGAAATTCTTAACTCTGGGTCAGATTCATTATGGGACCTTATGTCAGCTAGTTAAAACTTGTTAAATGCTTCAGACCCAAACATCACCCAAAATTGCTGGCTATGCTATGATGTAAGACCCCCTTATTATGAGGCAGTCGGCTTTAACAGTACTAACTATACAGTAGAAGATGCACTTATTACATGCAGGTGGCAGAGTAAACTAAATGGACTAACTCTCCAGAATGTACAAGAACAAAGGGCCTGCATAGGACATGTCCCTAAAAATATCAAAAAATGTGTGACACTATTAGTCCAACACTCAAATTAGATAAATATTACATGGCCCCACCCCAGGGATGGTGGGCTTATACTAATGGGCTGACTGCTTGCACCCATGGATACATCCTGAGCCAAACAGGCTTTTGCATTTTAGTTCACCTCCTCCCTCGAATATTGTGTCATCAAGAGGAGGATATCTGTGAAGTTTATAATCTAAATAAGGAACCAATGCTGGGCAGAGCTAAAAGAGAGCCTGTCTCTGGCACCACCCTGGCCCTGCTTATGGGGATAGGAATAGTGGGTACTGGAACTGGTATAGCCTATCTAGTCACCCAGAGCTCTCATTATAGTAACCTGAGAGCTGCTATAGACATAGATATAGAGCTGATAGAAAGTTCTATAACCCACCTCCAGGAATCACTGACTTCATTATCAGAAGTAGTTCTACAAAATAGAAGGGGGCTAGATTTATTGTTTATGCAACAACAAAGACTATGTGTTGCCTTAGGAGAAAAATGTTGTTTTTATGCATACCAGTCTGGAATTGTAAAAGATTCCATGGCAAAGGTTAGAGAAAGTTTAAATCAAAGAAAAAGAGAACAGGAACAAAGACAAAGTTTGTTTGAGTCCTTCTTCCATAATTCACCATGGCTCACCTCCCTTATATCTGCAATACTAGGGCCCCTGGTCATTTTCTTGCTTTTATTCACCTTTGGGCGTGCATTATTAACAAATTAGTTCGATTTGTTCAACAAAGAATCAAGACTGTACAATTGATGGTCCTAAGGGTCCAGTATGACCCCCTTCCAGCAATGAAAACTAAGGAAGGAGACTAAAGATTTGTCTCTATAAACTACTAAAAGGGGGGAATGTGAGGACCAAGCTGACTACATTTTAGCTTGGTCAGCTCCATCTTGGCCTAGAGTTCACCTCAGAGTTTTAAAAGAAGGGACAAACAAAGGCATGGCATAGATAAATCAATCCCTTATTAGTAGAGCGATTTAACTTCTGCCAAAAAGCATACAGATAAATGCTTTATGGGAATGGAAGGTCCAGATCAGATAAAATAATAGAACAAAGAGTCTAGAGTAAGTGGATACATATAATAAAAATCTGATTGATCTGTAACCAAGATCCTATCAATCAGAGGAGGAGTCACCATGACCATGATGAAAACCCCCTAACTGGGAATAAAAGCTAAGGGAAATTGGGTCTCGAGGCCACTGCCCTCCAATCCCATGGGAGTGTGCTTGGCCCGACGCATCATCTGCTCTATCTATTCTGTCTGAGTTTTTGGTCGTTGTGGCTTCTTTTCTGCTTGCTTGTAATTAACCCTCGATTAAACTTACAACTACAATTATTTGTAGCCCCCCTGGCACCTTTTTTGCATGAGTGTGGCGGATTGATCCTAACATCACAATGTCATGACAAACTAGGTTTTTTCCCCCTCATTCTTTTGATTTTGCACACACATACCCTGCACCAATATACCCAAACTGCCTAAGTCTGAAAATAAATGGTAGTTTAATTCTGGAACCTGTTAAGGGATTCACAATAAAAGAGCACAGTTGTTTACAGATCAGAAGTAACATAAAATTAACATTGCTTAGTTTGCCTTACAACTAGGTTCTTGGTGTTAGCATCTACAGATGAGGGGTACCATTTTCCATTTGTTTTTCTGGGACTGTGATACTTCACTCAACATATCTTCTAGTTCCATCCATTTACCTGCAAATTTCATGATGTCATCTTTCTTTACTGCTGCATTGTGTAGATGTATCACATTTTCTCTATCCACTCATCAATTGAGGGGCACTTGGGTTGGTTCCAGCACTTTGCTATTGTGTATAGGGCTGCAATAAACATGGCTGTGCATGTATATCTGAGGTAAGATGAGTCTTGTGGGTATATACCCAGGAGTGGTATGACTGGGTCAGGTGACAAGCTCATTTTGAGTCCCTAACGGTTCTCCACACTGTTTTCCATAGTGGTTGTACGAGTTTACAATCCCACCAGCAGTGGATGAGTGTTCCCCTTTCCACACAACCTCTCCAGCATTTGGTATTATTTCTTTTCTTGATCCTAGCCAGTCTTATTGGAGTGAGATGATATCTTAAACTGGTTTTAAATTACATTTCCTTAACTATTAGTGATGCAATGTTGAACACTTTTTAATATGTTTCTCAGTCATCTCTAATTCCTCACTTGTGAAGTCTCTGCTCAACTCTTTATGTTTTGAATGAGTCATTTGTTTTCTTTCTTCTATGTTTTTGGAGTAGTTTATATTCTGGAAATTAACACTTTGCCAGATGTATTTGCTACGGTTTCCTCCCACTCTGTGGGTTTTCTCTTCACTTCCTTGATTGTTTCTTTTGCTGTACAGAAGCTTTTGAGTTTAATGAGGTCCTATTTGTCAAATGTCAAACTTATGTCCTGCGCAGCTGCTGTCTGGTTTAGAAAATCACTTCCTATGCCTATGAACCTCATTTTGAGAAGGACCTCATCCCTACTGTACCCTCATTCCTATTGTGACATCATCCTTATTGTGATATCATCCTTACCGTGACCTTAATCCTACATTCACATCATTCTTACTGTGATGTCATATGTATTGTGACTTCAATCCTGTTGTGATCTCATTCCCACTGGAGATGATGTCATCTCCACTGTTTCCTTTTTCCTACTGTGACCTCACCTATCCTCGTATCTCTTACCTTCTGTGACCTCACCTCTAATGTAACCTCATTTCTAATATGAACTTATCCCAACTATGAGTTCATAACTACTGTGATCTCATATCTAATATTACTTCATTTCTAGTGTGACATCATTTGTACTGTGACTTCATTCCTATGCTGACCTCATTCCTATGATCTCATATCTATTATGACTCATACCTCCTGTGACATCATTCTTACAATGATATCATATATACTGTGACCTTATTCCTAGAATGACATCATACCTACTCTAACCTCATCCCTACTGTGACCTCATTTCTATTGTGACTTCATTCCTACAGTGGTATCATCCCTACTGTGACTTCATATCCATATGACCATTTTCCTAATGTGACATCATCCTTACTCTGACATCATGTTTATTCTGACCTCATAAGAATACTGACTACATCCCTAATCTGACCTCATATCTAATATGACCTCATTCCTACTGTGACATAATACTTACTGTGTCCTCATTCCTAAAATGACCTCATTCCACTAGTGACTGTGACTTAACCCTTGGTCTGAACACATACCTACTATGACCTGACACAGTGTGATCTCATCCATACCGGTAAATAATCCCTACTCTGACCTCAGCCCTAGTTTGACCTAATCTTTAATGTGACCTCATCCCTAATATGACCTCATCCCTACAGTGACCTCATGTCTAATATGACCTCATTCTTACTGTGACATTGTCTGCACTGTGGCGTTATTCCTACACTTACTTCATCCCTACTCTGACCTCATATCTTATATGACTTTATTCCTACTGTGACATCATATTTACTATGACATCACACTTACTGTTACCTCATTCCTACAATGACTTCATAAGTACTGTGTCCTCGTCCCTACTGTGACCTCCTCTCTATTGTGACTTCATCCCTACTCTGACCTCATATCTAATATTACCTAATTCTTACTGTGATATCATCCTTACTGTTAACCCAATCCTAAAATGACCTCATCCCTACTGTAACCTCATCTCTATAGTTACCTCATCCTTAATGTGACCTCATCCCCATTGTTGTCTCATCACTAAACTGACCTCTTCCCTACTGTGACCTAATCATGGCTTTGAACACATCCATCCTGATAACAAATCACTCATCTGAACTCATCCTTGGTGTGCTCTCATCTCTAATGTGACCTTATTCCTACTGTGACCCCATCCCAAATGTGACCTCATATCTAATATGAACTCATTTATAGTTTCACATCATCTGTATGTGATGTGACCTCATTCCTACAGTGACCTCATCACTACACTGACCTCATATCCCACATGACTTCATTCCTACTGTGACCTCATCCATACTATGAACTCATAGGTCAAGTAACAAAAACCCTACTCTAACCTCATCTTTAGTGTGCACTCATTCCTAGTGTGACCTCATCCTTAATGTTACATCAACTCCACTGAAATCTTACCCCTACCATGACCTCATACATTTCAGGAAATCATCACTACTGGCACTTCATCTCTAATGTGACTTCATTCCTACAGTGATCTCATCCTTAAAACTACTGTAACAAAACCCATTATTACTGTGACATCAGCCCTAATATGACCTCATCTCTAGTGTTGTCATATTTAATATGAATTCATGCATATACTGACATCATATCTCATATGAACTCATTCCTACTGTGCTATCATATGTACTGTGACCTCATTCTTAGAGTGACCTCATCCTTAATCTGACCTTGTATGTAATATGACACACTCATACTGTGACATCATCCTTACTAGGGCACCATGTTTACTGTGACATCATTCTGACAATGACCACATATCTACTATGATCTCATCCCTACTGTGAACTTGTGGGAGTTTACTAATCTTCTGATATTCTTTAGTCACACATGGACACAATCCACAGAATATTCTTCCCTCCTAGAACCAGGACTAGCAGTCCCTCAAGACTGTGAGCTTCAAGGCTGTCTCCTGCCTGCAGGCAGACAGTCTCTAGGATTAGCTCTGGCAAGTAGTGGGGAGGAGATCATGAGAAAGTTACCTGAGGGAATAGAAAGGCAAAGAAAGACAGACACAGACTCAAAGAAAGTCCGGAAGATAAAACTCTCCTTTATTCATGCCAGCAGTGTGTTTATATACCAAATGTTACTGTGCTCTGGGCAAGGAAGTGGGGGGCAGGCAGAAGGGAAGGGTGAGTCACCTTTGCTCTTACCAGAGGGCTGCAGAGCTCCTGTTTGTGCAACCGGTAAACTAGAGGTGTGACATTTTGTTCAATACCTCAGGGGAAGGGGTCATCCAGTTCTGGAACTTTGCAAAGATAGGCTAGGCAAGAAAACACTGCAATATACCAGAACTTCCAGAGCTATAGATAACTCACAGAGACAACTGAATGCCCACAGAGATGTGAGATAACTCTTTGAGGTTTTGCAGGATAGGTCTTAAAGGTCCTGCCTCAAGCAAGGCAAAGTTTCATTCGTACAGCCCCTCCTTTGTTTTCTAATTAAAATGGAGCAGTAATGTCATAGTCCTCTAGGAGATATTTTGGGATAATCTGTTCCTGGACTAAAGACATTTGAGCTGTAACCCCAAATTGGCTTTTGACAAACCAAAAAGTCAACTTTCTGAGGTGAGAATTAGTTTTAGCAAAAGGGAATATCATGGTGGCCTAGGGGAACTTAGTTTGCAGGTAACAGAAATTTTACTAAGAGGATCTTTCTCTGAGTGCAGAGGTTGAATAAGGCTATAGGCCAGTTGCTATGACTCTCAAGTTCATTTACACTTAATGATTAAACAAAGAAATTGATACCAGTGCATCACAAACTGACCATAAGAGATACAAAGGGAACCATTGAAAATGTAACTTTGCCCTTACGAGGTGGACCTCTAAAAATAACAAAGTAAAAGTAATACCTTTCTTCCCATTAGAACATACAGGTATGTGAGTGACATAGTCTCTAAAATAACATTGGTTGTCCTACAAATAAAGACATACAAAGACATACATGTATGTGAATGACATTGTCTCTAAAAATAACATTGTCCTACACATAAAGACATACAAAGACATATAGGCATGAAAATGACATCTTTTCTAAGAGTAACACTCCTAATCTTATACATGAAAACATACAGATAGTACTTGATACCCCTTTTAACATAGATTTTTTTTACTTGTTTCCCCAAAGTCCGAAGCCTGGCTGGAGATATCTGTGCATCTTTAACTACATTGATGGAACAAAGTTCAGTCACAATCATCCACAGTAGGTTTATTTTAGCCAGCAGTCTCTAGGATTTTGGGAGGGGGCAGTTGAGAAAGAGGAGTAAGCTATCTCTGTTGTTTAAGATAGCACACAGGTTGTTTCAGTCTTTTTCAAGCAAGAGGCTGGCTACTCAGCTCTGGCTTCTTTTTTTTTTTTTAATTAATTTTATTTATTTCTGTATGTGTATGAATGTACTGTCTGCATGCAAGTCTGTGCACCCGTGTCGTGCAACGCCGCGGAGGTCAGAAGAGGGTCTCGGATTCCCCTGGAACTGGAGTTCTCCTGGAATTGGAGCTTCGGACGGTTCTCAGCCGCCATGTGGGTGCTGGGGATCGAACCCGGGTCCTCTGTGAGAGCGGTCGGTGCTCTTAACCGCTAGGCCATCTCTCCATCCCCAGCTCTGGCTTCTTGAGAGTTTCTTGAGAGGCATGGATTATGCCTGGAGGTAAACTAAAAAAGTAGCTCCAGATGGCTTATCACAGAGCTGGAATCTTGGCTTTCAGGGGTTTCTTTTGTGCTTTTACTGATGGAATATGAATAGTAAGAGGACAGACAGTTAAGTAAAGATTATTATTTATATTGGGTTGTGCTGCTGGCTAGCTGGTCGTTAGAAATACCTTTTTTATATTACTGTAGGTAGGAAATACCTCATTTATCATTTCAGTAGATAAACGGATGAAAGCTTATTAAAGTTCTTTTTATGAATAACATAGATTAGACCTTTAATTTGAAAAGTAAAATAATATATTAATTTAGTATTTGAATTTATCCATCGCTCATTTTAGCCCTGGTAGTTTTAATGGGTCTGATTTTTGGCTTAATAAAAGACAGCTGTAATATTTTTTTACTGATGTAATTGGCTGTTGGGAGAAATCCCAGCCAGTATAGTACCTGGCCTTGTTACACATTTAATAGATGTTTTTGAGAAATAGAATATCTTCCCTAGAGATTTTATGTCTTTTAATGTATGAAAGAAGTTAAGCCATCTTTTGGAGGGCACTACATTAATTTTACATTCTTTTAGGAGAATTTTTTTTCTGAAAACCATACTATCACATACATACCCAGATGGGAACTAATGTTCTGAGGTTCATTGTTGATGAAGAGATGAAATACTGTCTTTTAAAGCTAAATTATCTTGTAGATAAAATGGGATGTTACAGATAACATTATAAAATGGCATTAGATATACATTAATACCAAGGCTGATACCTGGAAATTTGGTATGGATTAAGAGTAAAAGTAACTTTTAGTTTACATACATTTAAGAGTGACCAAATTTTTATGTTGACAGTATTAGACCAATTTTTAAACAACATAAGTAATTTATTTTATCACTATCCAATGTATGCATACATTTTTTTGTAATTTTAACATTGTTTAATCAATTAATGTAGCTGTTTAAAACAGGAAAATTTAAGACAATTTAATAGAGCAGCAAAGGAATACTCTATTAGTATAACCTCCAAGAAAACCCAGATTGTGTTAATTTGAGTTCTACTGGTTTGGCACCATATTGAACAGTGGCTGAAGCCCAGGCCCTCTCCTCAAAGTTGAGAAGCCCTGTTTCCTTTCAGAGCAATAGCACTGCAACAAAATCTTACCAGCTTGACCCTGAGTGTGATGACCCTACTAATCTCAGAAAATATCACAAATGGGTCTTACAACAAAGAATTTGAAACCTAGGTGACATATGAGTTTGTGTATCTTTCTGATGTAATGCATTCCCTCCAGGTATATGGCTCCTGCTCACACATACCAGGCTCTTATCAAATGTATAATTTCAATGTGAAAAAATTACATACATTTATTATTAAGTCTTATAATCTTTGATATGGACGATACACAGAAGATGCAAACGATATTGGTTCTGAGCTACTATGCCACACAAATTAACCACATGGGTGTCAATTCCCAGAATGCACTTTTGTGGCAAAGAATATATGCTGTTTTTATGTTGAAGAAAAGTTTTCAAATATTGTCAGGAACCCAGACTGAGTTACATCAGATAGCGGATAAGAATTCACATGTGCATGTCTGAAATCCAAGGCCCTGAATGGGCTGATCAGGCCCTAGTTAACTGCACCCAGTAGCCACCCAGATTTCTCAGGTGCTCAACTATATTCAGTGTGAAGTAAAGAATATCCCAAGTCTTACACCAAAATACAGGCTCTGACTCAGAAGTATGATTTTTACTTTTTCTTTAAATAAGATAAATTGGGGGGAAGGGAGAAATCAAGCTTGAAACACCGTAACACTTATTTTGGCAAGATAGCAACCAAAATCTAGAGTACAAGCTATATATCCAAATGTAAAGGTATTAATGAATTAACCATGATGAGGGAAACACACCAAACAAAAGATACAGTATGTCTAAACACCTTGAAATTATAATTTAAGAATAAAAGCTGAAAAATTATGCTCAGTATTAGCTAGGGATTAAGTGCACCTTTTCCTGTTTTCTTCCAAATAAAATCATAGTTTACTATTTTATTACACCTCAAAGCCTCTCGGTACAAAGCAACCACTACATACACATAAAATACTTATTTGTTAATCTAATAATTTCCCTGGCTCATCCAACATGCAATGCACATGACTCCAAAGACTACAATTTGGGGTAAGTCTACACAAACAGAAAAACCACAATTCCAAGCTTCAAAATTTGTTCTTAAAATTATAGGACACTTAGGCCATTTTTACTTCAAGAGGATGCCCCACTGTCATTCAATTGGTCTACTTAGTTTAAGAGTTGCCTGTTGCCAATTTGAAGGAATCAGAGATAAAGCTCTAATAATATATTTCTTAATGGTCAAATAAGGTCATTGTGTTTGTTTGAATGAGTGTGCCCCATAAGCTGTAAGTATTCAGACATTTGTCTCCAGTTGGTGGCCCTGTTTTTGGAGGTCTTAGAAGGTGTGGCCGTGCTGGGGGAGCTATGTCACTGGGGGCAGGCTTAGTGAGTTTAACAAGCCTCGTGGTCTCCAGCCGCTCTCTCTGCTTCCTGTGCTCATTGCGAGTTGTGACCCTCGGTTTGCTGCTCCAGTCTCCAGCCGCCATGCCTCCTGCCACAATGGACTCTAATTCCCTGGAACCGTCAAACCTAAGCTCAAATAAACTCTTCCTTTTATAAGTTCCTTTGGTCATGGTGTTTTATCACAGCAATAGAAAAGTGACTAACACAGTCATTACAACTGTATTGTGTTCATTCTGCTGAAAACCCCTGTAGAGTTTCAGCACCTATAACAATCTACCAGGGTCCAAAGACTTTACTTAAGTTGATTGTGCAACACCCTAAAAAGTAGCCAGCTACTTCAACATTAGCCATCAGTACCCAAAATCTGAAGAATGACCAAAATCAGATCTTTATTTTTATAATTGTATAAATATGATCCAAATGTGCCCACCACTAGTTTTTCCAAAAGAAACATGCTATAAATAAGCAAACTAAAACTGATCACTGATATGTATGGACTCCCTAGATAGTCTCATTGGGCTTAATTACAGACCACCCACAGTAATAGCTTTTTAGTATCAACTGTAGCATGATATTAAGCCATTTTAGCTCTTGCACATAGATGTTGCACTTCTGGCTGATAATGGAGGAACATTTGCAGCATTACACTGTTAAGCTGGGTTGCATCTATGCCTTTAAATGGCATCAATATCAATGTCATCATCCTTGTTGTCAGACTTCACAGTTTCAACTTTCAGTACATTGGCAGTCTTTGAATACACCACCTCAATATTTTCATCTTCATCATCTTCCTCACCACCAGACGATTCCTCCTCTGTTCCCTTCAACCATTTTATAAATGGTTCTGCTTTGACATGGATCTCTTTGGCAAGTTCTTTTGAGACATACTTCTTAGAGGCCTTTTCTGACCAACTGATGATGACCTCCTCTTCTAAAAGGTCTGTATCATACATCTCCTTCAAGATATGTGGAATCTTGGAGATAAGCTGAGCTTGATGCATTGCCCCACACACTCCAAACCATGGAGGAGGTACCACTGAGCTTTTTGTTGTTGTGACAAAATCTTAGGAAATGGCGCCTGTATTTCTTAATTTGTTCTCCTATCTTCTCATTAAAGAGAACTTCAGTCAGAACAAGAGGGCGCATGGCTTTTACATCCAGTCTTTCTGCTTCAGCAACAATTTCTTTGTCAGATGAGTCAATAATTCCCTCTTCTTTTTTTTTTCTTAACAAAATCAAACGGGATATTGACACGCTCCTCTACAGTTCTCTCCAAGACATCAATGAGTGTCAGCACTTTTTCATGGTCACTGATCTCATACATTCTGAGTCCCTGAGCTTCCTCAGTTGTGTCTTTGCTCCAGTCGTCATCCTCCTCCTCTTCCACAGGATGTGGAGGAGGACTAATTTCATTTGGTGGAGGAGGTGGTGGTGTCTCGCTGATGGATACAGAGCCATTTTCCTTGTCCTTTCCCTTTCTGTTTTTCTTTTCTTTTTCTTTCTTTCTTGTACCACTGTCTCTATTCTCAGGTGGGCCCTTTTTGAGAATGAATGTACAGTGTTTATGATGGGTGTCAAGCATGCCTCGGTAGCCACAGGCTTTACAAGAATTACTTATTGTTTGCTTCTTTGGACTGACATGCAGATCTGTTTCGGGATTCTCACACTCAGGACAGAGAACAAATTTTTTAATG
This sequence comes from Rhizomys pruinosus, assembly GCA_009823505.1. Taxonomy (NCBI): domain Eukaryota; kingdom Metazoa; phylum Chordata; class Mammalia; order Rodentia; family Spalacidae; genus Rhizomys; species Rhizomys pruinosus. The sequence continues at coordinate 1,422,789 of VZQC01003549.1, forward strand.
AATCCATCCAACATGTCTTACAGCTTATTTGCCTCGAGATCCATTGACAATGTAATGGTCATTCTTAACATGAAACTGAGTCTGTGCTCCAAGCTCACAGCCAAAATATTTGGTGGGGTACGTTGGAGGCCAATGAAGCACCTTTGCAACCTCAACCATGTTAACTATAACTGTCTTGATTCCATTTCCTTTGCCCTCAACCTTGGCAATCAAACGGGGCATCTTGTAGTGATAGAACTGGTCTGACATGCTGTGGTTGACGTTGACAGACATTTTGGCTTATTAGAGCCTTTATCAATAAGATGAAGAGATCTTTGATTGCAAATTTTGGTATCTTATGTCTGGAGAAGAAGGGATGTCATAAATGACTGCAAGAGTTCTCAGACTCTGACATGAAAAAGTTTTCGCCACTGAGGCTGTAAGCTTCTTGCTTGTATGTATGTTTCCCCAATACAGGTACCAATGGCTGCACAACAGCTCGTTTTCATCAAATAAAGACATAAACCCAATGAGGCTCACCCGGGACTGGGAGGAAGAGGCGCTGGAAACTGGGTCCGGAGAGACAGGGCAGGTGGCAAGCAGAGGGGTGGCTGGGCACGTGCCACTGCCAAGCAGTGGGAGGGGCTGTCCCAGCGACATCTGCATCCACACCTGCAGCGCTGAGCCTGGCGACTTCATGGGCCATGGACATGAGCCACGTGGCTGGTGTCTTGTGGGGTGGAGGGGTGGAAGCTGGGCAGGGGCATGGGCCATGGGGGCATGGACTCACATCATTAATAGATTTTGCATAGATTTTGAACATTAGTAAAAATAATTTGGAGGAACTTTGATTAAATATACATTGTGAACTTTAATTTACCTGATTAAGACTGGATCCTGTAGAAATAAATAAATATATATATATATATATATATTGTTTTACAAAATGGGCTTTACACATCCTATTGAGTGCTGGTGGTTCATAACTAGTAGATGACAGTACATACTTAATAAAATTTTGAATTATTATATGCGTAAATTTATATTTTCCCTTAATACATTAATCAGCTGTTTATACTGGCAGACCTGAGTTAGGGAAAATTAATTTTGGTTTTAGAGTTAGACTATACTAAATTTATATAAATAGAAAAATCACACAAATTAATTTTTTGCCAAAACTAAAAAATGGCAAATAGTTCTTAAAGAACATAAATTAGTTTTAATTAATTTTTTGTTATACAAAGCTGGCTTGAAAATCTTTATACAAAGTTTCCTTTCTGAAATATAATGGTATTAAATTTTTTGCTCTGCAGTATATTACAAAAGCACGTGGTCCAAGGGTCTGTGAATTTTAAAAATGGTAAAAACAAATCTAAAAGGCTCCAAGATTGTTTAGGACCTTTTTATTAATTAATTTTAGAATAGTTTAGGATCCTTAATTGAATTTGAAATGCCTAGGACTTAACAATTGTTCAGTTGTGCACAACTCATTTAAAGATGTTTTTGGGTACTCATGTATCAAATTATAAAAGCATGCTTGAGGTGGAATTTAGCTTAATTGATTTTATGTTATTTTTTTTTTAATTTTATTTATTTCTGTATGTGTATGAATGTACTGTCTGCATGCAAGTATGTGCAACCGTGTCGTGCAAAGCCGCGGAGATCAGAAGAGGGTATAAGATTCCCCTGGAACTGGAGTTCTCCTGGAATTGGAGCTTCAGACGGTTCTCAGCCGCCATGTGGGTGCTGGGGATCGAACCTGGGTCCTCTGTAAGAGCGGTCGGCACTCTTAACCGCTAGGCCATCCCTCCAGCCCCAGCTTAATTGATTTTAAATGACCATTTTAAAATATATTATCTTGAGATAAAAATTGATGTACAAGGAGCAGTACAATTACCTTAATTCTGCACAAGTATAATGAGAAAGAACACAATAAAGTTTAAGGGTACATTTTCTTTGAATATTTTTTGGAAAAGCCTGAATCAAGAAGACCTGGAACCATACTAAAACTTTCTGATCTGTGTGAAGCACCTTGGGAAATGTAGTTTTTTAGCCTGGAAGGAAAGGAAATAAAAATGGATATGACAGGAAGTTGAGACTGCAACAGGCCCACGGAATTCTGGGAAATGTAGTTCTACACTCAAATCTGGCATGCGTTGCTTTTTCTTTCCTGGTTACATATTACATATACTTTCTTGGTTACATATTTCACAACGCCCAGTTGGGGCTACATTTATAGGAAATGCTTGCATATGATGATCTTGGTTATCGTGATCTGGCACAATTTTTCTGAGGCAGAGAGGAAAGTAGCTAAATTTGAAGGTGCTCCTGGCCCTTTAAAGGAAAGTGGCTGAGAATGAGAGGGAGTGGAGGGCTGTGGTGCAGTCTTAGTGGGCAGTGCCACATGAGCAATGGTGGGGCTAAGCTAGGATCTGTGTCTGTGCTCAGCTGTGTCTCTGCACAGCCTTCTGTGGACCCTGCCAGCTCCCAGCCCAGTGCTCCAGCTCCTCCTGGTGCCTAGGGCATGCCTCTAGCTCCTCCACTCTCTCAGACTACAGTGGAGCCATCACCACAGCCATTTGGATGTTTTGATTAATCTGTTTTGTTGCCATTGGTTCTTCTGGTGTGTCTGTTTGTTTTCCATGATAAAGAAAGGCAGGAAATACTAGTGGTTAGGGAAAAAGTCAGTTAAAAGATTAATCTCTCATCGATAGGAGAATTTTTCCATGGATATAGGCCAAAGCCTGGCCATATAGAGGAGAAATACTGAAAACAGATTAAAAGATTAATCTCCCATGAAAGAGAATATTTCCATGGAGATAGGCCAAAGCCCGGATGCTACCCTGAATCCTACATCAGGGGGATAATTTCTCCATCATTTTTGAGACCCTCCAAGATTTTCCCCTCTCATGGGGGGAAAGAGAGCTGCAAGAGTGACAGCCTGTGGAAATACCATTCTTTCTTCTTCCTTCTGTTGGTGGAGCATAGAAGCCCAATGTTGGGTACCAGTTGTGGGTTGTTTCTAATTGTCTGATGGTCCTTTAGTTACATGCGGCCACAACCCACACAATCTTCTTCCCTCCTAGAACCAGGTCTGGAATTCCCACAGGACTGTGAGCTTCAAGGCTGTCTCCTGCCTGCAGGCAAACAGTCTCTAGGCTTAGCTCTGGCAAAGAAGGGGGAGGATACCATGAGAAAATTACCCGAGGGAATAGAAAGACAATGAAAGACAGATACGGACTCAAAGAAAGTCCGGAAGATAAAACCCTCTCTCCTTTATTCATGTCAGCAGTGTGTTTATATACCAAATGTTACTGTGCTCTGGGCAAAGAAGTGGGGGGCAGGAGGAAGGGAGGAGAAAGCCTCCTTGGCTCTTACCAGGGGGCTGCAGAGCTTCTGTTTGTGCAACTGGTAAACTAGAGGTGTGACATTTTGCTCAATACCTCAAGGGAAGAGGCCATCCAGTTCTGGACATTAGCAGATATAAGCTAAGCAAGAAAACACTGCAATAACCCCAACATTCCTCCAGAGCTACAGATAACTCACCGAAACAACTGGATGCCCACAGAGATATTAGATACCTCTCTGAGATTTTGTGGGACAGGTCTTACAGGTCCTGCCTCAAGCCAGGCAAAGTTTCATTCCTACATGACCTCATCACTATTGTCACTTGATCTGTAGTAAGAGCTCATCCTCATGTGATTTCAACCCTACTATGACCTCATTCCTATTGTGACATCATCTGTACTGTGACCTCATTCCTACACTGACCTCATCCATTGCTGACCTCATTTTTCTTATGACCTTACTCCTACTGTGACATCATACATACTGTGACCACATTCCTAAAATGCCCTCATACCACTAGTGACCTCATACCAATTTGACCTCTTCCCTGTTACTAACTCATTGCTAAAGTCACCTCATCCCTACTGTGACTTGATCCCTACTTTGACCTCATATCTAATATGACCTCAATCCCACTGTGACATCATCCATACTCTGACCTCATTCTTAGAATGACCTCATTGATAATCTGACCTCATATTTAATATGAACTCATTCCTACTGTGACATCATCCTTACTTTGACATCCTTACTGTGACTACATTCCAACAATTACCTCATACCTACTGTGACATCATCCCTACTTTGACCTCATATCTATTTTAAACTCATCCCTGCTCTGAAAAATTCCTACTGTGACCTCATCCCTATTGTGACTTCATCCATAATTTCATGTTATGTCCACTATGACCTTACCCATAACGTGACCACATCCATCCTCATAATTCATAACTTGTTTGACCTTAGACCTAGTGTGACATCATCTCTAATGTGACCTCATCACTACTAAGACCTCATTCCCACTGCAACCTCATAGCTAATATGAACTTATTCATTTATTACATCATCTCTATTGGGACCTCATTCCTATTGTGACCGCATCTCAATTTTGACTTAACGTGTAGTGAGATCTCAACCCTAGTCTGACCTCATCTCTAATGTGTTCTCATTTCTAATATGGCCTCATTCCTACTGTGACATCCTCTGTACTGTACTGTGACCTCATTCCTACAGTGACCTCATCCCTAATCCTACCTCATCTGACCTCATATTCCATATGACCTCATTCTTATTGTGACCTCATCCATGCTTGGAACTCATCCCTACTTTGACCTCATACCTAATTTGACCTCAATCCTAGTGTGACATCACTTATACTGTGACCTCTTTCCTGCAGTGACCTCATCCCTACTCTGACCTCATGTCACCTATAGCATCATTGCTACTGTGACCTCATTGCTACTGTGAACTTATATCTACTGTAACCACAACCTTACTGTGATCTAATACCTACTGTGTCCTAATCCCTACTATGGCTTAAACCCTAGTGTGAACTCATCCCTACTCTGACATCATCACTTTTGTTACCTCTTCCCTACTGAGGACACATCCTGACTGTGACCTCATCCATAATGTTACATTATCTATTCTGTTACCTTATGCCTACTATGACCTCATCCATACTATGAACTCATATCTAATATGACCTCATTCCTACTGTGACATCATCTGTACTGTGACCTCATTACTACAGTGAATTCCTCCTGACACTGATTCATATCTAATATGATCTCATTCCTATTGTTACATCATCCTTATTATGATCTCATCCTTACTGTCACCTCATTCCTACAATAAACTCAAACTTACTGTGACCTCATCCCTTCTGGGAACTCATCCCTCCTGTGACCTAATCCATACTGTGACCTCAACCTTAATGTTAGGTCATCCACACTGTGACCTTATCACTGCTGTGACCTCATCCATCTTGGTAACTCGTCACTAGTGTAACCTCAGCCCTAGTGGGACCTCATCTCTAATGTGACCTCATCCCTATTATTACCTCATCCCACCTGTGACCTTATATCTAATATGACCTCATTCCTAGTGTGGCATCATCTGTACTCTGACCTCATTCCTACAGTGACCTCATCACCATTCTGATCTCATATCCCATATGACCTCATTCCTATTGTGACCTCATCCTTATTGTCAACTCATCTCTCCTGTACCCACAACACCACTGTGATGTCATTTTGAGTGTGTCCTAATCTTTACTGTGACCTAATCTCTAGTGTTAGCTCATCTGTAATGTGACATCATACCTCTTGGAACTTCATCCCTACTAAGAACTCATCCCAACTGTGACATCTCCCTAATGCTACATCATCCCCTCTGTGATCTTACACTTATTGTGAGCTCACCCATCAGAATAATTCACCCCTTCTGTGACCTCCACCCTAGTGTGATCTCAGCCCTAGTGTGACCTCTTCTCTATTGTGACTTCATCTGCACTGTGACCTCATATCTAATATGATCTTATTCCTTTGTGATATCATCTGTACTGTGACCACTTTCCTACTGTGACCCCATCTCAATTTTGACAAAAATCTCAGGCTTAGTGTGACCTCATCTTTAATGTGTCCTCATATCTAATATGGCTTCATTCCTAGTGTGACATCATGTGTCCTGTGACATCATACTTATTGTGATATCATCCTAACCTTATTCCTGCATTCACATCTTACCTACTATGACCTCATATGTAATATGAGCTCATTCCTCCTATGACATCATCCTTATTGTGACATCATCCTTATTATGACCTTATTCCTATCGTGATATCATCTCTACTGTGACATATCTAATATGACCTCATTCTACTGTGACATTTTCTTTACTCTATCATGTGTACTGTGACCTCATTCCTACACAGACCACATCCATATGCTGATCTCATATCTAATATGACCTCATATCTACTGTGACATCATACTTACTACTAATTTATTCTTAAAATATCCTCATCCCACTCTACAGTGACTTCATCCCTACTGTGACCTCATCCATTGTCATAACTCATCCCTACTGTGGGACCTCATCCCTATCTAATATGACCTCATTCCTACTCAGACATCATCTGTACTGTGACCTCATTCCCACAGCAACTGCATCCCTAATCTCACCACATATCTAATATGTCCTCATTCCTACTATAACATGCAAACTTCATCTGACATCATTCAAACTCATTCCTACACTGACTTTATCCATACTCTGACCTAATATCTAATGTGACCTCATTCCTACCATGACATCATGCTTACTGAGACCTCATTCCTAAAATGACCTCATTCCACTTGTGACCTCATGTGTATTGTGACCTAATCCCAATTGTGACCTGATCTCTGGTGTTACCTCATCCCTACCGTGACTTCATCCCTACTATGACCTCATCCATGTGGAAAACTCATCCCTAATTTGACCTTATCCCAATGTGAACTCATCCCTACTGTTACCTCCTCCCTAATGTGAACTCCTCCCCATTGCGACCACATCCCTACAGTTATTTCATCCCTACTGTGACAACATGACTTGTGTAACCTCATCCCTTCTGTGACATCATCCCTGCTCTGACATTTTCTAAACATTGAACTCATTCCAACTGTGCCCTCCTCCTTAACCTGACCTCATCCAAATTTTAAACTCATTGCTACTGTGCCTTCCCTCCTACTTTGAAGTCATCCTTTCTGTTATCTAATCCCAATTTTGATCAAACACAAGTGTTATGTCTTCCCTAGAGTGACCACAGTCCTACTGTGACCTCATCCCTAATGTGATCTCATCCCTAGTGAGACCTCATTTCTAGTGTGACATCATCCCTTGTGTGACATCATCTGTACCTTATTCCTACTGTGACCTGATCCCTAGTGTGAACTTATCCTTACCATGAACTCATCTTTAGAGTGACCTCATCCATAGTGTGACCTCACCTCTACTGTTACCTCTTCACTATTGTGACCTCATCCCTACTTTGAAATCATCCCATTTGTGTCCTAATCCCGACTATGACTTCATCCTTATTGTAACCTCATACCTACTGTCACCACCTCATCTCTACTGTGACCTTATCCCTACCATGAATGTATCTTCAGATTGATCCCATCCGTAGTGTGACCTCATATGTACTGTGACCTAATACCTATTGTGCCCTCATCCCTACACTGACCTCATATCTACTCTGATCTCTTCCATACTGGGACCTCATTTCTAGTGTCATCTCATTCCTAGTTTGAACTCATACTTACTGCGACCTCATCCATACTATGAACATATCTCTAGTGTGAACTAATCCCTAGGGTGACCTCATCCACAGTGTGAACTCACCCCAATAGTACATCATCCCTATTGTGTCCTCATTTTAGTTTGACCGTATCCCTTCTGTGTCCTGATAATTAGTGTGAACTCATAGTTAATGTGACATCAACCATAGTGTGACCTACATTCCAGTGTGAAGTCATCTTTTGTGTGACATCAGCTCTATAGTGACCTTCTTCCTGGTGTCAATACATCGGTACTATGACCTCATCCCTACTATGTCTTCATCCCTACTCTGATTTAATCCCGATTGTGACCTTGTTCCTATGTTGACATCATTCTTACTGTGATATCATCCCTACTGTGACCTCATCCAGTGTGACTTCATCCCTACTATGTCCTCATCCCTACTGTGACTCTATCCCTTCTATGAATGTGTATTAGTCACTTTTCTGTTGCTGTGATAAAACACCATGACCAAGGAACTTATAAAGGGAAGAGTTTATTTGAGTTTATGATTGACGGTTCCAGGGAATTAGAGTCCATTGTGGTGGAAGGCATGGCGGCTGGAGCTGCAGCAGCAAGCTGAGGGTCACATCTCATAATGAGCACAGGAAGTCAAGAGAGAGCGACTGGAGACCACAAGGCTTGTTAAACTCACTAAGCCTGCCCCCAGTCACATACTTCCTCTAGCACAGCCACACCTTCTAAGACCTCCAAGAACAGTGCCACCAACTGGAGACAAATGTTGGAATACTTAAAGCCTATGGGGGACACTCATTCAAACCACCACATTCCACTCCCTGGCCCCCATAGGCTCCTGACCATATAAAATGCAAAATGCATTTAGTCCAACCTTAAAAGTCCCCATAGTCTTTACCAGTTTCAATGCCATTCAAAAGTCTACAGTCCAAAGTCTCTTCTGAGACTCAGGCCAATCTCCTAAACTGTAAGCTCCTGTAAAATCAAAAGACAAATTACATACTCCCAATGTACAGTGGAACCGAATACACATTCCCATTCCAAAAGGGAGGAATAGAGGCATAGTGAGGAAATACTGGACCAAAACAAGACCGAAAACCAGCAGGGCAAACACCAAGTCCAGTAGCTCCATGTGCGACTTCTGGGACTTGACTTCCAAAGGGCTTAGATGGCTCAGCTCTTCCAGCTTTGCTTGCAACATACATCTCTTTCTTAGGCTGGTACCACTCCCTGTATGCAGCTCTCCTTGGCAAATATCTCACAGGTCTGGCATCTCGAATGTCTTCTTGGGGTCTCCGCTGCCAACCAGGCTTCACATTCACAGCTTCACGCAATGGCCTATCAGGGCCTTCTTTATTCAGGGACACCCCTGCTGTACTCTGCCTGGCCTCTTTGGCTCTCTGAAACCATGGAGGAAGAACTGATGACCCCTTCACTCTTGCAAACTTCATGCCTCTAAAGCCAGCACCACGTGAATGAAATTGCCGAGTTTGGCTGCAAGTTCGGGACTGACCCTGGCCCATTTCAACCACATTTGTAACTTTTCTCTGCCCTGGACTTGCTGGAGGATTAGCTGGGTGTGGTCTTGCCCTGAAGGTACTGATTCTTTTGTTTACTTGTAAATCTCGAGGCCCCTCCTTAATCACTTTAATCTCCTTATCAAAAGGAAACTCTCCTTCACAAGCCTTGGCCCCACCTTTAATCTTCCTAGTGCAGTTTTCAGATCCAACCTCTCCTTTACATGCCTTGGCCCCACCTTTAATCTTCCTAGTGCAGTTTTCAGATCCAAACTGTACATTCTGCATTTCTTTCTGCCCCATCTGCTCTTCTTCACTGTAGATCTGCACAATATTCACCATTAAAAGCCACGCCACCATTTCTACATTAGGCTGTCTTGAAATATCCTCCGCCAAAGACATCAGTCCATTGCTTTTCAACTTAGCATCAGGCAAGCATTTGGGCTGTGGGCAAACTGCTGCCAGACTCTTTATCAAAATATCCCAGTTGCTGCCTAAGTCTTTATTTTCCTCTGGAACTACATTTTTTGCAGCAATGCTTTCTTCCAGGCTTCTACTAGAATGGCCCCTTAAGCTCTGCTTACAGTAGTCAACAGCTTTTCTAGCCCAAAGTTCCAAAGTCTTCCACATTTCTCCAAACATCCACATGGTCAGGTTCTTCACAGCCAACAGCCCACTCTCTGGTACCAAATAACTGTATTAGTCACTTTTCTGTTGCTGTGATAAAACACCATGACCAAGGAACTTATAAAAGGAAGAGTTTATTTGAGCTTACGATTGACGGTTCCAGGGAATTAGAGTCCATTGTGGCGGGAGGCATGGCGGCTGGAGCTGGAGCAGCAAGCTGAGGGTCACATCTCGCAATGAGCACAGGAAGCAGAGAGAGAGACTGGAGACCGCAAGGCTTGTTAAACTCACTAAGCCTGCCCCCAATAACGTACTTCCTCTAGCATGGCCACACCTTCTAAGACCTCCAAGAACAGTGCCACCAACTGGAGACAAATGTCTGAATACTTAAAGCCTATGGGGCACACTCATTCAAACCACCACAGAATGCATCTTTAGAGTGACCTCAGCCTTAGTGTGACCTTACCTCTACTTTGTCTTCATCCCTTCTGGTAACTCATTCCTAATGTGACCTCATCTCTATTGTTACCTCATCCCTACTATGCCCTTGTCTCTACTGTGATCTAATACCTACAGTGACCTCATCCTTATTGTGCCCTCATACCTTTTTTGACCTCAACAATAGTGTGAGCACATTCCTAAAGTTAATACAAATTCAGTCCTTCTGTGACCTCATTCTTATGGTGACCTCATCCCTATTCTGAACTCATACTGTGACCCCACTGTACTGTGACATCATCATCTGTAGTGGTGAGCTCATTACCACTGTGAATTCATCCTTCGTGTGACCCCCATCTCTACCTGGAGCTCATCACAACTCTGATCTCATACCTACTATGACCTCATTCCTGGTGTAAATTCATCCTTACTGTGACCTCATCATTGCTGTGAACTCATCCCTATTTTGACCACATCCCTACTGTTATCTCATACCAACTCTGAACTCATCCCTAATGTGACCTTGTCCCTACTCAGATCCCATCCATAGTGCAAACTTATCCCTATGGTGACATCATCCCAAATGTTAACTCATCCCTTTTGTGACTTCATCCCTACAATTATCTCATCCCTACTCTGACCTCATCTTTAGTGTGACCACATACCTACTGTGACCTCATCCCTACTGTGATCTCATCCCTAGTGTGACTTCCTCTCTATTATGAACTCATCCTTAGTGTGACCACATACCTATTGTGTCCTCATCCCTACTGTGACCTCATCCCTAGTTTGACCTTATCCCTACCATGAACTCATCTTTAGAATGTCCTCCTCCTTAGTGTGACCTCACCTCTACTATTACTTCATCCCTTTTGTGATCTCATCCCTACTTTTACCTCATACCATTTATGAGCTCATCTTTGCTATGACCTCATTGCTACTGTGGCCTCATTCCTACTGTCACCTCATTCCTAGTTCCTAATTCTTACCATGAACACATCATTCCTAGTTCCTAATTCCTACCATGAACACGCCTTTAAATTGACCTCATCCCTAATGTGATTTCATATCTATTGTGACTTGATACCTATTGTGACCTCATTTCTACCCTGTCCTCATATCAACTGTGACCTCCTCCCTACTGTGACCTCATTCCTAGTGTAATCTCCTTCCTAGTATGAACTTATGTACTGTGACCTCATCCATATTACAAATGCCATCTCTAGTGTGAACTAATCCTCATTCTTACTGTGTCATCATCCTTACTGTGAACTCATTCCTACAATTACCTCATCCATACTGTGTCCTGATCTCTACTGTGACTTCATCTATAGTGAGATCTCATATGTAGGGTGACCACATCCACAATATGAAGTCACCCCAATACTACCTCATCCCTACTGTGTCCTCATCTTTAGTTTGACCTTATCCCTATGTACCCTTATAGTTTGTGTGAGCTCATACTTAATGTGACATCAACCATAGTGTGATCTAATTTCTAGTGTGAAGTCATCCCTTATGTGACATCAGCTCCACAATGACCTCCTTCCTGGTGTCAATTCATAGGTACTATGACCTCATCGCTACTGTGACACCATCCCTATTGTGAACTCATCCCTACTGTGACCTCATCCCTACTGTGACCTCATCCCTAGTGTGACCTTATCACTACCAATAACTAATCTGTAGAGTGACCTCATCCCTAGTGTGACCTCATCTGTACTGTGACATCATCCCTATTTTGATCTCATCCCTACTATGACCTCACCCCTAGTGTGACCTCCACTTAGTGTTAGCTCATCCCTATTGTGATCTCACCCCTTCTATGACCTCATCCCTAGTGTGACCTTATTACTATCATGATCACATCTTAAGAGTGACCTCATCTTTAGTGTTACCTAATATTTATAGTGACCTTACCCTTACTGTGACCTCGTCCTTATTGTGACCTCATCCTTAGTGTACACTCATGCTTAATGTGACCTTACCCTACTGTGACCTCATCCCTAGTGTAACTTCTTCCATATTGTTATCTCATCTGCATTGTGATGTCATCATACTTCAGCATCATCCCTAGTGTGATCTCATATCTAATGTGTACTGTACCTTACTCTGACCTCACCCCTAATGTTACCACACCCCACACTGTCATCAATCCTACTGTGACCTCATCCCTATTGTGACCCCTTCACTACTATAACCTGATCACTGGTGTGATGTTACATCTATCATGAACTCATATTTCAAGTGACCTCATTCCTTGTGTGACCTCATCGCTATTGTGAGCCCATCCTTACTATGACCTAATGACTATTGTGGAATTATCTCTACCATGAACGAATATTTCAAGTCACCTCATCCCTAGTGTGTTCATCCTCATATATAGCTTTACCTCATCTCTACTATGACCTCATCTCAACTGTTATCTCATCCTTATTGTGAAGTCTTCGGTAGTGTGACCTCATCCCTAATGGGACCTCATCAATTGTCTGAACTCATCCCTACTGTGACCATATCCATCCTGTGACCTCATTCTTAGAGGGACCTCATCATTGCTGTGACCTCATCACTACTGTGTGACCTCATCCCTACTATGACCTCAACCTTAGTGTAACCTCATGTGTCATCATCCCTTGTGTGACATCATTTGTACTGTGACCACATTGCTACTGTGACTTCATTCTTAATGTGACCTTATCCCTACATGAACTCATCATTGGAGTGAACTCATCCCTAGTGTGACCTCATCCCTCGTCACTTTTGTGACTTAATCCGTACTTTCACCTCATCGCTACTATGACCTCATACCTACTGTGACTTCACCATAGTGTTAACTCATCATTATTGTGACCTCATACCAACTTTGACCTCATCCCTATAGTGACATCATCCCTAGTGTGACCTTATACCTACCATGAATGCATCATTAGAGTGATCTCATCTCTAGTGTGACCTTATCTGTACTATGCCCTAATATCTATAATGACCTCATCCTTACTATGTCCTCATCCCTATTGTAACCTTATCCATACTGTGACCTCTTCCCTACAGTGATCTCATCCCTAATTTTACCTCATCCGTAGTGTGACCTCATACATACTGTGACCTCATTCGTACTCTGATCTCATCCCTACTCTAACCTCACACATACTGTGACCTCATCCCTACAGTGACCTCATCCCTAACATTTCCTCATCCCTAGTGTGATCTCATACATAATGTGATGTCATTCTTACTGTGACATCATCCCTATGGTAACCTCATCCATACCATGACTTCATCCTTAGTTTGCCCTCATCCCTACTTTTTTTTGGTCTTTTCAAGACAGGGTCTCCCTGTAGCCTCAGCTGTCCTGGAACTCACTCTGTAGACCAGGCTGGCCTTAAACTCACAGAGATCCTCCTGCTTCTGCCTCCCAAGTGCTAGGCCATACTACCCTGAATGCGCCCAATTTGGTCTCATCCCTATTTTATCTCATCCTTGTTGTGATGTCATTGTACTTTGACCATATCCCTGTTGTGATCTCATCTCTAATGTGTACTCACCTCTATTCTGATCTCATCTTTAATTTTTAACACACCCCACACTTTCCTCATCCCTAATGTGACCTCATCCTTATAATGGTCCCCATCCCTGATATGACCTGAAACCTAGTGTGGCATTATCTCTATTTGACCTCATCCTTTCTAGTAACTCATCCCTAGTGTGACCTCATCCCTAGTGGGACCTCATCTCTATTGTTACCTCATTCTTACTATGACCTCATCTCTACTGTGACCTTATCCCTACTCTGGCCTCGTCACTAGTGTGACCTCAGTCCTAGTGTGACCTCATCCCTACTCTTATCTCATCCCTATTGTGATATCATTGTACTTTGACCTCATCCCTAACATGATCTCATCTCTAATGTGTACTCACTCCTATTCTGCCCTCATCCTTAATTTTACCATACCCACACTGTCCTCATTCCTATTGTGACCTCATACCTATTGTGACCTTTTTCCTAGTAAGAACTGATCCCTAGTGTGATGTTATCTCTACCATGAACTCATATTTCAAGTGACCTCACTCCTAGTGTGACTTTATTTGTACTTTGTCCTCATCCCTTCTCGTAACTCATCCCTAGTGTGAACTCATCCCTAGTGTGACCTCATGTCTATCCTTACCTCATCCTTACTATGACCTCATCCCTACAGTGACCTCCTCGCTAATGTGACTTCTTCCCTGTTGTGATCTCATTCCTAGTGTGACTTCATCTCTACTCTTATCCTCATTGTGATGTCATCATACTTTGATCTCATATCTAGTGTGATCTCACCTCTAATATGTACTCACCCCTACTATGACCTTATCCCTAATGTTACCACACCACACACTCTCATCATCCCTATTGTGAGCTCATCACTATTGTGAATTAATCCCTAATGTGACCTCATCCTTATTGTGACTTCATCCCTACTCTTATTTCATCCCCATTGAGATGTCATCTTACTTTGACATCATCTCTACTTTTATCTCATCCCTAATATGTACTCACCCCTACTCTGAATTCATCTCTAATACTACCACACCCTACACTGTCCTCATACCTACCCTGACCTCATCCCTATTGTGACCCAATCCTTACTATGACCTGATCCCTAGTGTGACTTTTTATGTACTATGCATGCATATTTCAAATGACCTCATCCCTAGTGTGATGTCATATATAGTGTTACCTCATCCCTATAATGACCTCATCTTTATTGTAACCTCATCCTCACTGTGACCTCTTCACTGATGTGACCTCATCCCTACGGTGACCTCATCCCTAATTTGGCTTCACCTCTCTTATTACCACATTCTTACTGTGATCATATCCCTATGGAGATCTAAGCCCTTCTGTGAACTCATCCCTAATGTGACTTAATCCCTTATGTGATCATATCCCTACCTTGACCTCATCAATACTGTGACTTCATCCCAAATGTGACCACATATCTACAGTGACTGCATCCCTATTGTGTCCTCATCCCTATTGTGACCACATCCCTACAGTGACCTCATCCCTACTGTGAACTCACCTTAGTTTTAATACATCCCTATTGCTACCTTATCCCTATTTTGACCTCACCCTATTGTGACCCCACCCCTACTATGACCTCATTCCTAGTGTGACTTTATCTCTACCATGAAATCACGTTTAGAATGCCCTCATCCCTAGTGTGACCTTATCTCTATTTGACCTCATCCCTTCTGGTAACTCATCCCTAGTATGACCTCATCCTTAGTGGGACCACATCTCTAATTTTACCTCCTACCTACTATGACCTCATCTGTACTGTGTCCTAATACTTATTCTGACACCATCCCTACTGTGACTTCATTCCTAGTGTTAACTTATACCTACCATGAATTTCATCTTTTGATTGACATCATCCCTATTGTGACCTCATATCTACTGTGACCTAATACCTCATCCCTACTCTGACCTTATATCTACTATGACCACCCTACTTTGACCTCATTCCTATTGTGATCTCATTCCTAGTGTGAACTCATCCTTGCTATAAACTCATCCCTATTGTGATCACATCTCTACCTGGAACTCATCACAACTCTAATCTCATTCTTATAGTAACCTCATCCATAATGTGACCCCATAACATTTGTGACGTCATCCATTGTGTGACATCCTCCCTACAGTGACCTTATCCCTGCCATCAACTCATTCCTACTGTGACCTCAATCCTACTCTGACCTCATCCTCAGTGTGACTTCATACCTACTGCTATATCATCCCTATTGTAATGTCATCATACTTTGACCTCATTCCTAGTGCGATCTCATCTCTGCTGTGTACTCACCTCTACTTACTCTGACCTCATCCCTATTGTTACCACACCCCACAGTGTCCTTATCCCTACTGTGACCTCAACTCTATTGTGATCTGATCCCTACTATGATGTGATCCCTATTGTGAACTTATCCCTACCATGAATGCATATTTCAAGTAACCTCATACTTAAGGTGTCTTCACATATAGTTTTACCTCATTCCTACTATAACCTCATCTCAACTATGACTTCATCCCTACTGTGAAGTCTTTGGTAGTGTGACCTCATCCCTAATTGGACCTTATCCATTGTGTTACCTCATCCATATCACAATATTCCAGCTCAACCCTGCTATACACTCATCCCTACTGTAACCTCATCCTTACTGTGACCTCATCCCTAATGTGACTTTATCTCTGGTGTGAATTAATCCCTAATATGACCTCATCCCTTCCTTGACCTCATCCCTACTGTTAACTCATCCCTAGGGTGGCCTCCTATCTACAGTGACCTCATCCTTATTGTGTTCTCATCCCTACTTAGACCTCATTCCTATTGTGACCTAATACCTAATATGACATTATCCTATTTTGACTTTGTACCTAATATGTACACATCTTTAAAATGACCTCATTCCTACTGTGACCTATTTTCTACTGTGACCTTATACTGACTGTGATCTTATCCCATCAGTGCCCTCATCCCTACTGTGACTTCATCCCTAATGTGGCCTTTTCCCTACCACGAGCACATCTTTGGAGTGGCCTCATCCCTAGTGTGACTTATCTCTACTGTGACCTAATACCTATTGTGGCATCATACCTACTGTGACCCCATCTACTTTGTGACTCCATCCCTACCGTGACCTCATACCTGTTTTGACTTCATATGTATAGTGACCTCATCAATACTCTGAACTCATCCTTACTGTAGGCTCATCCATAGTGTGACCTTTTCTCTACTCTGACCTCATACCTATTGTGACCTCATCCCTACTGTGCTCTCATCCTTACCATGACCTCATCCCTATTTTGACTTTATCCCTCTTGTGAAGTCATCCCTACTATGAACTCATCCCTACTCTGACCTCATCATGTTGTGACATCATCATCCATAGTGTGACTGCATCCTGACTATGAACTTATCCTCAGTGTGATCTCATCTGTACATGGAACTCATCACAACTCTGACCTTATCCCTACTGTGGCCTCATTTCTATTTTGAATTCATCTCTACTGTGACTTCATCCCTAATGTGACTTCATCCCTGGTGTGAATTAATCCCTAATTGTCATCTGAAATATACTCATCTGGTGGTCCTTTAAATGCTCATTATGCATATGCCACATTCCACTAGATATTCTTCCTCCCTGGACCAGGGCTCACAGCTCTGCAAGTCTGCACATCTCGGGATTGTCCCCAGGCAGTGGGCTGACAATTGTATCTTGAGCTCTAGTAAGGACAGGGAGGAGATGGTGGAAAGAAACCCAGAGAAAAAAGAAACAGACTCACAGTCCGGGAGGAAAGACTCAGTTTTTTTTTTTTTTGTCTTTTCGAGACAGGGTCTATCTGTAGACCCAGATGTCCTAGAACTCACTCTGTAGACCAGGCTGGCCTTGAATTCACGAAGATCCGCCTGCCTCTGCTTCCCCAGTGCTAGGATTAAAGGCATGCACCACCACGCCTGGTGGAAAGACTCAGTTTTAATGTTGTAACTCAAAGCTTTTTATACAGATCCTTGCATGGGCTGGGACACACACAGAATTGGGGGCTTTGGCAGGCAGTTGGGACAAGTGGGACCCCAGGCCATTTGTTCCAGATCAAAGCTTTGCCCCAAGGGATCAAAGACAGTAGGATGGCCAGGCCTCACAGGTTTGGCAGGATGTCAGCAGGGGTCAAGGCTTGGAGGCTGCTTGCTGGATCTCTTTAAATGCTTCTGCCAAAAGAATGCCTACACCTAATGTAACCTCATTACCTCCCTACTGTTAGTTCATCCCTAGGGTGACCTCATATCTAGAGTGATCTCATCCCTATTGTGTCCTCATCCCTACTAAGACCTCATCCCTATTGTGACCTAATACCTTTGTCCCTATTGTGACTTTGTATCTAATATGTACACATCTTTAGAGTGACCTCATTCCTACTGTGATCTATTTTCTATTTTGACCTTATACTGACTGTGACCTTATCCCATCAGTGACCTCATCCCTATTGTGATCTCATTCATAGTGTGGCCTTATCCCTACCATGAACACATCTTTGAAGTGAACTCATGCATAGTGTGACCTTATCCCTACTGTGACCTAATACCTATTGTGGCATCATACCTACTGTGACTTCATCTATATTGTGACCCCATCCCTATTGTTACCTCATACCTGTTGTGACTTCATCTGGAGGATGACCTCATCCATACTCTGAACTCATCCCTACTGTGAGCTCATCTCTAGTGTGACCATTTCTCTACTGTGTCCTAATACCTACTGTAACCTCATACCTACTATTACCTCATCCCTATTGTGATCTTATCCCTAATATGATCACATCCCTATTGTGACTTCATCCCTATTGTAACCTCAACCCTATTTTAAATTCATCCTTACTGTGAACTCGTCCCTACTGTGACCTCATCATACGGTGACATCATTATCCATAGTGTGACTGCATTCTGTGAACTCATCCCTAGTGTGATCTCATCTGTACATGGAACTCATTATAACTCTGACTCCATCCTTACTGTGCCCTCATTCCTATTTTGAATTCATCCCTATTGTGACCTCATCCATACTGTGAAGTCATTCCTATTATGACCACATCCTTACATCGACATCACCCCTACTGTGACATCATCCCTAAAGTGAACTCATCCCTATTGTGACTTCATTCTTATTGTTATCACATCCCTACAGTTACCTCATTCCTCCTGTGACATCATCCCTAAGGTGATCTCTTGCCTACTGTGAACTCATCCTGACTGTTACTTCATCATACTGTGACATCTTCATCCGCATTGTAACCTCATCCTTAATGTGAACTCATCCCTAATGATCTTCCAGTTCAATGGAAAGTTTGCTGTGTCTCCTGGCAAAAGCACTCCCCACTTTAGAACCAAAACTTCTAGACCAGAAGAACACTAGGCCATGGTTACAGGAAGCAAAAATTTCCTACTGGGTCACTAGGGGTGATAGTGAGTGGAATCACTCCCACTTCCACCCCTTGCTTCCTGGACCCATGAATTCTGGCTATAAGAAAAACAGTACCATATAGTGGGCACTGATTCAAAGCATGTACTGACTGCTGGAGAACCTTGCCCCAGCCCTACAGGGTATTGTTACCTAATTGGTGCTGTAACTGTGTCTTCGAGATGCCATTCCATCGTTCTATCAAGCCAGCTGTTCTGGGTTGTGGGGAACATGGTAAAAAAATATGGATACCATTTCACAACCAAGGAAGTGCACGCTGTAGCACTTCTTTGGTTGTGAAATGAGTTGCTTGGTATGCTGGATAGCTTTAGTGTCAACTTGACACACCTGGCTTGAAGGAGCCTCAATTGGGGGAATTGGCTCCATTGGACTGGCCTGTGGCCATGTCTGTGGAGTATTGTCTTGATTGTTGGGCAATGTGGGAGGGCCCAGCCCATTGTGGGTGGTGCCACCCTGGGCAGGTTCTTGTGTACCATATAAGAGGACAGGCTGGTCATGGGCCACAGGAGAAAGCCAGTAAGCAGCACTCATCCCTGCCCTGTGCTTCAGCTCCTTCCTCCAGGTTCCTGTCCTGAGTTCCTGCCTTGGGCTCCCTAAGTGATGAACTGTGACCCAGGAGATGTGAGCTGAATAAACCCTTTCCTCCCCAAGTTGGTGTCAGTCAGAGTGCTTTGTCACAGCAATGGAAGACAAACTAGAACAGAAATTGGTACTGAGAGTGGGGTATTGCTGTGACAGGCCTGACCTTGGTGTTTTGGGGAAAGATTGTGGAAGCGTTTCGAACTTTGGGCTAGAAAAAAAAAATCATTGAATGCCTAAAGATTGTGGCTGTGGAACTTGGAACAATTTTGCTGAAAGAGTTGTAGAAGATGGAGGCCTGGCTTGTGAAGTTTCTAGTTTCAAAGGGAAGCAGAGATCATCAGGATTGTTTAATCTGTGGGTTCTGGTCAGCTCGGGCTGAAGAATCAGGTATAAGTAATAAGAGACCAGAACCTGAAGTGAAATCTTTGTTATACTGGGACAATTGATGCTGGTTAGCTGGGGCTGAAAAATCAGCTGTAAGTAACAAGAGACCAGCATCACTGTGGTGAAATCTGGGAAACATTTCTTCAGGGTCAGCACACAGAAGCTATGTTCCAGAAGAGGCCCGAGCCTCCATATCAAGCCAGAAGCATGACTTGGTAGTGTGTAATAGTCTCCTATATGGTTCTGGTGTTGAAATTTGAGGGGGTCACAGAGAGCAGCCAATGCTTGGCACCATGAGAGGTCATGAAAGACCATTGGTGGAAGTGCACCTCGGTTGCAGTGAAGACACCAGGATTGCAGGGGTCATGGAGAGAAGCTGAGGTTTTGCACCAGGAGAGGTCAGAAAAGACCATTAGTGAAGGTGCTGCCTCAGTTTCAGTGGCGACCCCAGCTTTTTGGGGATTCCAGGACCATTGGATGACCACCAAGAGCAGCAGCAGGTGTAGAATGGAGTATGCCTAGGCCTTCAAGATGATCTGTGTGTGCCACAGACGGCAGAGTCAGAGAAAGGGAGCTGCCAAAACCTTTTGGAGCCCAGAAGATCATGAGTGAATCCCAGATTTCCAGCCTTGAGCTACTTTGCTGGACTTAGGTTTTGTTTGAGTGTGCCTAATTCTTCCCTTTGAAATAAGACAATACATGTTTTGGATTTTACAGCAGCCCACAGTTAAGAGACTTTTAACAGACTGTGAACTTTTAAGTGTTTGGACATTTTTTTTAATTTAATTTTTATTGATGCTTTGTGCATTTCATACATCATTTTCCAATTCAGATCAGGCATATTTCCCTTTCCCTTCCCCCCCACCCCCACCCCATCCCAGATCATGTATTCTGCCGTAACTGTCTTGCATCTTTCTCTGTTTTTTTTTTTTTCATTTTTTAGCTAGAAGTGATATCCCATGATCCAGGCATCCTTCGTAGACAATACCAATCTGCAGGCATGTTGTCCCAACCCCCCCCACAGCCCCACCATCCAGTGGGGGGGTGACAGGTTTGTTCAATCAAGTTGATCAAATGAGTTCCAGACTACATCGCTGTGTTTCCCCATTCACGGCAATCGCAGCCCTTACAGTCTACGACACCCCCTCTTCTGCAGATTGTTCCCTAGGCTTAAAAAGGGACACAGGTGGAGGAGAAGTAAAACAGTCCCCCCTCTCTCGGGACTGTTGACTTGGACTCTGTCAATTATGGCTGTTTTCCTGTCAGGGGCTGACAGTTTTGTCCAGGAGTAAAACTTTCAATCCTACTGAATGAATGAAGCACAAGCAATTAGATATATAAGGTATTGTTTAAGCAGTACTAATTGTATGGTAGGTTACTTTGGCATAGACACATATGTTTGGATGAGATGTTAATCCATGAGTTACAATTTGCACCCCACTGTTTAATATGACAGGGTCTTTACTGTGGCTATAACATCTCCTAACCTGTGAGGATGTAAGCGTGTGGCATCAGCCATGGGTTATTCCTCCAAGGAAGAGCCAATAGGGGCGCAATTAGATTTGGGATCTACAGCAACATGGCTGCCTCTGCTCACAGTATTTCCAGGCAGTGAGGTGTACTGGTGCTGACGGGTGGAGCCCTTGCCTAGACTCAGGGAGACCTGTGTTGCTCAAAATTGGTTTGTAGTGGGCCTTTTGGCACACTCTCTCTGGTGTTCCAAGGCCATCTGTACACTTGCATTGCAGTCTCAATACATCTTCCCATATTAACAAACGTACCCGGTCTTCGGCACATGGTCTATCGCCTCGCCTCCTGGCAGGTATCCCACGTTAGGGGAAAGGAGCCTTAACCTTTTGTGGGGCATTGTATCCCCCTGGCCAACTGCCCCCTGGTAGAACAATCCATTGCTGATGTCAGGCTCCTGCATTAAATATACTATTGCCTAAGTGTGCATAGCCCTAGAGGCTTTTATTATTATAATTTGGTTCTGAACAGAGAATAATACTTTTTCACATTTCCTGTGTCTATTAGTCAATTTAAAGAAGGCATTTTTACTAACCCGGTGTTTAATAAGAGATTTACCTCTGATAATAGTGGTCTCCAATTTTTACAGTTGGAGAACGACCCTCATCATCATCATCATAGTTCTCCTTGTTCTATGGGGGGGTAGGCAAGAACTCTCTGCAATATTAAAACCTTTTGTGGCACCTAGAATGTAAATTTCATTAGGACTCAGTATAAATAGTTTTTACATGGGTCGGAAGCCACAGAAGGATCGATGTTTAGGGGGCAATCTGAGGCTTTGCTTCCTTTAAATGTATCAGACGGGTCAACCTTTCAGTTGCCTCTTTTTGGTACATCCTACTCAATGCAAAGCTGTATCTTTTTCTTTCTCCGCCGTTAATTGGTGACATTTTGTCCTGCTGAACAAGACAAATCTTTTTTCCTGTTAGTTTTTACGATTGAATTGTAAGGGTTTTTGATGAAACGGTTTGTCTGTCCTTCTGTCGCCCCTTAATTTTTTTTTAACCCCATGAGTCCTCCAGAAGACGGTTTTTTTTGATTACATATCTATAGGGTGGAAATCAAGGCACAGATTTTCACATCAAAATATCCATGTTGTTTGGGTAGGACTGTATGTGATTAACGTGGGAAACAAACTTAATTCCCTAAGTTAAATCATCCTACAAATAAAAGAGAATGCTACAAGGTAATACTGTACAACATAGAAATTAGAGCGCACTTTGTATGGGCCAATCCCAAAGTTCTTGCGCTAACAGATTTTGTGTAAAACAAATGTGAACAATAGCGAATTATATCTACATTTAACTCAGATTCATTAACCCATTTTTATCAGAGTCTGTAAGACAATGTTTTGAGGTAATATAAACATATTTATTTTACTGAGTCCTAAACACATGTTAGGCTTGAGACAGTGTCTAGGTGAAACCGGGTACTTGCTGAACTCATGACAATTAAATATGCCTTAATTGAATATAAAAAACCCGTGTCCTCTCCCACCCATCCCATCACCCCCTTCCCAATTCACATTTCATCCATTTTCTGATGCAGTCATTTTGTTGTTTTTGCTCTTTACTATGCATCCGTCCTCCATGGGAAATATTTATATCTGGATTTTTAGTACTAGCATCCACATATGAGGGACACCAATTTGTCATTTGGTTTTTCTGGGACTGTGTTACTTGATCACTTAACAATAATGTCTTCCAGCTCATCCATTTACCTGCAAAGTTCATGAATGTTGTCCCTCTTTACCACCGCTGCAATAGAACTCCATTTGTATAAATGTACCACAGTTTTCTTATCCACGCATCAGTTGAGGGGCACCTGGTCGGGTTCCAGTCGTTTTTGCTATTGTGAACAAGCTGCAAAAAAACAATGCGCTGTGCATGTATTTTGCAATGAATTGTGTCTTGTGGGTATAGACCACATGAGTGGTATGACTGGGTCAATGGAAGGCTCATTTTGAGGTTCTCTCAACTGCTTCTCTAAGTGTTCTCTCATACAACTGCTTTCCATAGTGGCGTACAAGCTTACATTCCCACCAGCAATGGATAGTGAATCCCCTTTCCCCACAACCTCTCACAGCATTTGGTAATCATTCGGTGTTCCTGACCTAGCCAGTGTTATTGGGTTAAGGTGATATCTCAAAGTGGTTTTAATTTGCATGTTCCTTAATTATCATAGATGTTGAACAGTTCTTAAGATGTGTTCTGTTTCTAGGCCATCTCTAATTCCTCCTCTGGAGTCCTCTATTCAGAACTTTGCTCCATCTTTTGAGTAATGCATTTATTTTCTTTCTTCTTGTTTTTTTGAGTAGCCTTGTATACTCTGGAAAGTAATGCTTTGGTCAGATGTTTTGCTGTGAAGTTTTTTCCCCCTTCCTCCCACTCTGTGGGTCGTCTCCTCGTCTCCTCACTTCCTTTTATTGCTTCCTTTGATGTCAGAAGCTTTTGAGTTTAAAATGGTCCCATTTGTCAAGTGTCGATCTTATTTCTTGTGCAGCTGCTGTCTGAAATTTGGAAGTCGTATTCCTACACCGATGCCTTGTAGTCTGGCTGCCAAGCTTCTCTTCTATCACCTCCAGAGTTGGGGGTTTCACGTTGAAGGTCTTTGGTCCCTCTGGAGTTTGACCTTGGACAATGAAAGATCCGACAATCAGACGGACTACTCTTCCAAAACTTATAATCTACTAAGTTTTGAAAACCTAGAAGAATGGATGAATATCTGAAATCCTGGGAATCACCAAGCTCAACAAAGAAGAGAATCGGCAGCCTAAATGAACCAATAGTACAGGAAGAAATCAGAGATGTAATAGTAGCCGCCCACCCACCAAATTGCCCAGGCCGCAGATGGTTTCAGCGGCAAGACTTTGATAAAATATGTCGCACAAGATTACATACAACCATTATCACTTAAATTGTTTAGAAGGATACAAACTGAGGGACTTCTCCCAGAAGCCTTCAATGAGGCCAGCATTACGCTAGCTAACCAAAACCGGGGAAAGATACAACCAAAAGGAGAACTATAGAACCCATCTCCCTAATGAACACAGAGCCAAATTTCTAAACAGGATTCTGGCAATCGCATACACTCACATCAAGAAATCATCCACCATGACAAGGGGTTCAATACCAGAGATGCAGGATGGTTCAACATACGAAAATCCAATAAACTCATCAAACATATCAAATGGGTACTGAAGGACAAAAACCACACATCATCTTCAATTGATGTGGAGAAAGACTTTGACAAAATACAGCATCACTTCATGTTAAAGTCCTGGAGGGAATGGGTCTGGAGGGATCATTCCTCAATGTAATCAAAGCCATATCAGGAAACCCACAGCCAATATCATATCATCCTAAATGGGGAAAATGACAGAAACATTACCCTGTATAGGTAGGAACTCTGCAAGGCGGCCCCCTGTCACAACTCCTCTTAAATATAGTGCCTGAAAGAGAAGGAAACCCTTGCTAATGCAATAAGGCAAGAAAGAAATTAAAGGAGTTCTAAGTGGGAAAAGAGGAAATCAGCTATTCGTATTTGCTGATGATATGATGGTCTACATAAGGGAGGCTAAAATCTCCGCCAGAAAACTCCTAGAAATGAGTGAGAGTTGGTAAAAGTGGCAGGATACCAAATAAATCTAGAAAAATCAGTAAGCCTTTTCTTTACACCAGCAACAAGCAACTGAGAAGACTACAATAGACCTCCCCAACTTCACAATAGCCTCAAAAACAATAAAATACCTAGGAACAAACCTAACCAAAGACACCAAGGATCTCTACAACAAAAATTTTAAACCCCTGAAAAAGGAAATTGAGGAAGACATCAGAAGATGGACAAACCTCCCATGCTCATGGATTGGGAAAATAAATATAGTAAAAATGTCCATCCTACCCAAACTAGTGTACAGATTTAATGCAATCCCAATCAAAATCCCCAAGAGTTTCTTCACAGGCTTGGAAAAAAAAATCCTCAATTTCATTTGGAAAAACAAAAGACCCCGAATAGCCAAAGCAACCCTGAGTGAAAAGAGCAATACAGGGGGGATCGCTATACCAGACATCAAACTATACTACAGGGCTATAGTCATCAAAACAGCCTGGTACTGGCACAAAAACAGACCAGTTGACCAATGGAATAAAACTGAAGATCCAAACCTGAGCTCATACAATTTCAGCCACCTCATATTTGACAAGGGGGCCAAGAAGACACAATGGAGGAAAGACAGCATCTTCAGCAAGTGGTGTTGGCAAAACTGGATCACCACTTGTAGAAGAATAAAATTAAACCCCTACCTCTCACCTTGTACAAAGTGGACATTTTAAGGACTCCTATGGGGCTTTTAAGGTTGTACTGTCTTAGGTTGTGATTAATGTTAACATCATACCTTGGGGATGATAACTGGAAAGGTGATGGTTTAATAGTGATGTGTTTTGTGTGTCAAGTTGACAAGGGTTCAATTGCACTGGGTAGCTTAAGTGTCAGCTTGACAGACCTGGCTTGAGGGAGCCTCAATTGGGGATTTGGCTCCATTAGACTGGCCTGTGGCTACATCTGTGGAGTATTGTCTTGAGTGTCGGGCAATGTGGGAGGGCCCAGCCCACTATGGGTGGTACCACCCTGGGCAGGTTGTTGTGTACTGTATAAGAAGGCAGGCTGGGTATGGGCCAGGGGAGCAAGCCTTTAAGCAGCACTCCTCCATGGCTTGTGCTTCAGCTCCTTCCTCCAGGTTCCTGCCCTGAGTTTCTGCCTTGGGCTCCCTGAATGATGAACTGTGACCCAGGAGATGTGAGATAAATAAACCCTTCCCTCCCCAAGTTGGTGTCAGTCAGAGTGCTTTGTCACAGCAATGAAAGACAAACTAGAACACTTGGTCAGAAGTGATGCTGTGAGGAATACCGTGACAGTGGGTAAGGCATTCTGTAAGTCCCTGGATGGTAGTTTGGGCAGAAGCATTATGTGCAGGAAAGGAGAATCCATTACCAGGATAAGTATCTATTCCTGTAAAGACAAAGCACTGTCCCCTCTATGATGGAAGTGGTCCAATGTAGTCAATCTACCACCAGGTTGCTGGCTTGTCACCCTGGGGAATAGCGCCATATCAGGGGCTCAATGTTGGTCTCTGCTGTTGGCAAATCTGGCACTTTGCAGCAGCTGAAGCCAGATCAGCCTTGGTGAATGGAAGTCCATGCTGTCGAGCCCATGCATAACCTCCATCTCTGCCACCATGACCACTTTGATCATGGGCCCATTGAGCAACAACAGGGACAGCTGAAGAAAGAGGCTGACTATCCAAAGAATGACTCATCTGATCTACTTGATTATTAAACTCATCCTCCGCTGAGATCACCTTTTGATGAGCATTTATATGAGATGCAAGTATCTTCACATCCTTTGACCATTCAGAGAGCTCTATCCACATACTTCTTCCCCCAAATATCTTTCTCACCAATTTTCCAGTCATGCTCCTTCTGAGTTCCTGACCATCCAGCCAAACCATTGGTTACAGCCCATGAATCAGTATATAATCGAACCTCTGGACATTTCTTCTTCCAAGAAAAATGCCTGAAGTTCTGCCTTGTGAAGACTTTCCTTCACGAGTGTCCTTTAGGGTTGTTTCAGAAATTGGCTGTATTGCTGCAGCTGTACACCTCTGGATGGTGCCTGCATAGCATGCAGAACCATCAGTAAAGCAGGCCCTAGTCTTCTCTTCCTCAGTCAACTGATCAAAGGGCAAACACATGAAGCCATAGGTGCATACTTAAGTGCAGGAGACATTGTAACATGAGTGGGAACCATAGGCATTTGAGCAACTTCTTCATGTAGCTTGCTTGTGCCCTCAGGGCCTGCCCGGGCACTGTCACATATGTACCACTTCCATTTGATAATGGGCTGTTGCTGCACACATCCTACTTTATGGTCTGGTGGGTCGGATAACACCCAGCTCATGATGTGCACCTCGGGTCATATGGTGACGGGGTGGCCCATTGTCAAACGTTCAGTTTCCACTAAGGCCCAATAGCAGGCTAACAGCTGTCTCTCAAAAGGAGAATAGTTGTCTGCAGATGAAGGTAGAGTCTTACTCCAAAATCCCAAGAGCCTCCACTGTGATTACCCTATGTCAAAGACTCCAGATGGCATGTCTATCTGCCACTGATACATCAAGCACCATTTGGTCTGCTGGATCATATGGCCCAAGGGGTAGAGCAGCCTGCACTGCAGCCTGGATCTGTTGAAGAGCCTTTTCCTGATCCAAGCCCCACTCAAATTTTGCTGCCTTCTGAGTCACCTGATATATGGGTTGTAGTAACACACCCAGATGAGGAATGTGATGCCTCCAGAATCCAAAAAGGTCCATTAAAGTTGTGCTTCTTTCTTGGTGGAGGGAGGGGCCAGGTGCAACAACTTATTCTTTACCATAGAAGGAATGTCTCTGCATGCTCCACACCACTGAACTCCTAGAAACTTCACTGAGGTAGATGGCACTTGAATTTTAGTTGGATTTATTTCCCATCCTCTCATGCGCATATGATTTACCAACAAGTCTGGACTAGCTGCTACCTCCTGTTCACTGGATCCAATCAGCATAAGATCATCAATATAGTCGACCAGTGTGATATTTTGTGGAAGAGTCAGGTGATCAAGATCCCTTCTAAGTTATGGCACAAGGCTGGAGAGTTAGCATACCCTTGAGATAAGAGAGTAAAAGTTGAAAGCAAATTGCTTCTGGTGGTTCTTATGAACCAATATTGAGAATAAAGCATTGGCCAGATGAATAGCTGCATACCAGGTACCAGGAGACATATTAATCTGCTCAAGTAAGGACATCTTGTACAGTGGCTGCAATTGGTGTCACTACTTGGTTGAGTCAACTGTCATTCTCCATGATCCATCTGTCTTTTGCACAGGCCAAATTGGAGAGTTAAATGGAGATGTGGTAGGAATCACCACCCCTGCATCTTTCAAATCCTTGATGGTGGCCCTAATTTCTGCAATCCCTCCGGGGATATCATACTGGTTTTGCTTCACTATTTTCTCTGGTAGATGGAACACCAATGGTTTCCATTTGGCCATTCCAACCATAATAGCCCTCAGTCCATAAGTCAGGTAACCAATGTGGGGATTCTTCCAATTTCTAAGTATATCTATCCTAATTATACATTCTGGGACTGGAGAAATAACCACAGGATGAGTTCTGGGACCCACTGGGCCCACTGTGAGTCGGACTTCAGCCAAAACTCCATTTATCACCTGGCCTCCATAGGCCCCTACTTTAACTGGAGGGCCACAATATTTTTTAGGGTCTCCTGGGATCAGTGTCAACTCAGAACCAGTATCCAATAGGCCTCGAAAAGTCTGACTTTTTCCTTTTCTCCAGTGTAGAGTTACCCTAGTAAAAGGCGTCAGGTCCCTCTGGGGAAGGAAAAGAGGAATGTAAACAGCATAACACTTTGGTATTGTGACAAGGTCCTTCCTCATCGGAACCCGGCCACCCCTTCATTCAAGGGACTCTGGGTCTGTGAACTGTCTCAAGTCTGGAAACTGGTTAACTGGACGGGATTCACTATTGTTAAAATCCAGTTTTGAGTTTCTGTCACTTGTTCTAGAGCTTTTCTGCTTATACATATCAAATAAAAACTTAGTAAGCTTCTGTTCTAGTTTCTCTTCCATTGCTGTGACAAAACACTCTGACCAACACCAACTTGGGGAGGAAAGGGTTTATTCAGCTTACATCTCCTGGGTCACAGTTCATCACCTAGGGATCCCAAGGCAGGATCTCAGAGCAGGAACCTGGAGGCAGGAGCTGAAGCACAGGCCATGGAGGAGTGCGAGTTACTGGCTTGCTCCCCTGGCTCATGCCCAGCCTGCCTTCTTATACGACACACAACAACCTGCCCAGGGTGGCACCACTCATTGTGGGCTGGGCCCTCCCACATTGCTCAACAATCAAGACAATTCTCCATAGATGTGGCCACAGGCCAATCCAATGGAGCCAATTCCGCAATTGAGGCACCCTTAACCCAGGTGTGTCAAGTTGACACTAAAGCTATTCAGCACAGCTTCTTATGTATTGGTTCCTGGGAACACCATGATTAATTAGCCAGTTCCAAAGATCCATTCGGTCATACCATTATAGGCATTGTTTTACCTTTCCTGCCCATTATGATAACTATGTTCATGTGGCCTTCGGTGATTCAGTGCTGCCATCTGATGCCTACCCTGACATCCTGTTAAACCTACTACATGTACATTGAATTTATGCAAGCAAGCAACAACTTCTCTAACTTTAAGATCTGGCATAAGAAATAGAGCAAAAACGAAACTCTTCAAATGTTCTGGTATCTCTCTTAGTACTTTCCATCTTATAAACTCAGTGAAAGTCATGTTCTCTGGGCCCTCACACTTCGGAGAATGTGGTTTTACACTTCGAATCCACTTGAGCATGCCTATCTTCCTGACCCTCACAATCCCTTCATCAATACTAAGCCAAGGAATATCAGGTATCTCTAACTCGCTGTTAGTAGGTCATGTTTTAATAAATACATCAGCCAACCAATCAAATAAACTTTTAACACCTTTTTTAACTGCTCGAGCTTCCATGTTAAACTTAGAATCTCTACTCAGTGGGCTCATATCAATAAACTCAGTATGATCCAATTTTATATTCCTTCCACCATTATCCCACACCCTTAAAATCCGTTCCCAAACATATTCCTTAGGCTTCTGCTGGAATGAATCAGCAAACTCATTAATTTCTTTAGTGGTGTAGTGCACCTCCTTGTGGACCACATTTTCTATCTCATCTCTAGGGGCTTGCTTGGCCTTGATTCTGGTTGTAGATCTAGAGGCAACAATTGCTGGGCCCTGAGGGACCTTAACTCCCACTGGGAACAGGAGATTAGTTTCCTCAGGCAAGGGTGGGGAGGGGGGAATCTTCAGGGTGTGGTAATGCATCTCTGCTGAGGATGGGGAGATTAATTTCTCAGATAAAGTAAATCCCTCAGAATCCAAGGGTTAAAAGTACTCATCATTGTGGTTCTCCCACACATCTCCATCCCAAGTTTTAGGGTTCCACCCTTTCCCCACCACTGCTCTCACTTTGACTGCTGACACTCTTCATGGCTGGGAATTAAATTTGCGTTGTAAATCAGCCAAATGTATAATAAGGGCTTCAGCTTGATTTTCTGCCACTTTAGCTCTTTGGCTGCTGGAGAGAAGGTGCTCTTCCAGAGCACACTTGGAAACTTTTAAACTGTTGTAGCAAATCTGGAGCTGGTTAATTTTATCACTGAGCTCCTTATTTTCCTCTACCACTTTATCCAGAGATGCTAGGAACAACCAGCCAACATCATTATTTTCCCTAATTTTCCACAATTTCTCATAGGTTTTATATAGAGTCACTAAATTCCTTGCTCCTCACAAGAGGCGATTTAAGTGACTCAAATGGATCTTCATAATTACATCAAATAGTCTGCACCAAGGATTATCATTCCACTTCATGCCACCAGGAGAGCCTTCAGTAACTCTAGGTTTCATTGCATTGGAGAGCTGGCTCCAGAAACTACCAAACCCACTAAAGAAATTCATCCATTCAATTCTGTTTCTCTAGAACAAGTTCTGGTACCACAATATGTATTAGGCAGGGTTCTCTAAAGAAACAGAATCAATAGAACAAATATATAGCTATATACAAATTTACAGATTTGCTCTCATGACAGAGCTCAAGGTGTCCAACAATAGCCATGCCACACTGGAGAGGCTGAAAATCCAGGAGAAACAGCTCAGCCTGTAAGGCTGGGTGTCTCAGCAGTCCCAATCTGGTACCAAAGGCCTGATGGATTCCAGGAGATCTGCTGGTCTCAGTACACGCTGGGATCTGAAGGGTTGATCACAGCAGCAAGACAAACTCGCCAGTGAGAGAGGCAAGCCACATGAAAAAATGGACCAGCTCCCTCTGCCATGGCCTTTTACACTGCCTGCTTGGCAGAAGGCACTGCCTACATTTAGGGTGGTCCTTCCATCTTGAAGAAGTCCAATCCAAAGATCCTTTTTCTCTTATTTGTTCATCCCTAATCCAGTCAAGTTGACACCCAGGATTAACCATCACACCTAATGTGACCTTATCCCTCCTGTGACCACATCTGTACTGTGATTTCATACTTATTGTGTCCTCATCTACACTGTGACTTCATCCTTTGTGATAATTTATCCCTAGTCTAGCTTCAACCCTACTTGGACTTCATCCCTCCTGTGACCTCATTTCTATTGTGACCACATTCCTACTATGACATCATCCTTACTGTGACATCATTATTATTAACTGTGACCTCAGGTCTATACTGACTTCATCCCTAGTGTGACCACATCTCTACTCTGACCTCATATCTAATATGACCTCATTCTTACTGTGACATCATCCTTACTGTGACTTAATCTCTACTGTGACCTCATTCTTACTGTGTCATCATCCTTACTGTGATATCATCCTTACAATGAACCTATTCCTATAATCAACTCATCCCTACTGTGACCTCATCTGTAGTGAGATCTCAGACCTACCATAGTATAAGCTCATCCCTAATGTTCATTCATCCCTACTATGACCTAATACCTTCTATGAATCCATCCTTGCGTGACCTCTCCCCTATGTGATCTCATCCTTACTGTGATCTCATCACTATTGTGACCTCATCCCTAACCTTTTCTGATACCTACTGTGACCTCATCCTTAGTATGACCTCACCCCTACTGTGAATTGTTACCTACTGTGACCTTATGGTACTGTGACATCATCTGTAGTGTGACCTCATCTCTACTGTGAACTCACACATAGTGTGATCTCATCTCTACCTGGAACTCATCAATCTCTGACCTCATTCCTATTGTGACTTCATTCCTACTGTGAACTCATCTCTATTGTGACCTCATTCCTACTGTTATCTCATACCTGTTGTGACAACATCCCTAGTGTGACCTGTTCCATGTTGACATCATCCCTACTGTAACCTCATCCCTACTGTGAACTCATCCCTATTGTGACTTCATCCCTACTTTTATGACATCCCTACTCTGAACTCATCCCTACATTGAACTCATGCCAACAGTGACCTCATCACTAATGTGTGTCATATCAACATTACTGTGACCTCGTTCCTACAATGACATTATCCTTATTATTGTGACTTCATATAATGTGACCTCATTCCTACTGTGTCATCATGCTTAATGTAACAGCATCCTTATTTGACCTCAATCCTACAATGACCTCATCCCTCCTGTGACCTCACCTCTAATGTGACTTCATCCTTAGTGAGATATCATATCTAGTTGGACCTCGAACCTAGTATGAGCTCATCTCTAATGTTGACTCCTCCCTACTATGACCTAATCCCTTCTGTCACCTTATGCCTTGTGTGAACTCATTCCTAGTGTGACATCATATCTACTGTGACCTCATCCCTATTGTGATCTCATACCTACTGTGACTTCATCTCAACTGTGACTTCATCCCTACTGAGATCTCATACCTAGTGGAACCTCAACCCTAGTGTCAGCTCATTACTTATGGTCACTCATCCCTACTAAGACCTAATTCCTTCTGTGACCTAACCATTGATTGAACTCATCCCTAGTGTGACCTCATCCCTACTGTGACCTCATCCCTACTGTGACCTCATCACTATTGTGATCTCATCCCTACTGTGACCTCATCCCTATTTTGACCTCATCCCTATGATGACCTCATCCCTACCCTGAACTCATCCCTACTGTGACCTCATCCCTACTGTGACCTCATCCCTACTGTGACCCCAACTTACTGTGACATCATCTGAAGTGCGACCTCATCCCTATTGTGAGAGCTGCCTCCTGGCCTTGCTGCTTTCTCCCAAAGCAGCTCCCTTGACTCTGGATGAAGCAGAAGAACATTTGGGGACCAACTCTCCTGGCCCCAGCCCTGTGCCTTACCAAGGCTTCCTTACAAAAAGCCTTGCTTCCCGCTGACCTTGGCCTCTTTTGATGGCTCCACTTTCTGCCTGGGGCTCAGGAGCACTGATCTCTGCTGTTACACATCTCACACCAAGACACTATTGGGCCCCATGGACTCTGGAGTCTAGGAGGGGAAGGGGATGGGGATAGGTATGTCTGGTATACATTGGCATTGGGGTCTCCCCATCTCAAGAGACCCTGTTCTAAAGCCTTAAGGTGAATGTAAGCAAGAGTCTTTGTCAGTGCTCTGGGCAGTGGTGTCCACCTTGTTCTGGCAGTACGCATCCCAGTCTCTTGAGGTGCAGGTGCCCATGGCTGTATGCAGTAGGTATGGTGTTATTGTGCTCAGGCCACACCTCTAGCCTGAGCCTTTCATCCTATGGGAGGGATGAGGCATAGGTGCAGGGAATCCACCTGTTGCTCTGCACATGTCTCCTCCTCTCCCCGTAACATCTCTAGGTGTTTGAAATTTAGTTTTTTATGCTTTTGATCCCCTACTCCAATCTCTAGACTGGGCAAATCACAGAAAGGCATTGGAGGTCGTGGTGGGAATGTTTTGGAGGAATATTTTCCCAATTTATGTGTGTATGTTTAACTGCCAGTTCTCAACTATCCCCTCTTAACTTTTCTCACTCATATTTCTACAGCACAAGCAATAAGGCACTCATTTCTGAACAGGAAAAAAGTGATTTCAATTTTGACCACATTCCTACTGTGACCTCATCCCTACTGTGAGCTCGTCTCTACTGTGACCTCATCCCTACTCTGCACTCATCTATACTGTGAACTCATAAATACTGTGACCTCATCTGTTTTGTGAACTCATCCTTACCTCAACCTCATTCCTAATGTGAACTTATCCCTATTATGACTTCATTCCTTGTTTGACCTTATTCCTACCATGAATGCATATTTGGACTGACCTCATCCTTAGTGTGACCTTATCTCTACTGTGATCTCATCCCTCTTGGTAACTCATTCCTAGTGTAACCCCATCCCTGGTGTAACCTCATTTCTATTGTTCCTCATCTCTACTATGACCTCATTTCTACTGTGACATCATCCGTACTGTGATCTCATCGCTAGTGTGGTTTCAACCCAATTGGGACATCATCTCTAGTGTGACCTCATACCTAATGTGAACTCATTCCTTGTGTACCATCATCCCTACTGTGACCTCATCCCTGGTGTTAACTCATTCCTAAGCTGACCTCATCCATACTGTGTCCTCATTTCTAC
The DNA here is from genome assembly GCA_009823505.1 of Rhizomys pruinosus. Classification (NCBI taxonomy): domain Eukaryota; kingdom Metazoa; phylum Chordata; class Mammalia; order Rodentia; family Spalacidae; genus Rhizomys; species Rhizomys pruinosus. Next base: position 1,457,741 of record VZQC01003549.1, read on the forward strand.
TGTGACCTCATTGTAGTGAGAACTCATCCTTAGTGTGACCTCATCCCTTCTACTACCTCACCCTTACTGTGACAATATCCCTTACATGACCTCATCCCCTCTGTGACCTCATCCCTAATATAACTTCAATCCTGGTATGCATTAATCCCTAATGTGATCTAATTCCTACTGTGACCTCATCCCTACTATCATCTCATCCCTATTGTGAGCTTACCCTTACCATGAATTCATCTTTAGATTAAAGTCATTCCTAGTTTGACCACATCTCTAGTGTGACCTCATTCATATTGGTCCTCATCCTTACTTTGACCTCATCCTTACCTTGATCTCATCCCTTACCTAATGTGACCTTATCCCTACTATGACCTCATCCCTTGTATGATCTTATTCCTACCATTAATGTATATTTAAGATGACCTTATCCTTAGTGTGATCTTGTCTCTACAGGGATCAGTGGGACATCATATGTAGTGTGACCTCATGCCTAGTGTGACCTCATCCTTGTTTGCCATCATCCCTACTGTGATCTCATCCCTGGTGTGAACTCACTCCTAAGGTGACCTCATCCCTACTCTCTCCTCATCCCTACTGTGACCTCAGTGTAGTGTAAACTCATTCTTAATGTGACCTCATCACTTTCATTACCTCAGCCTTACTGTGACAATATACCTATGGTGACCTCATCTCTACTATAATCTCATCCCTATTGTGACCTTACCTCATCTCTAATGTGACCTCATCCATATTCTGTCCTCTTCCTTACTTTGACCTTACCCTTATTGTGACCTCAATCCTTACTATGACCTCATGCCTATTATGACATTATCCCCACAATGAAGGATCTTTAGAGTGTCCTCAGTACACGTGTGACCTTATTTCTACTGTGACTGAATACCTAGTTTGATATCATACCTACTGTCGTCTCATCTCTACTATGACCTCATCCCTACCATGAATTCCTCTTTAGAGTGACCTCATTCCTAATGTGACCTCATCTCTACTGCCACCACATCCCTACTGTGTTCTCATCCTTATTTATCCTCATCCCTTGTTCTAGTTTGTCTTCCATTGCTGTGACAAAACACTGACTGACACCAACTTGGGGAAGAAAGGGTTTATTCAGCTTACATATCCTGGGTCACAGTTCATCACCTAGGGAGCCCAAGGCAGGAACTCAGGGCAGGAACCTGGAGGCAGGAGCTGAAGCACAGGCCATGGAGGAAAGCTGTTCACTGGCTTGCTCCCCTGGCTCATGCCCAGCCCGCCTTCTTATACAGTACACAACAACCTGCCCAGAGCGGCACCACTCTTGTGGGCTGGGCCCACCCACACTGCTCAACCATCAAGACAATACTCCACAGATGTGGCCACAGGCCAATCCAATGGAGCCAATTCCCCAATTGAGGCTCCCTCAGCCCAGGTGTGTCAAGTTGACACTAAAGCTATCCAGCACAATTGGACCCCCTGTCAACTTGACACACAAAACACATCACTATTAAACCACCACCTTTCCAGTTCTTATCCCCAAAGTATGATATTAACATTAATCACAACCTAAGACAGTACATCCTTAAAAGCTCAATAGTCCTTAAAATGTCCAAATGCTTAAAAGTTCAGTCTATTGAAAGTCTCTTAACTGTGGGCTGCTGTAAAATCCAAAACAAGTATTGTCTTATTTCAAAGGGAAGAATCAGGCACGCTCAAACAAAACCTAAGTCCAGCAAAGTATCTCAAGGCTGGACACCTGGGACTCATTCACCATATTCTGGGCTCCAAAGGGTTTCAGCAGCTCCCCTTCTTTAACTCTGCCATCCGTGTCACACACAGCTCATCTCACAGGCCCAGGCCGACTCCATTCCACCTTCCAAGTCCCTGACCATCCAGCCAAACCATTGGCTACAGCCTATGAATCAGTATATAATTGAACCTCTGGCCATTTCTCCTTCCAGGCAAAATGCACAACTATGTGCACTACCCAAAGTTCTGCCCACTGTGAAGACTTTCCTTCACCAGTGTCCTTTAGGGTTGTTTCAGAAATTGGCTGTAACACTGCAGCTGTACACCTCTGGGTGGTGCCTGCATAGAGTCAGAACCATCAGTAAACCAGGCCCTAGTCTTCTCTTCCTCAGTCAACTGATAATAGGGCAAACCCCATGAAGCCATAGGTGCATGTTTAATCACAGGAGGCATTGTAACAGGAGTGGGAACCATAGGCATTTGGGCAACTCCTTCATGCAGCTTGCTTGTGCCCTCAGGGCCTGCCTGGGCGCTGTCACGTATGTACCACTTCCATTTGATAATGGACTGCTGCTGTGAACATCCTACTTTATGGTCTGGTGGGTCAGATAACACCCAGCTCATGATGGGCAGCTCTGGTTGCATGGTGACTTGGTGACCCATTGTCAAATGTTCAGTTTCCACTAAGGCCCAATAGCAGGCTAAGAGCTGTCTCTCAAAAGGAGAATAGTTGTTTGCAGATGAAGGTAGAGCCTGACTCCAAAATCCCAAGGGTCTCTGCTGTGATTCCCCTATGGGAGCCTGCCACAGACTCCAGACGGCATCTCTATCTGCCACTGAAACCTCAAGCACAATTGGATCTGCTGGATCATATGGCCCTAGGGGCAGAGCAGCCTGCACTGCAGCCTGGACCTGTTGACGAGCCTTTTTCTGTTCCAGGCCCCACTCAAAGTATGCTGCCTTCTGAGTCACCTGATATATGGGTCATAGTAACACACCCAGATGAGGAAAGTGATGCCTCCAGAATCCAAAAAGGCCCACCAAACGTTGTGCTTCTTTCTTGGTGGAGGGAAGGGCCAAGTGCAACAACTGATTCTTTACCTTAGAAGGAATGTCTCTGCACACTCCACACCACTGAACCCCTAGAAACTTCACTGAGGTAGATGGCCCTTGAATTTTAGTTGGATTTATTTCCCATCCTCTCATGTGCATATGCTTTACCAACAAGTCTAAACTAGCTGATACCTCCTGTTCACTGGGTCCAATCAGCATAACATCATCAATATAGTGGACCAGTGTAATATTTTGTGGAAGAGTCAGGCGATCAAGATCCCTTCTAACTAAGTTATGGCACAAGGCTGGAGAGTTAACATACCCTTGAGGTAAGATAGTAAAGGTATACAAGCAAATTGCTTCTGGTGGTCCTTATGAACCGGTATTGAGAATAAAGCACTGGCCAGATCAATAGCTGAATACCAGGTACCAGGAAACATATTAATTTGCTCAAGTAAGGACACCACATCTGGTACAGCGGCTGCAATTGGTGTCACTACTTGGTTGAGTTTTTGATAGTCAACTGTCATTCTCCATGATCCATCTGTCTTTTGCACAGGCCAAATTGAGAGTTAAATGGAGATGTGGTAGGAATAACCACCCCTGCATCTTTCAAATCCTTGATGGTGTCACTAATTTCTGCAATCCCTCCAGGGATACGATACTGGTTTTGGTTCACTACTTTCCCTGGTAGAGGCAACACCAATGGTTTCCATTTGGCCTTTCTGATCATAATAGCCCTCACTCCACTAGCCAGGAAACTAATGAGGGGATTCTGCCAATTCCTAATTATAACTATCCCAATTATACATTCTGGGACTGGGGAAATAACCACAGGATGAGTTCTGGGACTCACTGGGCCCACTGTGAGTCAGACTTCAGCCAAAACTCCATTTATCACCTGATCTACATAGGCCACTACTTTAACTGGAGGGCCACAATGCTTTTTAGGGTCTCCTGGGATCAGTGTCAACTCAGAACCACTATCCAGGAGTCCTGGAAAGGTCTGATTATTTCATTTCCCCCAGTGTACAGTTACCCTAGTAAAAGGCCTCGGGCCCCTCTGGGGAAGGACAGGAGGAAGGCAAACAGCATAACTCTTTGGTATTGTGACAAGGTCCTTGCTCACTGGAACCCGGCCACCCCTTCATTCAAGGGGTTCTGGATCTGTGAACTGTCTCAATTCTGGAAATTGGTTAACTGGACGGGATTCGCTCGCTACTGCTGAAACCCAATGTTGACTTCCTGTGATTTGTTCTAGAGCTTTTCTGCTTATACAGATCAAATAAAAACTTAGTCAGCTTCTTATGTATTTGGTTCCTGGGAAAGCCATGATTAATTAGCCAGTTCCAAAGATCATTTAGGGTTATGCCATTATAGGTATTGTATTGCCTTTGCTACCCATTATGATAACTATGATAACTATGCTCATCTGGCCTTCGGCAATTCAGTGCTGCTACCTGAAGCCTACCCTGAGGTTGTGTTAAACCTATTACATGTACATTTAATTTATGCAAGCGAGCAACAACTTCTCTAACTTTAAGATCTGGCATAAGAAATAGAGCAAAAACAAAGCTCTTCAAATGTTCTGGTGTCTTTCTCAGTACTTTCTATCTTATAAAATCAGTGAAAGGCATGCCCTCTGGGTCCTCATATTGTGGAGAATGTGGTTTTACACTTCGAATCCACTCAAGCATGCCCATCTGCCTAGCCCTCACAATCCCTTCATCAATACTAAGCCAAGGAATATCAGGCATCTATAACTCGCTGTTAGTAGGCCATGTTTTAATAAATACATCAGCCAACCATTCAAATAAACTTTTAACCCCTTTTTTAACCACTCGAGCTTCCATGTTAAACCTAGAATTTCTACTCAGTGGGCTCATATCAATAAACTCAGTATGATCCAATTTTATATTCCTTCCACCATTATCCCACACCCTTAAAATCCATTCCCACACATATTCCTTAGGCTTCTGCTGGAATGAATCAGCAAACTCATTAATTTCTTTAGTGGTGTAGGGCACCTCCTCATGGACCACACCTTCTATCTCACCTTTAGGGGCTTGCTTAGACTTCAATCTGGTTATAGGTCTAGAGGCAACAATTGTTCGGGCCTGAGGGACATTAGCTCCCACTGGGAGGGGGAGATTAGTTTCCTCAGGCGAGGGTGGGGAGGAGGGATCTGCAGGGTGTGGATTCCCTGCTGAGGATGGGGAGATTAATTCCTCAGATAAAGAAAATCCCTCAGAATCCGAGGGTTCAAAATCCTCATCATCGTGGTTCTCCCACACATCTCCATCCCAAGTTTCAGGGTTCCACCCTTTCCCCACCAGTGCTCTCACTTTGACTGCTGACACTCTTCGTGGCTGAGAATTAAATTTGCATTGTAAATCAGCCAAACATATAATAAGGGCTCCAGCTTGATTTTCTGCCACTTTAGCTCGTTGGCTGCTGGAGAGAAGATTCTCTTCCAGAGCACACTTGGAAACCTTTAAACTGTTGTTTCGAATCCTGAGGTGGTTAATTTTATCACTGAGCTCCTTATTTTCCTCTATCACTTTATCCAGAGATGCTAGGAGCAACAAGGCAACATCATTATTTTCCTTATTTTTCCGCAATTTCTCGAACGTTTTATATATAGAGTCACTAAATTCCTTGCTTCTCACAAGAGGTGAGTTAGGTGAATCAAATGGATCTATCTTCATAATTACATCAAATAGTCTGCACCAAGGATTATCATTCCTCTTCATGCCACCAGGAGAGCCTTCAGTAACTCTAGGCTTCATTGGGTTGGAGAGCTGCCTCCAGAGACTACCAAGCCCACTAAAGAAATTCATCCTTTCAATTCTGTTTCTCTAGAACCACTCCTGGTACCAAAATCTGTATTAGTCAAGGTTCTCTAAAGAAACAGAAGTAACAGGATGAATATATAGCTATATACAATTTCTTGATTTGCTCACGTGACAGAGTTCAAGGAGTCCAACAGTAGATGTGCTGCACTGGAGAGGCTGAGAATCCAGGGAATTGCTCAGTCCACAAGACTGGATGTCTCAGTAGTCCCAATTATGGTGCTGAAGGCCCAATGGATTCCAGGAGATCTGCCGGTCTCAGTACACGCTGGGATCGGTAGGATTGATCACAGCGGAAAGACAAACTCACCAGTGAGAGAGAGGCAAGCCATAGAAAAAAAGGGACAAGCTTCCTTTGCCATGGCCTTTAATACTGCCTGCCAGCAGAAGGTAACGCCCACATTTGGGGTGGGCCATCCGGGTTGAGGTGGTCTAATCCGAAGATCCTTTTTCTCTTATTTGTTCCTTAGTCCAGTCAAGTTGACACCCAGGATTAACCATCACATCCCTATTGTGATCTCACTCCTACTATAACCTTATCCCTAGTGTGACCTGATCCCTACTATGAAAGCATTTTTAAACTGACCTCATAACTAGTGTGACCTTATTTTTCTACTGTGACCAAATACATACTAACCTCATCCGTACTGTGACCTCAATCCTACTGTGACCTCATCTCTTCCGTGACCTCATTCCTAGTGTGACTTCATCCCTACTGTGAACTCACCCCTACTGTGTGACCTCATCCACAGTGATAACTCACCCCAAAGTGTCTTCATTCCTAATGTGACCTAATCCCTAGTGTGTCATCATCCCTACTGTGAACTCATGCTTAATGTGACCTCAGAAATAGTGTGCCCTCATCCCCTGTGTGACACCATCTCTACTGTAACCTCATCCTATCATGAACTGATCTATAGAGTGACTTCATCACTTGGGTGATCTCATCTCTACTGTGAACTTATTCCTATCGTGACCTCATACATATGATCACATCTTCCCTCTTGTGACCTTGTCCCTACAATGACTTCGTGGCTACTGTGACCTCATACCTATTGTACCTCATTTCTACTATTACATCATCCTTACTGTGATCTCATTCCTACAATGATGTCATTCTTATTCTGGTCTCATATCTAATGTGACCGCATTTCTATTGTGACACCATCATTACTGTGAACTCATCCCTATTGTCCTCATCCCTACTGTGACCTCATACATACTGTGACCTTATCTCTATTGTTACTTCATCCATAGTGTGAATTCAACCCCAGTGGGACCTCAACCCTAATATGACCTCATCCTTACTATGAATTCATATCTGTCATGACCTCATTCCTACTATGGCATCATCTTTACTGTGAGCTCAATCATACAGTGACATAATCCCTACTTTGACCTAATATCTAATGTGACCTCATCCCTATTGTTACCTCATATCTTCTGTGACCTCATATCTATTGTACCTCATTTTTATGGTCACATCAACCTTACTGTGACACCATCCTAATGCTATATCATTCCTACAGTGACATCATCCCTACTCTGGCCTCATATCTAATGTGATCTCATTCCTACTGTGACACCATCCTTACTGTGAACTCATTCCTACTGTGCCCTCATCCATACTGTGACTTCATCTCTATTGTGACTTCTTTGGTGGTGAGAATTCATCCCTAGTGGGACCTCAACCCTACTATGACCTCATTTCTAATGTGACTTCATATTTATTGTGCTCTCATTCCTACTGTGACATCATACTTACTGTGACCTCATTCCTAGAGTGGCATCATCTATAAAGTGACCTAATATTTGAAGTGACCTCATCCCTACTATGTCCTCATCTCTAATGTGACTTCATCTCTACTGATATCTCATACTTGTGGGATCTCAACCCTAGTGTGAACTCATCCCTAATATGACCTAATTCCTTCTGTGACCTCATGCCTTGTGTGAATTCATCCCTAGTGTGACCTCATACCTACTGTGACCTCATCCTTATTGTGATCTCATCCTTACTGTGACTTCATTCTGATTGTGTCCTCATCCCTATGGTGTCATCTTCTCTACCCTACACTCATACCTACTGTGACATTATTCCTAGTAGGGCCTCATCAATATCAATACTGTGAACTCATCCCTACTGTGACCTCATTTTATGGTGACATCTTCTGTATTGTGACCTGATACCTAATGTGAGCTCATTCCTATTATGATAAAAACCCTACTATGATCTCTTCCCGAAGTGTCCTCATCCCTATTTCACCTCATCCCTAGTGTGAACTCATCCCTAGTTTGACATCATCCGTAATGTGACCTCATTCCTAATGTGAATTCATTCTTATTGTGACATCATCATTACTGTGACCTTATTCATACACTCACATCATCCCTACTGTGACCTCATATCTAATATGACCTCATCATTTCTACTCTGACATCATCCTTACTGTCACTTTATTCCTATAGTGACACCATAGCTACTGTGACTTCATATCTAATATCACCTAATTCCTACTGTGACATCATCCTTAATCTGACCTTATTCCTAAAATGACCTCGTCACTATTGTGACCTCATCTCTATTGTGACCTCAAACCCAGTGTTAACCATATTAAGACCTCACCCTTATGGTGACCTCTTTCCTAAAGTTATGTCATCTCTACTCTGACACCATCCATCTCGGTTAATCATCACTAGATTGACCACTGCCCTAGTGTGACCTTATGTCTAATGAGACCTCATCCCTATTATGACCTCATCCACACTGTGACCTCATATCTGATATGACCTCATTCTTACTTGACATCATATGTACTCCAAAGTCATTCCTACAGTGACTTCATCACCACTCTGTCCACATATCCCATATGACCTCATTTCGACTGTGACCTCATCCCTATATGTACTCATATCTATTGTAACCACAACACAACCCAAATGTGATCTCATCCCTAGTGTGTCTTAATACCATTTGTGACCTCATCCCAAATTTGAAATACTCCCTAGTGTGACATCACCCCTATTTTGACCTCATCCATACTGTGAAATCCACCTGACTGTGACCTCATCCATAGTGTTATGTCATGTCCACTGTGACCTAACTCCTACTGTAACCTCATCAGTTTTGGTAACACATACCTACTGTGACCTGAGCCTTAGTGTGACCTCATTTCTAATGTGACCTCATCCCTACTATGACCTCATATCTAATATAACCTTGTTGCTACTGTGACATCATACTTACTGTGACATCATTTTTAGTGTATCCTCATTCCTACATTGACCTAATTCCTATTGTGACCTCATCTCTACTTTGACCCCATCTGTATTGTGACTAAATAAGTAGTGAGAACTCATCTCTAGTGTAACCTCAAACTTACTATGACCTAACCCTTACTGTGACCTCATGTCTATTGTGACCTCATTCCTACTGTGACATCATCCTTATTGTGACATCATCCTTACTGTAACCTTATTCCTACAGTCACTTCATCCCAACTGTGATGTCATAACTAATATGACCTCTAATTACTATGAACTTATCCCTACAGTAACATCATCCCTACTGTGACTTCATATGTAATATGACCTCATTCCTAGTGTAACCTTATTCTTAATCTTACATCACACGTAATGTGACCTCATTCATAAACTGACCTCATATGTAATATGATCTCATTCCTACTGTGACTTCATCCTCACTTTTTCATCATACTGTGACCTTATTTCTCCAGTAAAATTATGCCTACCGTGACCTCATTTGTAGTATGATCTTATTCCTATTGTGATATCATCATTACTGTGATCTCATTCCTAAAATGACCTCATTCATACTATAACCTCACCTCTATTGCGACTTCATCCTTACTGTAACCTCATCCCTAGTTTGACCTCATTCCTAAAGATATGTCATTCCCACTGTGACCTTACTCATAGTGTGACTTTCTCCATCCCAGTAACTCATCACTAGTGTGACCTCATCCATAGTGTGACCTCACCTCTAATGTGAACTCATTTCTATTATGACCTCCTCCTTCTTGTGACATCATATCTAATATGTCCTTATTCATAATGTGACCTCGTCTGTACTGTGATCTCATTCCTTTGACCTCATCCCTACTCTGACCTCATATATAATATGACCTAATTCCTATAGTGACCTCATCATTACTCTGACCTCATATCCCATATGACCTCATTTCTACTGTGACCTCATTCCTGCTGTGAACTTATGTCTACTCTAACTACAACCCTACTGTCATCTCATCCTTAGTAAATCCTAATCCCTACTATGACCTCATCCGTAGTGTGACATCATCTCACTTCTAACCTCATCCATACTGTGAACTCATCCTTACTGTGACCTCATCCCTACTGTGACCTCATTCCTGGTCTGAAATCATCTCTAATGTTACCTCATCCATAATGTTATGTCATCCTCACTGTGACCTTATCCTTATTGTGATCTCATCCAACCCAGTAAATCATCACTAGTGCGACCTCAGCCTTAGTGTGACCCATCCCGACTATAAAGTTATCCCTACTCTTACCTCATATCTAATATGACCTCATCTCCACTGTGACCCAAAACCTACTGTGACCCTAAACCTTCTGTGACCTTACCAATCCTGGTAAATCATCCCTAGTGGGACCTCATCCCTAGTGTGACCCTAGCCCAAGGGTGACAACATCTCTTATGTGACATCATCCCTTCTATAGCCTCATCCCTAATGTGTCCTCATATGTAGTATGGCCTAATTCCTACTGTGACATTACCTGTATTGTCACCTCATTTCCACAGTGATGTAATCCCTAATCTGACCTCATATCTACTATGACCTCATTCCTACTGTGACATCATCCTTACTGTGACCTTATTCCTAGAGTCACTTCATCCCAACTGTGATGTCATAACTAATATGACCTCTAATTACTATGAACTTATCCCTACAGTAATGACCTAATACTTACTGTGACCACCTCCATACTGTGACCTCATCTCTATTGTGACTTCATCTATACTGAGAAATCATCCCCAGTGTGATGGCAACCCTATTATTACATCATACCTACTGTGACCTCATATCTATTGTGACCACATTCCTACTGTGACATCATACTTATTGTGATATCATGCTTACCATGACCTTATTCCTACAAATCACATCATCCCTACCATGACATTATAGATAATATGACCATATTCGGGGGCTGGAGAGATGGACTAGCAGTTAAGAGCACCAACTGCTCTTTCAGAGGACCTGGGTTTGATCCCCAGCACCCACATGGCGGCTAAGAATCATCCGTAACTCCAATTGCAGGAGAACTCCAGTTCCAGGGGAATCCACGACCCTCTTCTGACCTCCGCGACATTGCACGACATGGGTGCACAAACCTGCATGCAGACAGTACATTCATACAAATAAATAAATAAATAAATAAATAAATAAATAAATAAATAAATAAATAAAATATATGATCATATTCATTGTTTGACATCATTCTTATTGTGACATCATCCTTACTGTGACCTCAATCCTAAACTGACCTCATCCCTACTCTGACCTCATATTCAATATGACCTCATTCCTAATGTGACATCGTCCTTACTCTGACCTCATTCTTATATTGCCTCATCCATACTGTGACCTCACCTCTATTGTGACCTCATCCCCTTTGTTATCTCATCCCTACTGTGACCTCATCCATGTCTGCACTCAGCCCTACTGTGAACTGACCCCTACTGTGACCTCATTCCTAATGTTATATCATCCGCACTGTAACTTTATCCCTACTGTGACCTCACACATACCAGTAACTCATCCTGACACTGACATAAACCCTAGTATGATATCATCTCTAATGTGACCTCATCCGTACTGTAACCTCATATATAATATGACCACATTCCTACTGTAGTTTTTATTGATGCTTTGTGCATTTCATACATTTTTCCAATTCAGTTCAGGCTTATTTCCCTTTCCCTCCCCCCCACCCCCACCCCATCCCAGATCATGCATTCTGCCATAACTGTCCTGCATCTTTCTCTCAGTTTTTTTTTCATTTTTAGCTATAAGTGATAATCCATGAGTACAAGCATCCTTCATGCAAAACCTATCTGCAGGCTGTTGTGCCCAAACACCTACAGCCCCACCATCCAGTGGGGGGTGACAGGTTGTTTGTTCAATCAAGTTGATCAAATGAGTGTCCAGACTACATTGCTGTAGTTTCACCATTCACCCCAATCGCAGCCCTTACATTCTACCACGCCCCCTCTTCCGCAGGTTGTTCCCTAGGCTTAGAAAAGGGGCACAGGTGGATGAGAGGTAAAACAGTCCACTCTCTCTGGAGCTGTTGACTTGGACTCTGGTCAATTCTGGCTGTTTCCTTTCATGGGCTGACAGTTTGTCCAGGAATAACCTTTCGATCCTACTAATGAAGAACAAGCAATTAGATATATAGGTATTTAAGCAGCACTAATAGTTATGGTAGGTTACTTTAGCATAGACACATGTTTGGATATGTTAATCCATGAATTACAATTTTCCCCCCTGTTAAATATGACAGGGTCTTACTGTGGCTTATAACATCTCCTAACCTGTAGAGGATGTAAGCTTGTGGCATCAGCCATGGGTTATTTCTCCAAGGGGAGAGCCAATAGCCAATTAGATTTGGGATATACAGGCACATGGCTGCCTCTGCTGCACAGTATTTCCAGGCAGGTGAGGTGTAGCTGGTGCTGACGGTGGAGTCTTGCTTGACTCAGGGAGACCCATATTTGCTTTATTGGTTTAGTGGCCTTTGGTAACACTCTCTGGCATTCCAGAGGCCATCTGTACACTTGCATGTGTGGTCTCAATACATCCCTCCCATGTTAACGTCAGGTCTTCGGCAGCAGGGTCTTATTGCCTCTCCTCCTGTAGGTATCCCAACTTAGAGGCAAGGAGCCCTTACCTTTTGTGGGGCCTTGGATCCCCTGGCCAACATCCACCTGGTAGAACAATCCATTGCTGATGTCAGAGCTCCTGTATTAATATATTTTGCCTGAGTGCATAGCCCTAGGACTTTAGTATTATATTTGGTTCTGAACAGAGAGTAATCCCTTCCACAGTTCCCATGTCTAGTAGTCATGTGTTCTTATAGATAGTAGGGTTTATCCTGGTGTTGATAGTGAGCTTTATTGCACTGTGGTCTGATAGAATGCATGAAATTATTTCAATCTTTTTGTCTTTGTGGAGATTTCTTCTGTGTCCCTGTATGTAGTCGATTTTGGAGAATGTTCCATGGGGTGTTGAGTAGAAAGTGTATTATCTGGTATTAGGGTGGAATATTCGGTAGATGTCTGTGAGGTCCATTTGGTGTATCATATAACTCAGTTCAGATGTCTGTTTATTCTTTGTCCAAAGTGTTCAGTGGGGGTATTGAAGTCCCCTACTATTTGTGTACTGAGGTTAATCTGTGCCTTGTGGTCCTGGAGAATTGTCTTTATGAAGTTTGGTTCACCAGAGTTTTATATAGATATAGATATATATAGATATAGATATATAGATATACATATATATGAATATATATATTCATAATTGTGAAATCTTCTTGGTGAATTGTTCCTTTGATAAAAATGTAATGGCCTTCTTTGTCTCTTCTGATTTCTTTTACTTTGTATATATTTGTATATTGTGTGATATTAAGATAGCAACTCCTGCTTTCTTTATGGTACCATTTGCTAGGAATATTTTTTCTATCTTTTCACTTTAAGGTGGTGCCTATCCTTGAAGATGTGTTTCATGTAGACAGCATATCGATGGATTCTGTTTCCTATCCAATCTCCCAGTCTATGTCTTTTGATTGGGGAATTTAGTCCATTAATATTTAAGGTTATTACTGATAGATTTATGTTGCTTCCTTTCACCTTATTATCCATTTGCTGTTTTGGTTTAGGTTTCTACTTCTGCAGTTATGCTTTTATTGATTTTTCTTTCTAGGTGCCTGGGGATAGTTGCTCCTTTCTTCTGTCCTTTGAATTGCTTCAAGTATTCTCTGAAGGGTTGGTTTTCCGGACATGTATTCTTTCATCTTGTTTATGTCATGGGAGATTTTTCTCTCTCCTTCAACTGTTCTTCAGGTGGTCTTGGGAAATCCCCCTCTTTTTTTCTTATTATGTTCAGGGGTTCAGATTTTTCTTTTAATTTTTCTATTACTCTAAAAAATGAATATATAACTTCCACGCATGTACATTAATTACTGTGCCTGAAAGTAGGTGATAAGAACTCATTAAGAAATTCATATTATAACATCACAGTTGCTTTCAGATAGAAAAATATAATAATAACATTGTTCAGATTTTGTTTCAATTGATGTATTTGGTACTAGTATCCACAAAGAGGGAAACCATTCCCTGTTTGTTTTTTGGGGACCGTGTTACTTCATTTAATATAATGGCTTCAAGTTCCATCCATTTACCTGCAAACCTCATGACATCATCTTTCTTTACTGCTGCATAGAACTCCATTGTATAGTTGGTGCCCATTTTTGTAATCCAGTCATCAGGTCACGGGCATTTGGGTTGGTTCCAACTCTTCACTATTGTGAAAAGAGCTGCAATAAACATACATGTGCATGTATCTTTGCAGTAGGATGAGTCTTGTGGGGATAAACCCAGAAGTGGTATGGCTGGGTCAGGTGGTAGGCTCATTTTGAGTCTTTTAGGGGTTCTCCACACTGCTTTCCACAGATGTTGTAGGAGTTTACATTCCCACCATCAGTGGATAAGTGTTCCCCTTTCCCCACAACCTCTCTAGCATTTGTTGTCTTTTGTTTTCTTGAGCTTAACCAGTCTTATCAGAGTGAGATGATCTATGAGAGTGGTATTAATTTGTGTTTCCTTGATTATTGATGATGGTCAACACTTTTCAAGATGTTTCTCAGCAATTTTTACTTTCTCATTGGTGAAGTTTCTGTTCAACTCTTTACTCCATCTTTTGAGTGAGTCATTTCTTTACTTCTCGTTTTTTGAGTAGTTTATATATTCTGGACATTAATTCACTGTCTGATGTATCACTGGTGAAGATTGCCTCCCATTCTGTGGGTTTTCTCTTCACTTCCTTGATTGTTTCTTTAGCTGTACAGGTTTTGAGTTTGATGATGGCCCAGTTTTGAATTTTTGACCTTATTTCCTGTGAAGCTGCTGTCTGATTTAGAAAGTCTTTTCCTAAGCCTAAGTCATGTAGGTTACTGCCAACATTTTCCTCTGTGTTTTGGGTTTTACGTTGAGATCTTTGATACACTTGGAGTTGATTTTTGTACAGAGTGAGAGGTAGGGGTTTAATTTTGTTCTTCAACAAATGGTGATCCAGTTTTGTATGGACCATTTGATGAAGATGCTCCTTCCTCCATTGAGATTTTTGCCCCTTTGTCAATTATGAGGTGGCTGAAATTTTATGAGCTTTAGTTTGGATCTTCAATTTTGTCCTATTGGTCAATGGGTCTGTTTTTGTCCCAGCACCAAGCTATCCTTATAATTATAGCCCTGTGAAATAGCTTGAAGTCTGATAAATCAATCTCCCCTGTATTGCACTTTTCACTCAGTATTGCTTTAGCTATTCAGAGTCATTTGTTTTCCATATGTATTTAAGTACTTATTTATAAATCTGTGAAGAAACTCATGAAGATTTTGATAGAGATTTTATTGAATCTGTGTATCAATTTGGGTAAATGGACATTTTTTCCTGTATGAATTTTTCCATTCTATGAGCATGGGAAGTCCTTCCATCTTTTGATGTTATTTTCAAACTCCTTCTTCAGGGATTTAAATTTTGCTGTAGAGATCTTTGGTGTCTTTGGATAGGTTTGTTCCCAGGTTTTTTATTGATTTTTTTGAGGTATTGTGAATGGGAAGTTCTTATTTTTTATAATGCTTTGTAAAAACATCTACAAAATGTATTTCAGACATCATTTTCAATTCAATTTATATATATTCCCCTTTCCCTTACCTCCACCACACCCTAGATCATGCATTCTGCCATAACTGTCCTGCATCTTCCTCTCAGACTTTTTTATGTTTAGGAATTCACATTTTTCTTCCTTTAATTTTATATTACTTTAAAATATGAATACATACTTTCCACCCATATACAGTAATTACAGAGTCTGGAAATAATTGGTGGGTTGATTCTAGAGCCCTTGAGAGATTTACATTATAACAACATATTTGCTTTCAGATAAACAGAAATATAATGATATTGTTGTTCATCTTGCCTTTCAACTGGTGATTTGCTATTCACATACACAAATGAGTGAAACCATTTGCCATGTGTTTTTCTGGGACTGTGTTACTTCAATTACCATGAAGACTTCGAGTTCCATCCATTTTCCTGAAAAGTTCATGATGTTATCTTTCTTTACCACTTAATAGTGCTCCATTGTGTAGATGTACCCCATTTTTGTCATCCACTGGTCTGTTAAAGGGCATTTGGGTTGATTCCAGCTTTTCGCTATTGTGAAGAGAGCTGCAGTAAACATGGATGTGTACATATTTTTGAGGTAGGATGAGTCTTTTTGGCATATACCCATGAGTGGTATGACTGGGTCAGGTGGTAGGCTCATTTTGAGTATTTAAGGGTGCTCTGCACTGCTTTCCATAATGGTTATACAACTTTCCATTCCCACCAGCAGTGAATCAGTGTTCCCCTTTCCCTGCAACCTCTCCAGCATTTGGTGTCTTTTGTTTTCTTGACTGGACCCAGTAATATGGGAATGAGATGATATCTGAGAGTGGTTTTAATTTGCATTTCCTTAAATATTAATGATGGACACTTTTAAAGATGTTTCTCAGCCGTATTTAATTCCTCACTGGTGAAGTCTGTTTAGCTCTTTACTCCATCTTTGGAGTAGTTCATTTTTTTCTTACTTCTTTGTTTTTTTTTTGAATAATCTATATATTTTTTACATTAATGCTCTGTCTGATGTATCACTTGTGAAAATTTCCTCCCACTTTGTGGGTTTTCTCTTCAGTTCCTTGACTGTTTCTTGCACTATGCAGAAGCTTTTGAGTTTAATGAGGAACCATTTGTCAACTGTTGACCTTATTTCCTGTGCAGCTACTGGCTGATTTAGAAAGCCTTTCCTATGCCTATGTCTTGTAGATTGTTGCCAACTTTTTCTTCTTTCACCTTCAGAGTTTTGGTTTTCACATTGATATCTTTGATCCACTTGGTATTGATTTTTGTACAGAGTGAGAGTTAGGGGTTTAATTTTGTTCTCTACAAATGGTGATCCAGTTTTGCTAGGACCATTTGCTGAAGATGTTATCCTTCCTCAATTGAGTTTTTTTTTTGCCCCTTTGTCAAATAAAATAAGAGGTGGCTGAAATTGAATGAGCTCAAGTTTGGATCTTCAGTTTTGTTCTATTGGTCAACAGGTCTGTTTTCTGTGCCAGTACCATGCTGTCTTTATGACTATGGCCCTATAATATAGCTTGAAGTCTGGTAGAGCAATCCTCCCTGTATTGCATTTTTCACTCAGGGTTGCTTTAGGTGTTTGGGGTCTTTTGATTTTCTGTATGAATTTAAGAATTTTCTTTCCAAGTCAGTGAAGAATCTCATTGGAATTTTGATTGGGATTGCACTGAATCTATATATTAATTTGAGTAAAATGGACATTTTGACTATATTAATTTTCCCAATCCATGAGCATGGGAGGTATTTCCATCTTTTGTTCTCATCTTCAATCTCCTTCTTCAGGGATTTAAAATTTTTGTTTTAGAGATTTTTGGTGTCTTTGGTTAGGTTTGTTCCCAGGCATTTTATTTGTTTTGAGGCTACTGTGATAGGGAAATTCCTCTTATATTCCTTCTCCACTTGATTATTGTTGGTGTAAAGAAAGGATACTGATTTTTCTAGGTTAATTTTGTACCCCACCACTTTACTGAAACCCTTAATCATTTCTAGAAGTTTTTTGGTGGAGTTTTTAGCGTTCCTTAGGTAAACTATCATATCATCTGCAAAAGGGATTGCATAACTTCCTCTTTTCTGATTAGTACTCCTTTAATTTCCTTCTCTTATTCCCCTACTAAGCATTTCAAGTAGTATGTTGAAGAGGAGTGGTGGTAAGGGGCACACTTGCTGGGTTCCCACATTTAAGAGAAATGGTTCCAATTTTTCTCCATTTAGGATGATGTTGGCAGTGGGTTTGCTATATATGGCTTTGATCGTGTTGAAGAATGTTCCCTTCAGTCCAATTCCCTCTAGGACTTTAAACATGAAGGGATTATGGATCTTGTCATGGGCTTTTTCTGCATCATTTGAGATGATCATGTGGGTTTTTTCTTTCAGTCCATTTATGTGTTTTATGATATTTATTGATTTATGTATGTTGGGCCATTGCTGCATCTCTGGTATGAATCCAACTTGATCATGATGGATGATCTTTTTGATGTGGGTCTGTATGTGATTTGCAAGTATTTTGTTGAGAATCTTTCATCTGTGTTCATTAATGAGATGGGTCTATAGTTTACTTTGTTGTTCTTTCTTTGCCTGGTTTTGTCTTTCATACATCATGCTTCAGTGCAATTAAGACACATTCCCCTCTCTCTACGTCCACCCCACCCCATTTCATGCCTTCTGCTATACATGTCTTGTATCTTTCTCTCAGTCTTTCCAAAGTTTTTTGCTGTAGAGGCTTGTTGTTTGGGGCAGAATTTAACTATATCAGTCAGTATTTGACCCAGTCTTTATGTTGTTATTCCCTCCCCTTTGTATTTCTCTAAAACATGCCTATATAACCATCACATATTGTATCAAAATTATGACCTCTGAAAATATACTTTATGTTAATTCCAATATATGTGTGAAAGATCATATATGTGACATCACCATGACTTTTGGCTTCATATGAGTGATAACATCATGGCTGCCACATAACCATGTCTGGGAATTCATAGCAGTAACACCAGCAAGGCTGTGAGTTCACATGAGTGACCTCACCAGGATTGTGAATTCATATGAGTGACATCACTATGGACTTGAGGTCATATGAGAGTCAAAACCATGTTTATCTCTACGTTAGTGTGACTTCTGCATGTCGGTCAGTTCATGTTACTGTCATCACCATTTCTATCAATTCATATGAGTGAGATTATGATTGTGGTGAGTTCATGTGTGTGACAACACCAAAGCTGCAATTTCTTTGTATGATGTTACTATAGTTGTGATATGATATACACGATATCACATTTGCTGTTACTTCATATGAAGGATCTTAGCACTTCTGTGAGTTCATGTGATTGACATTACCATACCTGTGAGTTTTTTTGTGACATCACCATGCTGGTGTTTACATATGAATGACAACACCATGGCTGTCAGTTCATTTGAGTGACATCACCACAGCTGTTGGTTCATGTGGATGAAATCACCACCACTTTGAGTTCATACGAGTGAGATTTCCAAGGTTCTTAGTTCATATCTGTGAAATTACCATGCCTGGAGTGACAGCACCATGATTGTGAGTTCACACGTTTTGTATCACTGTGGTTGTCAGTTAAGCTGGGTGATATCTACATAGCTCTGTGTTCCTGTGAGTGGCAATATTATGACTGTGATTTCACTTGAGTGACATCACCATGGTTGTGAATTCAAGGGACTGAAATCACCATATCTGTCAGTATATTTATGTGACATCACCATGGGTGTTGAGGTTATACTAGGTACTTCAACATAGCTGTCAGTTCATATTAGTGACATCACTTTGGTTGTGAGTTCACATGAGTAACATCACCATGGTTGTGAGTATGCTTGTGTGACAAGGCCATGGCTGTGTTCACATGAGTGATATAATGATGCATGTCTGTTCATTTAGTGATATAAACATGGCTATCTTTTCTTTTTTTAATTTTTATTTATTTTTGAATGTGTATGACTGTATTGTCTGCATGTTTGTGAACCCATGTCGTGTAATGCTGCGAAGGTCAGAAGAGGGTGTCGGAGTCCCTTGGAACTGGCGTTCTCCTGTAACTGGAGTTACAGGCATTTCTTAGCCACCATATGGGTGCTGGGGATTAAACGCGGGTCCTCTGCAAGAGCATTCGGTGCTCTTAACCGCTAGGCTATCTCTCCAGCCCAGCTATCTTTTCATATGAGTGAGTTAATTCATATGAGTGGCATAAGCATGGTTTTGAGTTCAATGAGTGGTATCACCATGGTTTAGAATTCATATGAGTGACATCATCATGGCTGAGTTAATTTTAATGACATCACAATGGCTGTCAGTCCACAGATTGACATCCCCATGGCTGTGTGTAAATATGAGTGACTTTACCATGGCTATGAGTTGATAAGAGTGAGATGGCCATGGCTGTGTTCATAGAAGTGATATACCCATTCCTGTCGGTTCATTTATTTTATTATTTTTTTAATTTTATTTATTTCTGTAGGTGTAGGAATGTACTGTCTGCATGCAGGTTTGTGCACCCATGTCGTGCAATGCTACAGACGTCAGAAGATGGTGTCGGATTCGCCTGGAACTGGAGTTCTGGAATTGGAGTTTCAGACGGTTCTTGGCCGCCATGTGGGTGCTGAAGATAGAACACAGGTCCTCTGTAAGAGCAGTTGGCGCTCTTAACTGCTAGGCCATCTCTCCAGCCCCACTATAGGTTCATTTATTGATAGCCCCATGGCAGTGAGTTCATATGACTTATGTCACCATTGCTATGAGTTCATTTTTTTGTGACATTACTATAGTTGTGAGTTCATTCAAGTGATATCACCATGGTTTTGAATTCCCAGGAAAAACAGCACAATTGCTTTAAGTTCATATCAATGAATCCCTATGTCTTTAAATTTTTGTAAATGACATAACCGTGTCTAACTACTCATATCACCATGCATTTGAGTTAATTTATGTGAGATCACCACGGCTGTGAGTTTATGTGAGTGAATGTCATATGGCTGTGAGTTTATACAACTGAGTTCATATGACTAACATCACTATGGCTGTGAATTGAATTGACTGACATCTCCATGGTGGTGACTTCATATGCATGACATAAATATGGCTGAGCATTCATGTTGTCATTGTTCAAAGTCTTTGTGACACAAGTGACCACATTCCACACTCTGTCCTTCCCTTCTTGGCTCAGCCTCAAGAATTGTCTCCTACCTGTAGGCTGACAGTCTCTAGGCTTTGCTCCCGCAAGAAGGGGGGAGGGAAGACTGCAGGAGATGACCCATGGAAATGAATGTACTCACACACACGCAGAGAGCTGGGGAGAATAGGAACTCCGTTTATTTTCTGTCAGTGAGGTCTATATATTGGAGACTACTGTGCTCTGGGCAAGGAAGTGGGGAGCAGGTGGAAGAGAGGACTGAGCTACCTTGGTTCTAATTGGGAAGCTTGCAGAGCTCTGGTTTGTGCAACAGGTAACTAGACGTGTGACATTTTGCTCAATGCCTCAAGGGAAGGGGCCTGGAACTTTGCAGAGATAGGGCAAAGCAAGAATCATTGTAATATCTTGAATCTTCCTGCTACAGATAACTTTGAATGCCCAGAGAGATATCAGATAAGTGGAGATCTCCTGGGACAGGTCTTACAAGTTCTCACTTCAAGACACCCAAAAAGTTTCATTCCCACATCATGTGTCTGAAATCCCCATAGCTATGAGTTCATGTGACTATAATCACCATGTCTGTGATTTCATCCCAAGACATCACTAAGATTGACGCTACCAAAGCAGTGCCTTCATATATGTGACATTACCATGAACTTGAGTTCGTTTGTGTGACATCTTAGTGATGGGCACTTCATGTAAGTGACATCACAATGGCTGTTAGTTCATTTCAGTGACATCAGCATGTCTGTAAGTTCACATTTGTGACATCACCATGGCTTTGCCTTCATAAGAATGATATCATCATGGCTGTAATGATGACGTTGGCAGAATCTTACAAGAAATAGGTTTAAGAAAAGAATTTCTAAATAAGACAGCAACTGCCTGGGAAATAAGGTCAATAATTGACAAGTAGGATTTCATTAAACACTAAAGCTTCTGTATAAGGAAAGAAACAATCAATTATGTGAAGAGAAAACCCACAAAGTGGGAGGAAACTTTCACTGCTTATACATCTGATAGACCATAACTTTCAGAATACATAAATGATTCAAAAAAATAAAGAAGTAAGAAAACAAATGACTCACTCATAAGATGGTGTAAGGAGCTGTGCAGCAACTTCACAAGTGAGAAAAGAAAGATGGCTGAGACACATCTCAAAAAGTGTTCAGCATTACTCATAATTAAGGAAAGGCAAGTTTAAACCAATTTAAGATATCATTTAATTCCAATAATACTGTCTAGGGTCAAGAAATCAAATGATACCAAATGCTATAGAGGTTGTGGGGATAGGAGAACACTCATCCATTGCTGGTGGGAATGTAAACTCATACAACCACTATGAAATACAGTGTGGACGACCATTAAAAGAGTCAAAATGTGCATACCACCTGACTCAGTCATACCACTCGTGGGTATATACCCACTAGACTCATCCTACTGCTGAAATACATGCAAATCCATGTTTATTGTAGCTTTCTTCACAAGAGTGAAGTGCTGGAACCAACCCAAGGACCCCTCAACACAGGAGTGGATAAAGAATATGTGGTGCATCTACACAATAGAGTTCTATGCACCATTAAAGAAAGATGACATCGGGCTGGAGAGATGGCCTAGCAGTTAAGAGCGCCGACCGCTCTTACAGAGGACCCGAGTTCGATCCCCAGCACCCACATGGTGGCTGAGAACCGTCTGAAACTCCAATTCAAGGAGAACTCCTGTTCTAGGGGAATCCGACACCCTCTTCTGACCTCCGTGGCATTGCACGACACGAGTGCACAGACATTACATTCATATACATACAGAAATAAATAAAACCAATCAATCAATCAATCAATAAATAAATAAATAAATAAATAAATAAAATAAAGGTGTGTGCCACCGTGCCTGACCCCCCCCCAAAAAAAAGATGACATCATTCACTTTGCAGGTAAATGGATGGAAGTAGAAGATATTATGCTAAGTGAAGTAACACAGTCCCAGAAAAACAAATGGCAAATGGTATCCTTCATTTGTGGATGCTAGCACCAATTATCTACTTGTAAGGCAAAACTGAGTAATCTTAATGTTATAGTGTCCTTTATCTAAAAGCAACTGTGCTCTTAGAATGTGAATCCTTTAACAGGATTGTATGCATATTCTAGAATAAAATAAAATTAAAAGGGATTGGCCTCCTGGTGCTTCCCACAGGCTGTGTTTCTACACTGACTGTATAGAAAGAGGAGGCAGAGCAAACCCCCCATGTACACCTCAGCCTAGGCCACTGTGCCTGGTCTGTATTGTGATGGGGAGGACATGAAAAAAAAAAAAATAAAATAAAAAAAAAAAAAAAATAAAGGGAAAAATATGAATCCTGAAATATGATTTGGAAATAACATACAGTTTATTATCAGACAACATAATGGTAGTATAGGTGTGAGATATATATATATATATATATATATATATATATATATATTGGAGGGAACAACAACAAAAAACTGGGACAAGGAACCAACTGAAGCAGTAAAGATCTCCCTTGAAAATAATCCTCTGCTTTGAGAAACTTTTAAAAGATTCAGAAGGGGATATAGGACATGTATGTGAGGACTGCATGAACTTGTGAGTGATGGGGGCCATAGAGGAACAAAATGAGTCTGGATTGAACTGAGAAGCAATGTATGCATGAAATGCATAAAATATTAAAAAGGAGAAATACCAATTTCCCAAGTTAAAATTTCTGGTCTTTGTCTGGCTCCTCTTTGGACTGTATTTGCAAGTTTTCTTTTCCCCTTTCTCACCTGGCATTCTATCTATTTAATTAAACAAAATTAAGAAATGCTTTTAAAAATAAACAAATTATTTGACTTAGTTATTTACATACACAGGAAAGAGACAAGTAAATCACTTGACCATGTAGCAGGCAAAGAAATGTTCTTAGAATCATGACTTTAATACAAAATCAGTTTGTAATCCTCTATAGACGTAAAACTTACTATCAGTACTTGAGGACTTGTGATTTGGAATCCCATGTTACTTGAATGATCTGAATATGGACAAGAGTTGTACATGTCTCTATGTATATGTAGCAAAATGTATTGAAATCTACCAGTAGTGAAATCTAAATTTAAAGATAATTGTGAAACTTTTCTATTATAAATTCATTGTGTGACTCGTTTGGTTAGAGCTCAGAATTTCTTTTTTAATTTTTCTAATTGAATAAGACTATATGAATACTGTAGGTGAAAGTATATTTTAAATCATTTTCATGGACTTTTAATAAAAAAGAAGCAAATAAATGCAATATTTTAAATTAATCTGGCCTTTCTCTCTCTTTCTGTTCCTTGGAGAACCCAGTGTCTTTTCCTTTTTACAATACTGCCTATGAACTTCAGTCAGATGTACAATAGGTTTCCCGATTCTTTTTTTCTTTTTAAAAATTTTTATTGATGTTTTGTGTATTTCATACATCATTTCTCACTCCATTTTAGACACATGCTCTTATCCATGTCCCCGAACTCACCCCAGTTCATGCATTCTGCAATATATGTCTTATATATTACATTTTTTCAGACATTTTAAAGTTTTTCTCAGCAGAGGTTTATTGTTTGAGCAGACATTAACTGTTTCAGTCAGTTCTTTAACCCAGTCTTTTTGTCATTGTTGTTTCCTGTTCCCTCCCATTTGTACTTCTCATATATATATATATATATATATATATATATATATATATATAACTAATATATTAAAATTATGACCTCTGAAAATAAACTGTATGTTTGTTTCAAAATATATTTAGGAGTTCACATTTTTCCCTTTAATTTTATATTACTCTAAAATATGAATACATACCCTCCACTCATATACCACAATTAAAATTCTGAAAATATGTGGTAAGTTAGTTCTAGAGCCCATTAAGGGATTCACATTATAACAGCACAGTTGCTTTCAGATACAAAGAAATATAACATTCACTTTGTTCAGCTTGGCTTTCAACTAGGGATGTAGTGCTAGCATTCACAAATGAGGAATATCATTTGTTGTTTGACTTTCTGAGACTGTGTTACTTCACTTAACATAATGGCTTTGAATTCAATCAATTTACCTCCAAAATACATGATGTCATCTTTCCTTACCACTGGATAAAAGATCATTTTTTAGATGTACCACATTTTCTCTATCCACTCGTCAGTTGAGGGATACTTGGGTTGCATCTAGCTCTTCACTACTGTGAAGAGAGCTGTAGCAAACACAGAGGTGCATGTATCTCTGCAATAGGATGAGTCTTGCAAGTATATACCTAGGATTACTATGACTAGTTCAGGTGGTAGGGTCATTTTCAATTTCTTAAGGGTTTTCCACACTGCTTTCCATAGGGGTTACAGGAGTTTGTATTCCCACAAGCAGTGCACGAGTGTCCTCCTTTTCCCACAACCTCTCCAGCATTTGGTATCCTTTGTTTTCTGGATCACAGCTAGTCTTACCAGAGTAAGATGAAATCTTAAGGTGGTTGTAATTTACCATTCCTTATTAGCGATGTTAAACACGTTTTAAGATGTTTCTCACCCATCTTTACTTCCACACTGGTGAAGTATCAGTTCATCTATTTACTCCATCATTTTTTTGTCTTTTCAAGACAGGGTCTCCCTGTAGCCCCAGCTGGCCTGGATCTCGCTCTGTAGACCAGGCTGGCCTTGAACTCACAAAGATCCGCCTGCCTCTGCCTCCCAAGTGCTATTGAGTGAGTTATATGTTTGCTTAATTATTTATTTTTGAGTAGTTTATATATTCTGGATGTTAATTTTCTGCCAGATGTATCAGTGGTGAAGGTTGCCTCCCACTCTGTGGGTTTTCTCTTCAATTCTTTGATTGTTTCTTTTACTGTACCAAAGCTCTTGATTTTAATAAGGTTTCATTTGTCAATTGTTGACCTTATTTTTTCCACAGCTGCTGTCTGATTTAGAAAGTACTACACAGCCAGGCATGGTGGTGCACACCTTTAATCCTAGCACTTGGGAGGCAGAGGCAGGTGGATCTTTGTGAGTTCAAGGCCAGCCTGGTCTATGGAGTGAGTTCCAGGACAACTGGGACTACAGGGAGACCCTGTCTCGAAAAGACAAAAAAGAAAGTCCTACACCTATTTCTTGTAGGTTACTACCAATATTTTCTTCTATCATTTTAGAGTTTCAGGTTTTACACTGAGGTCTTTTCTACTTTCTCTTCAATTGCAGTGACAAAACACTCTGACTGACACCAACTTGGGGAGGAAAGGATTTATTCGGCTCACATCTCCTGGGTTGTAGTTCATCACTCAGGGACCTCAAGGCAGGAACTCAGGAAAGGAACCTGGAGGCAGGAGCACAGGCTTTCTCTCTTGTGTGGGCAGTATTCCAGATAAATTTGGAATAAGTGTCCACGCTGACAAAGACGTACTTTGGTTTTCCAAAAGAAGCTGTGTGTGTAATGTCAATTTGCCAAAGTGCATTGGCTTTCAGTCCCCTGGTGTTAATTCCCAAAACCTGTAGTGCAGGTGTTTTAATTACAGCAAAACAGGAGGAACAAGTTACTGAGAAAGAGAACTGCTTGGAATCCTCAGTGTGGAGGGGAATTGAAAAGAAACAATCTTTGATATCTAAGGCTAGCAGAGGGGTGTTATCTGGGATAGCAGAAGCAAGGATGAGACCCCTCTGCAGAGACCCCAATATATGCATAGTTCTGTTAATGGCTCGCAGGTCTTGTAAGAGATGCCAACCACCTGTTGCCTTTTTTATGACAAACACAGGGGTGTTCCAGGGACTTCGAGATGGATGGATGTATCCCAATGAAAATTACTCCTTGACTAAGTCTTGGAGAGTTTGTAATTTCTCCCCTGGTAAGGACCACTGCTCAATCCAGACTGGATCATCAGACTTCCAGTCCAGACGAGGGGAGGGGGCATATTCTGTAGTGACCCTCACGATTGGGGGTGCTTCTTGCTGAGATGATGGAGGCATTTTTCCCCAGTTAAATGGTCTGTCTGGGCATGTTTGTTCTCATTTGGAGTGGCAATAACTACATTCAAAGCCTCCAAATATCTCTCCCTAGCAGGTTGATATTAGTGGGTGCTACGAAATGCAAATCTGACCTGTGATTCCATCAGGGTTTTCCCAGGTGTAAACATTTTTAGTTATGTAAGGCTTTGAGGGCACTCCTATTCCTATAAGTTTAGGTCCTGGAAGCAAGGGCCAGTCAGGGGGGTATTTCTTGCTGTTTTATAATGTTTCTGTCTGCCCCCATATCTATCAAACATTTAAAAGATCCCCCCAATTTTAATCATCAGTGCAGAATGTGAGCCTTCCAAAATAGGCACTGCCCAGAGGGTGTGCACTCACTCTTTTTCCCTTTTTTATTCTTGGGCTAGGGGCTGCCCGCCTAGGATTTTAAAGGTGGCAATTTTTTGCCATCTTTATCATAGTTTGAGTGGTAATCTTTGCTCCAATGACATCCTTTTTTACATCAGGGGCAGAGAATGTGGGGGATGTTCAGAAGCCCCTCTGGGAGAGACAAGTGCTTTCAGGCACTGTCTTTTCCAATGACCTGTCTCTCTCCACAGTTAAAACACTTCTCATTTGTGGTGACAGCAGCCGCAAAGGCTTGAACTAGGTAATTAGCTTTGTGGAGGCTGTTTCTGCTTCCTGAGTTGCCACCATCCATCTGTCATAATGGTCATCTTTTAAGCCCTGGCACACTTGCTTGCATTCTGAATCCATTCCCTCCCAAACAATATTTTTAAGGAGGATCTCTCTCGTTGAAGAGTTGGGGATCTTTCTCTAGACTGATTTTTGTCCTTAAGATAAAGTGAGACAGGGGTTCCTCAGGTTTTTGCCTAGGAAATAATAAGGAGGAACTAGCCTGACGTTCAGTGGGTGGTGTAATTCAATCCAAGGCCTGTAGGGTGCAAAGGTGGACCTGGTCAAAGTACCCTGGGACCAGTCCAGCCTGCTGTGTCCCCGTGCTAAAATTTTCTTCTCCAAAGAGCTGTTCATAACCCCAGTCTATATTAGGTTGCCCTTTATTTCTCTGAGCTTTTTGGAGACATTCATATCTAGACAGTGCTTCCCATTGTAAATGTAGCAGACCTGGAAGTGAAAATCTACATATAGCTCTCAAGTACTGGGTAGTATTAAGGGAATCACAAAGCCTGGAGAATAGACTTTGTCCATTGTGCCTGGACACCATCCTCTCTGACTACTTGCCTGAGTTCTATCAACTTACTTGCCTGGTATGGGTACCAGTTTAGAGGACGACCCTGAATTGGAGCTAAATTAATGGGGAACACCTGTAATTGAGGATCTGTGTTGTCCCGAATCTGGCACAGTTTTTCTGTAGCAGAGAGGGCAGAAGTTGAGGGTGAAATTGTTCCCAGTCCCTTGAGAGAGAGTGGCTGATAATTAGGGGAAAGGTTAAGGCTATCCACTTGAATGTGTTGATTATCCTGTTCTATTTTCCTGGGTCTGGAGCTTGGGGGCATTCAGAGGGAATTTTATTGGTGTTTTCAAGAGGAATTTTAGCAGGTTCTTGGGAGGAGGGTGTCAGTGATTTCATTTTGTTGTTTTCCTTTCCTGACGTGGTTTGGTGAGAAGGCCCTAGGCATTGTCTCACCTCAGCCAATAGTGGCAAGAACGTGAGAGATGCTGGAGCATTTTCTCGCTATCTAGCATTCTATGCCACACCCATCCAAGATTCTGAATTCCAGAAATCTGAAAGGGACATTCATGGGGCAATATTAAGAGTCTTGCTCCAAAAGGAGGCAGCTTCCTGAGTGGAAATTTTAACCCCTTGACTCTTGAGGAGAGTTTTTATTTTCTTAGCCTGAGGGTCTTTTTGGTGTGTCTCTTTGTTACCCACGATGAAGAGAGATAGGAATTGCTAATGGTTAAGGAAAGAGAGAGTTCAAAAGACTAACCTCATGGGAAGAGAGAATTCCACGAAGATGTGTGACATAGCTGTATAGAGGACAGAGACTTAAAGCAGGTTTAAAGATTAATCTCTTGGGAAAAAGCTAAATTCCATGGAGGTATACCATAGCTGGTCATGACTACCCTGATTAGGGGGTATCTCCTTGTCTTTACGGTAAAACCCTCCAAGATTTCCCTCACATGGGGAAAATCAAGGGCTAACATAGAGCCAGCGGAATACCTTCTTTCCTTCTTCCTTTGGTGGAAAGTCAAGCAGCATGTTCTGGGCACATTTGTCCTTCCATTCTTGGCTCAGCTCCAGGACTTTTCTCCTACCTGCAGGCCAACAGTCTCTAGGCTTCACTCCCACAAGAAGGGTGGAGGGAAAACCGCAGGAGATCACCTGTGGAAATGAATGAACTCACACATGCAGAGGGCCAGCGGTTTATTTTCTTTCAGTGAGGTCTATATATTGAAGGCTACTTTGTTCTGGGCAAGGAAGTGGGGGCAGGCGGAAGGGAGGGGTGAGCCACCTTGGCTCTAATTGGGGGGCTGCAGAGCTCCAGTTTGTGCAACAGGTAACTAGAGGTGTGACATTTTGCTCAATGCCTCAAGGGAAGGGTCCTGGAACTCTGCAGATATAGGGCAAAGCAAGAATCATTGTAATATCCTGAATCTTCCTGATACAGATAACTCTGAATGCCCACAGAGATATCAAATAACCAGAGATCTTCAGGGACAGGTCTTACAAGTTCTCCCTTCAAGCTACACACAATCTACTAATCAAATTATTCAAGAGGCTATAAACATAAGGAAATCGTCCAAATTCTCCCTGTGAATCCAACATCTCTCTATAATACCAAAACCAGGCAAAGACACAAGAATAAAAGAAAACCATGTGCCCATTAACTTAATGAACATTGATGCAAAAATTTTCAACAAAATATTTGTAAAGCACATATAGCTACATATAAAAAGGATCATACACTATGATCAAGCTGGATTCATACCAGAGATGCAAGGAAGTTTCAACATACCTAAATCAGTAAACATCATAAAGCACATAAATGGACTGAAAGACAAAAAAGCAAATGGTCATCTCAATTGAAGTGGAAAAGGACTTCACAAAATTCAGCATGCCTTCATGTTTAAAGTCCTGGAGGTAATTTGACTGTAGGAAGCATTCCTGAACACAATTAAAGGTACATACAATAAACCCACAGCCAGCATTATCATAAATGGGGAAAAACTAGAAGCATCCCCCCCTTAAACTCATGAACCAGGCAAGTTTGTCCCATCCACACTTCTTTTCAATAAAGTTCTTGAAATGCTCGTGAGAGCAATAAGACAATAATAGGAACTTAGAGGAATATTAATTTGAAAAGGAGAAGTCAGACTATCCCTTTATGCAGATGACATGAATAGTTTAACAAGGGGACTCCAAAAACTCCTACAGAAAACTGCTAGAAATTGTCAAAAGATTCAGGAAACTGGTGGGAAACAAAATTAACTTAGAAAAATAGGTAGTCATTCTTTATGCCAATATCAAGAAATTGGAGAAGATTTTCCTATTATTTCCCTTAATATCGTTCATATTCTTCATCTCTTTCACTCTCACCTACATTTTGTTCTCTTATGTTTCCAATGTACTATCAGATCTGTTCAAGTTCTTATTTTCATATGCTTTGCTTTCATTTTTAGTTTTATTCTTTTCCAAATATGCTTGGTACCTTTATTATATAATAACTTTTCATATTTTAAATTCATTTATCTTTAAATATGCATATAACATGATCATTTTGTATTCCATAACTGATAGGTCCAGTATCTAAATCTCTGCAGGGTCTGTTCTACTATTTGTAATTCTCAATGTTCTGTGAAATACTTTGTCTTCTCAAACTTCGTGCTCTTTGATAATGTAAACTACTAATTCTTGGAGCTTTATCTTAGGAATTAAAAGTGATTCTCCAACAATCATGTCTTTCTGACAGGCACAAAGAAACACCAGCATTTCTAGATAATTTTCAAATAAGTTACCAGGCTCAGTCATTTCTGACTCTTCTAATAATATGAGTGTAGAATGAAAATCCTTATAGAAACTAGCTTGATTTTATGAAAATTTCAGTGTTAGACCCCTAAAATAGTGCTAGGGAATGAGACATAAATTTCCTTTTTCTTTTTCTTTTTGGACAGGGTCAAATTTACCCTAGACTTGTAGTTGAACTCACTATGTAGCCAAGGCTATTCTTGAACTCGTGAGCCTCTTTCCTTTGTTCATCTTCTAAGTAATAGCATTACAGACAAGAGCTATGTTGGTGGTTTGAATGAGTGTCCCCCATAGGCTGTAAGTATTCAGACATTTGTCTCCAGTTGGTGGCACTGTGTTTGGAGGTCTTAGAAGGTGTGGCCGTGCTAGAGGAAGTCTGTTATTGGGGGCAGGCTTACTCAGTTTAACAAGCTTCGTGGTCTCCAGTTGCTCTCTCTCTGCTTCCTGTGCTCTTTGCAAGATGTGACCCTCGGCTTGCTGCTCCAGCTCCAGCCACCATGCCTCCTGCCACAATGGACTCTAATTCCCTGGAAACGTCAATCGTAAGCTCAAATAAACTCTTCCTTTTATAAGTTCCTTGGTCATGGTGCTTTATTACAGCAACAGAAAAGTGAGTAATACAGTTAATTGGTACCAGGAGTGGGGTGTTCTTCTTGGTGAAGAACCTGACCATGTGGATGTTTGGAGAAATGTGGAAGACTTTGGAACTTTGGGCTAGAAAAGCTGTTGACTACTGTAATCAGAGCTTAATGGGCCAATCTAGTAGAAGCCTGGAAGAAAGCATGGCTGCAAAAGATGTGGTTCCAGAGGAAAATAAAGACTTAGACAGCAACTGGGATATTTTGATAAAGAGTCTGGCAGCAATTTGCCCACAGCACAAATGCTTGCCTGATGCTAAGTTGAAAAGCAATGGACTGATGTCTTTGGTGGAGGCTATTTCAAGACAGCCTAATGTAGAAAAGGTGGCGTGGCTTTTAATGGTGAATATTGTGCAGATCTACAGTGTAGAAGAGCAAATGGGGCAGAAGGAAATGCAGAATGTACAGTTTGTATCTGAAAACTGCACTAGGAAGATTAAAGGTGGGGCCAAGGCAGGTGAAGGAGAAGCTCCCTTTAATAAGGAGACTAAAATGATTAAGGAGAGGCCTGGAGATTTACAAGTAAACAAAAGAATCAGTACCTTCAGGGCAAGACCACACCTAGCTAATCCTCCATCTTTTAAAAGGAAAATACTGAAAGGGTTTTCTGATACAAGTTCAGGGCAGAGAAAAGGTGCAAATGTGGTTGAAATAGGCCAGGGTCCATCCCAAACTTGCAGCCAAACTCGGCAGTTTCATTTACGTGGTGCTGGCTTTAGAGGCATGAAGTTTGCAAGAGTGAAGGGGTCTTCAGTTCTTCCTCCACAGTTTCAGAGAGCTGCCAAGGTCAGACAGAATGCATCAGTTGTGTCCCTGCATAAGGAAGGCCCCGATAGGCCATTGCGTGAAGCTGTGAATGTGAAGTCTCATTGGCAGCAGAGACCCCAAGAAGATATTCGCGATGCCAGACCTGTGAGATATTTGCCAAGGAGAGCTGCATACAGGGAGTGGTACGAGCCTCAGAAAGAGATGTATGTTGCAAGCAAATCTGGAAGAGCTGAGCCATCTAAGCCCTTTGGAAGTCAAGTCCCAGCAGTCGCACATGGAGTTACTGGACTTGGTTTTTGCCCTGCTGGTTTTCAGTCTTGTTTTGGTCCGGTATTTCCTCACTATGCCTCTATTCCTCCCTTTTGGAATGGGAATGTGTATTCGGTTCCACTGTACATTGGGAGTATGTAATTTGTCTTTTGATTTTACAGGAGCTTACAGTTTAGGAGATTGGCCTGAGTCTCAGAAGAGACTTTGGACTGCAGACTTTTGAATGGCATTGAAACTGGTTAAGACTATGGGGACTTTTAAGGTTGGACTAAATGCATTTTGCACTTTATATGGTCAGGAGCCTATGGGGGCCAGGGAGTGGAATGTGATGGTTTGAATGAGTGTCCCCCATAGGCTGTAAGTATTCAGACATTTGTCTCCAGTTGGTGGCACTGTTTTTGGAGGTCTTAGAAGGTGTGGCTGTGCTAGAGGAAGTACGTTATTGGGGGCAGGCTTAGTGAGTTTAACAAGCCTCGTGGTCTCCAGTTGCTCTCTTTCTGCTTCCTGGGCTGTTTGCGAGATGTGACCCTCAGCTTGCTGCTCCAGATCCAGCTGCTATGGCTCCTGCCACAATGGACTCTAATTCCCTGGAACCGTCAATCATAAGCTCAAATAAGCTCTTCCTTTTATAAGTTCCTTGGTCATGGTGCTTTATCACAGCAACAGAAAAATAACTAATACAAGCTACCACCCCCGGCTTGAGATGCAGTCTTTTTGTTTCTGGTTCATTGATTTTCAACCTACTCATACCTGTGAATATGATCTTTTAGTGCACTATCTTTATGAATGTTAATGCAACCAAGTGATCCCTGAAATAAACAGAGTAGGACTTTTATTGTTATTTACCATGCCTCAAAAAATTGAAAAAAGCAAAATTACCAAAACATAAAACAGGAGTTTCTATTCATTCAGTTGAGAAGATGCCTTTAAAGTGAGAGCTTCCTTTAGTCCTTGCTTATATTTCTAGTCCTTGCTTACATTTCCCTGTAGCCATGGGTACACTAAAAGGATGTTCTTTAAAAAATACTTAACTAGTGTCATCTGAAATATATTCATCTGGTGGTCCTTTAATCATGTGTGTGCCGCAATCCATGAAAAGAAAGTTGTTCTTTCTTCCTGTTGTAGGGCTCGAAGATTCACAATGCTGGTAAGCCCTGCAGCTGTTTCTGGACCAGCCAGCTAACAGTCATTAGGCTTAAGCCACTAGTAGGAGGTGGAGGGAATGGTGAGAATTCACCCAGAGAGAAAAGAAAGAGATGATCTCGGAAAGAGAGACCGGGAGAAAACTCACTTTATTTATTGATGCCAAATAATGTATTTATATACTAAAGCTACTGTTCTCTGGGCAAGGAAGTGGGGGCAGTGTGAATGAGGAGGAGGGAAGTGGGAGCCATCTTGGCTTCAACCGGGGCAGCAGAGCTCCTGGTTGTGTTTATAGTAAACTGGAGGTGAGACATTTCCTCTATACATCAAAGGAAATGTCTTCAGGGTCTGACATTTTGCTGAAATAGGCAAGGCAGGTAATACTGCATTATCCCAACTTCACGAAGCTGTGAGACAACCAACGGAGATTATCAGATAACTCACAGAAGCACCCAGGACAAAGCTTTTTGCAGATCCCTGCCTCAAGGCAGATAGATTCTCATTCCCACAGGTCTTCCTTTGATTTTTATTAAAATGGAACAGCATTGTTTTTTATTAAAATGCAGCAGCATTGCCACTGTCTTCAAGAGGATTCTCAGGGATGGCCTGATATTGGACAGTCTGGTCTGTGACTTCAGGGAGAGTATTGATTTGGTTTTTGATAAACTGGAGAACACAGGGTACGATTGTCAGGAGAACTCCTAGAGTGAAAATGGGTCCCAGCAAAGGAAGCAACCAGGCAGTCAGGGGGTTGGAAAACCATGGGACAGAAGCTTGTGGGGAGTACATTACACGGAGTTCTTTCCTGAGGTCCTTTAGGGCTTTTACATTTTGTTCATCTACACCAGATTCATTAACATAAAACCAACATTTGTCCCCCAGGAACACTCAGGTTCCCCCATTTTTGGCAGTCAGTAAGTCCAAGGTTTGCCAGTTCTGCATCACCACCTTGGTTAGAGAAGTTATCTGTCTCTGGAGCGATTGAAGGCTGTTCGTCCTGGATGCCATCACCTCATCAAGTTTATTTTGGAAGTCTGCTTCCATGCTATAACCTTTGCGAGTGAAAGAATGATGCCTAAGCTGACCAGGAGCAGAACAAAGATCTCTCCCTTTTGATTGTCTGGGTCCGGGAGCAGCATCCAAGCAAGTTCCTCCTTTTCATAAAGGAAAAGCTGTGGAGTAATAATAACAGGCAAGCAAATTCCAGAACCAGTAGCATTTGCACAGATGGAGGCGGCACCCTCACACCAGAGAAAGAATGGAGATTTGACACACCGGGTTTTGTCGAAGGGAATATTTCTGAGGCACCTAGAGTCTGGGGCTGTGGCAGCTCTCATTATAAACAAATAGGAAGAGTCATGAGTTGTCAAAGAGGGAAATGCCATGAAATACTGGCCCTGTCTCTGTGGGGGCAGATTCCTGCAGAGAGGTGTTAGAAGGAATGGCAATGAGAATGCATGTGAGAGATGCACAGAAAAATCATTGGGAGACATTAGGGTGGGTGGTGTAGTTAAGAAGGTCTCTGGAATATTTAATATACTGAGGCCATGTTACAGTAGACTTCAACATTCCTTCCATTTTGGATTCCTATAATAAAATGTGGGATTGAGTGTGTGGTGGTTTGGATGAGTGTCCACCATAGGCTTTAAGTATTCAGACACTTTGTCTCCAGTTGCTGGCACTGTTCTTGGAGGTCTTAGAAAGTGTGGCCGTGCTGGAGGAAGTATGTCACTGGGGGCGAGCTTAGTGAGTTTAACAAGCCTTGCAGTCTCCAGCCTCCACTCTCTCTGCTTCCTGTGCTCACTGCGAGATATGACACTCAGCTTGCTGCTCCAGCCCCGGCCACCATGCTTCCCGCCACAATGGACTGATTCCCTGGAATCGTCAATCATAAACTCAAATAAACTCTTCCTTCTATAAGTTCCCTTGCTCATGGTGGTTTTGTCACAGCAACAGTAAAGTGACTAATACAGAGTGAGAATGGGTTGAGGGGCTAGAACAAGCTGGTGAGAGATCTGAATATCTGCCACAGGGTATCTGGTGTTATTGTAAGAGTAGAGTTTTCCCTGCACTCTAGCCCTCCAGCAGTCACTCCACTGGTCCTGTATGTTAAATTCAAACCATTTATTTCAGATTCATAACAGGCTCCCTGGGCTGTGAACGTTCTCCAGCCTGCAAGACCAAAATCTGTAACTGCCATAAGTGTGGACTTCCTGTAAACATTGTCCTTTCTTAAGATGGGGGAAACTGGGTGCCTGGGTAGTTGGAGAACATAGGGATTGTGACTGCCTTGTGGCAGCCTTGTAAAGGACAGTCGCTGATTCTTATTACCTGGTTCCTTCCTTCTCAAGTTTCTCTGACAAAAAACCACCAGACATGGATCCAAGTCGGTGGTCTGTTAATGGGCTGGGCAGAGGCCGAATTAGCTTGATCTATCATTAGAGCAGCTAAAAGGATGACAGACAAGGATGCCAAGTGGGGGGTCACATGGAATTTACAGAAGTGAGGATATAGTCAAGTTTCTTCCATGTTATGTCATTTGGGTCTGGGAATGTCTGTCCTCTTTCTCCTCTTCTTTCCATATACAAGGGACAGGAGTGTGACCTTTTTGGTCAGTGGGGAGGAATCTGACATTTATAGCTGGAATCCAAATGGGTCTCAGACAATCCTGTGGGAAGGTGCAAGGGAAGCCCCTCCCTATTGTTAACAGTGGATCAGGTCCTTTCCATGGACTGTCTAGGTGGTCCTTCCACCTGACAAATATTTGAGTGACTGTGCTTGGTGTCTGCCAATGTTTGATTATGGCTGGACATTTTGAGTCCCTGTAAATGTTAAAGAGGTTGAGAGTTGCCAGTGCCATGGACAGCTGGATGTTAGGAGGGTATTTACCCTCCTTTTGTTTTAATAATTGATTTTTTAGGACCTGATGGGTCCGTTCTATGATGCCCTGCCCCTGTGGGTTATGAGGGATACCTGTATGATGTGTAATATTCCATAACTGACAAAATGATTTGAAGTAAGAGCTAGCAAACACTGGCTCATTGTCTATTTTAATCTGTTTAGGAAGGTGCATGATGGCAAAGGTAGAGAGGAGATGGGTAGTGAGGTTCTTAGCTCTCTGCCCCGTGTGGGCCAGTAGCCCAAACAAATTTAGAGTAGGTGTCCACAGTAACAAAGACATACTTCTGTTACCAAAGGAAGCTATGTGTGTGTCCTAGTTTGTCTTCCATTGCTGTGACAAAACACTCTGACTGACACCAACTTGGGGAGGAAAGGGTTTATTCAGCTTACATCTCCTGGGTCACAGTTCATCTCTCAGGGAGCCCAAGGCAGGAACTCAGGGCAGGAACCTGGAGGCAGGAGCTGAAGCACAAGCCATGGAGGAATGCTGTTCACTGGCTTGCTCCCCTGGCTCATACCCAGCCCGCCTTCTTATATGGTACACAACAACCTACCCAGGGTGGCAATACTCATTGTGGGCTGGGCCTTCCCACATTGCCTGACAATCAAGACAATACTCCACATACGTGGCCACAGGCTAATTCAATGGAGCCAATTCCCTAATTGAGGCTCCCTCAACCCAGGTGTGTCAAGTTGGCACTAAAGCTATCTAGCACAGTGTGTAACATCAGTTTGCCAGAGGGCCTTAGCTTTTAATCCCCTGGGGTTAGTTCCCAGAACCTGTGATGCAGGTCTTTATACTAAAGAAGAACAGGTGGAACAACTCCTAAGAATTCCCTGAAGTTAGGCAGAGGAAACTCCAGGAAAGCGGGCGTGGAGACCTCTTAGTTTAGTATGGGTGGCGGAGTGGAAATTTTCTGCTTCAGAGAGAGATAGGACATAGATCCCTGTAGAGGTGACTCGGTCTGCAAGAGAGTTGCCTTCAGAAAGAGGCCCTGGCAGGAGGCTTGTGCACAGATATGCTGTATGAAGAGATGTTGGGTCATTTTCTGTAAGAGGGATGAGACGGCAAAGAGGAGGGGGGAGAGAGGGTTCCCGTCTAATCAGACAAAGGATCTGGATAACCAGGGCAGCAGATTAACCACTAAGAGGCCAGTTGGTTTTTTTGAGAACTAGATAAACAGCATAGAGTTCTCTGTACTGTGAGGAATGGTCAGGGAGCAGGTGAAACAGGATTTGAGGGGCTTGATCTAGGTTATCATAAATTACGGCTGCAGCTCCTCATTTCCCTCTGTCTGTGAAAACAGACGCAGCCTACTTTATAGGTGAATCTTGGAAAAGACAGGGAGAGAGCCAGTTTAACAATGGGAGAGTAGAGACCCATCTGTCATTAGGGTAGTGGTTTTCAATTTGTCCTGGAAATCCCATGAGGCTCACAGCTATATGAACATGATTTCACATCAGCCACTGGATATCCGGGAGGGAAAAGGGTGTCACTATGACATCAGGCTCCTTCCCCAATGTTTGTAAGGAGCACTCCCTCCTGCTACTTATCATGGTGGCTAAAGAATCAATTTCGGTTAACAATTGGGCATTTCCCCCTCTGGTTGTGTGCAGCCACTCTATAACTGCCATGGATTGGTAAAGAGCTCCTAATAGTGTAGGGGTTGTGTTAAAAATAAGCAACTGTACAGGAATGGAGGGTGTAAAATGTGCTAAAGCAATGCTCTGGGGAGCTTGGTTGACCTTAGCAAGAGCTTCTGAGGCCTCTGATGTGAGCTTTTGCTTGGAAGCTGGGTTCCTGTCTCCTTGCAAAAGATCAAAGAGAGGTGGTAGCATTGTCATCGGAATAGACAGCCATGGGCAAAGTCAGTTAAGATTTCCTAGGAAGGGCTAGAAGGGTACTAGGGTGAGCATAGGAGGAAAGGAGAGTACAGGTTTGAGTGGCCTCACTACCGTGAGGGAAATTTCAGTGCCTAGGAAACGAATGGGAGGAATCATTTGAAACTTATTATGGGCTATTTTGAATCCAAAAGACTCTAGGGATGGTACGTGCCTGTCCCTTAAAGTTGCCAGGTCAGTTGATAAGTTGTCCCAAACTAAAACATCATCCATATAGTGGAAGACCTGAAGACCTTGTTCCCTGTGGGGCTTAAGGGCTGCTGCCACTGCCTCTTGGCAGAGCGTTGGGATGTTGGCCAGGCCTTGTGGCAGAACAGTACACTCATAACGAGGAGCTGGACCTGAGTTGTTAATGGCAGAGATTGAGAAAGTGAAGTGCTTACTATCCTCAGCATGGAGGGGAATTGAAAAGAAGCAGTCCTTGACATCTAAATCTAGCAGATGGGTGTTAGATGGGATAGCAGAGGCAAGGGGGAGACCCCTTTGCAGAGATCCCCAAATGTGATGTGCATAGTTTTGTTAATGGTGCACAGGTCTTGTAAGAGATGACTTCCCCTTGTTGCCTTCTTTATGCCAAACACAGGGGTGTTCCAGGGACTGCAAGATGGAAGGATATGACCCAATGAAAATTGTTCTTTTACTAAGTCTTGTAAAGCTCTTAACTTCTCCCTTTGTAAGTGTCACAGCTCAATCCAGACTGGATCATCTGACTTGAGGTCCAGATGGGGGGAGCATACTCTGCAGTGACCCTCAGGATTGGGGGTGGTTCTTGCTAAGATGATGGAGGTGTTTTCCCCAGTTAAATGGCCTGTCTTGCCATGGTTGGTCTCATTCAGAGTGGCAATAACCACATCCAAAGCTTCCAAAAGATCTCGCCCTAGCAGATTGATATTAGTAGGTGCTATTAATAGGCGAATCTGACACGTTTCCATCAGGGTCCTCCCAGGAGTAAACAATTTTAGTGATGTAGGACTGTGAAGGTCCTCCAATTCCTAGAATTGGCCCTGGAAGTAAGGGCCAGTCAGAGTGGATTTCTTGTTGTTTTAAAATGGTTCTGTCTGCCCCTGTACCTATCAAACATTTAAAGGGCCTCCCCCCGATTTTAATCATTAGAGCAGGATGTGAGCCTTCTAAAATGGACATAGCCCAAATGGTATTTAATTTCTCTCCCCCTTTCTTCCCTGGCCTAGGGGCCACACGCTTAAAAGTTTAAAGTTGGCAATCTTTTGCCATCTTTATCATACATTGTGTGGCAATTTTTACTCCAGTGATAAACTTTTTTACAGCGGGGTAGAGAACACATGTGGGTGGTGCACTGTCTTTTCCAATATTCTCAGCCTCTACATTTGAAATATTTTTCATTTGTGCTGACAGCAGCTGCAAAGGCTTGAGCTAGATAATTATCTTTGTGGGAGGGCTTGCCCATATCTTGAGTTGTTAATATGCATCTTGCCATAATGGTCATCTTTTAGACCCTGACATGCTTGCTTGCATTCAGAAGTCATTACTTCCCAGACAATGCTCTTAATGAGCATTTCCCTATCTATAAGGGTGGGAATTTTTCTCTCGAGGCTGATTTTAGTTCTTAAGATAAAATCAGAAAGGGATTCCTTGGGTTTTTGCCTTGGAAATAATAAAGAGGAACTCACCTGGGATTCAGTAGGTGGTGTAATCAAATCCCAGGCTTGTAGGGCACAAAGGCAGACCTGGCCAAAGTACCCTGGGGCCATCCCAGCCTGCTGTGACCCTACTCTAAAATCTTCTTTCCCCCAAAAAATAACTCTGAACCCTCCGAAATTCTCACTCATGAGAAAAAGAGGGGCTGAGAGAGGCAGCCCAAGAAAATACCTTTTTTTCCTTCTGCTTCCTGTGGGAAGTCAAACTCCACATCTTGGTGCCAGCTGTAGTCTGAAATATATTCTTCTTGTGGTCCTTTAATCACATGTGTGCCACAATCCGTGAGATGTTCTTCCTTCCTGTTGTAAGGCTCACAGCTTCATGAAGCTGCCAAGCCCTGGAGCTGTTTCTGGACCAGCCAGCTAACAGTCCTTAAGCTTAAGCCACTAGTTGGAGGGGGAGGGAATGGTGATAAGTCACCTGGAGAGAAAAGAAAGACACAGACTTGCAAAGAGGGACCTGGAGAAAACTAACTCGATTTATTGATGCCAATAATGTGTTTATATATTAAAGCTACTGTTCTTTGAGCAAGTGGTGGCAGAAGGGAATGAATGAAGAGAAGGAAAGTTTGAGTCTTCTTGTCTTCTACTGTGGCAGCAGAGCTCCCGGTTGTGTGTATAGTAAACTGGTGGTGTGACATTTGCATCAAAGGAAAGGTCTTCAGAGTCTGGGACTTTGCTGAAATAGGCAAGGCAGGAGATACTACATGATCCAAACTTCACGGAGCTGTGAGACAACCAACAGAGATTATTAGGTAACTCACAGAAGCACATGGGGCAAAGTTTTTTGCAAGATTCCTGCCTCAAGCCAGACAAAGTCTCATTCCCACAATCTAGTACATTCATCTGTCTCCAAAGCAAAAGCTGACTAGGGAAATTGGCTTGGCATGGTGCCAGATGAATATGTGGTTCAAGTTTAAGGAACACTCTTTTTTTTTTTTGGTCTTTTTGAGACAGAGTCTCACTGTAGCTCCAGCTGTCCTGGAACTCCTTCTGTAAACCAGGCTGGCCTTGAACTCACAAAGATCTGCCTGCCTCTGCCTCCCGAGTGCTAGGATTAAAGGCGTGCACCACACCCTGCAAGAAACACTCTTATGTCCCTGTAGCATCATGGGTTTATAGCTGGATTTTCTATTCTGTTCTATCAAATTAAAGTCCATTTTTGTTTTAGTCTTACATTTTTTTTGTTATTATGGCCCTATACTATTTCTTGAAATCAAGTATGGGGATGCTTAGGATTGCTGTTGGTAACCTGTCTTTTGTGCTTCCATGTGAAACAGCAGTCTTGGATTCAGGTGTATATTGAACTGGTGAAGGCCAATCTGCTTAGCACATTAAGCAATGCTATACTACAGGGCACACCCTGCCACAAGATGCTAGCCTGTGCAATTGGTACCATGAGCCTACTTGTTTTTGTGCAAAATCCCTTTCTGAGTACACTCCACCAGCTGGGGTCTTGCATGATTGTGTGTTGGTTTAGGATTGGCCACTGGGAGGTGATGTCCTGCAATGTAGTTTCTGCCCGACCCAAACTTATATAAGCTAATTGTTGCAAAGAATGAACATATTAGCACCCTCTGATGTGATTCCCAGGATGTTACTGAAGTAATTCTGCAT
Source organism: Rhizomys pruinosus (assembly GCA_009823505.1). Taxonomy (NCBI): domain Eukaryota; kingdom Metazoa; phylum Chordata; class Mammalia; order Rodentia; family Spalacidae; genus Rhizomys; species Rhizomys pruinosus. The sequence goes on from VZQC01003549.1 coordinate 1,499,364, forward strand.
GTGGCCTCTTCAGCCTGTTCCATTGCGGGACTGAAACACTTGCAGTTCTAATGGACTTTAAAATTGGGATAGAGAATATGACCAAAGTACATTATACACATTTATGAAAAATAAAATAAAGTTCATGACATGAAATGGAAAAAGAACGTGAGGGAAATGTGTATATTTGATATTACTGACTCTCTGAGAAGACCCACAGAGCAATTATGCCTGTTTATACATAGAAAAACAGAATAACCAAAAGGTAGCGACACATTCAAGTTCAGGAAGGTACAGGAGGCCTTAAGCAGTACAGCCAACAGAGCCCTAAAATACATGGTTTTCATGGCATTCAAGATGTTCAAAAGCATTTATTCACATGGAAAATATGTCAGCAAAGATCTGAATCATATGTTAATGAGTATTTTGGACATTCTCTATCCTATAAAATCAAGTTATGAATAAAAGGCACATGGAATTTATGAAATACTTACCTCTTTGTTCTCTTCACTCAGCTTGGATATAGACCTTTACATGTAGTGCTTTAATATAAAAGGAAAAAATTGAGATTATCAGAAGAAAGTGAAAGAATTAAACATTTCTAGATTGTTGATGGGAACTCTGTGAGTTTAAGGCCAACCTGGTCTATATATTGGGTTCCAGGATACCTAGAGCTACAGAGGGACCCTGTCTCCAAAAGACCAAAGAAAGAGTAAATGTTTGCAGTCAGCAAGGAAAATTTTAAGGCCATTCCTCAAAGCAAACACACAATTGCCAGTATTTCTAAATTGAGTCAAGTACTTAAAAGAAATCTATGTTGGGTCTTGAATAGATTTTTTTGTAGCCAGGTTGATGGCCTTATTCCCCATTTACAAATTTGGAAGAAATCTGGATATCCATACATGGATAAATTTATAAATGAAAAATATTCTACACATAAAATTCAGAGGAATGAGATTATGACATTATAACTCATGAACCTTAAAGGTGTGATAAGATGCATGAAATTATGCAATCTTAAAAGGCTGAGATCTACAGTGACTGTGGGGATTCCTAGGCCCAGTTCTTGCCCCTGGCAGTGGTGAGCTGAAGCCAAAAGCTGCTGGAGGTGGTAACGTGGGAGGAACTCACTTGCACAGAGTTCCCTGGAAAGGCTCAGGCTGCTCAGCCTCTGTTTATCATAAAGGATTTCCTCAGGCACTCATCATGCAGGTTCTTTTAGTAAAAGCTTTTTTATTAAAGCATGAAGGCATTAGAGCAATAGAGAGATAGAGAAAATGATGATGGATAGTATCTATGATGTCTAGTTCATGATGGCTTGTTCGTGATGGCTGCTACTCTTTTCTTTGTACAGGCTCAGTATCTGAAAAACATGTGTCTGAAAATCTTAAAACTGAGGAATAACTAGTTTACAGAACATGCTTCCATCAAAGAAGTGAGGGGAAAACACGCGTTTAGGATGAATAACTTTGTAAAACTTCCGAGAGAGGGTCTAAAATCACTTAACAATAATACGTGAAAAGGTTAAAAGCAAAAAAAAAAAAAAGGTTAAAAGCAAATAGAACAATCTTGACACTCATGTGTGACAGGTGGAGGCTTCTCCCTGGAAGCTTAATCTACAGATCAAAAAAATTCAAGGACCTGCAGAATTCCCAAATGGTGATAGAAAGAATAGGGGTGTGAAATGAGTTTTTTTTTTTTAAAAGTAGTTCTGTGTCTTCAGAATACATCATACATATACTCATATTATATATATATATATATATATATATAAAACATTTTCCATACATATTTTCTCAGTTCATTTACATTCATTTCCGTTTTTATGACTCCTCTGCCTCACGTGAGTTCATGCATTCTTCCATATATAAATTGCATCATTTTGAGTCTTTCAGAAGTTTTTTCAAAGCAGAGGACTATTGTTTTGGGAGAACATCTCTGGCTATGCTGTTCTTTTTTCCAGTTCTTTTGTTTTTTTTTTTATTATTTTTTATATATATATATATATATTATAATATATATTATACATATACTATATAATTATATCACTGAAAAACAAACATATGTAATTTCCCAATCATATTTCAGGATTCACAATTTTCCCTTTTAATTTAATCTTACATTAAAATATGCATACATACCTCCACCCATATACCAAGATTCCAAATTCTGAAGATTAATGGTAGAGCTAATTCTAAAATCTGTTAATGCATTCACATTATAAGAGCACAATAGTTTTCAGGTAAAGAGGAATATAACATTAAAGTTACTCAGCTTGCCTTATAACTAGGTACCTGGTGCTTGCATCCACAGATGTGGGATACCATTCATCATTTGTTTTATTTTTGGTTTTTTTTTTTCATTGTGTTACTTTACTTAACATAATATCTCCTAATTCTATCCATTTACCTGCAAAGACGCCCCTGTCCCTGTCTGATCAGAGCTGCAAGCTTGAATATTTTATCCTGGATTACAGCAAGTGACAGACTGCATGTTGATTGCCAAGGGTTGATCATTCAGTTCAGAGAGTTTCAGAAGTGGAAGACACGATGTACAAGTCTTGTTTATGGATATAATACCATTGAAATATACACTTCAAAATTGGTTCCATGGTCAATTTTATATTCCATGTATTTTACCATGAGAAATCATATTAGAGGAAATGAAGATGATCTATGAAGAGCAAAAACGTGTACAACTTTTTAAAGCAAGGACACCCAGGTAGGAACTGGGTGCCTCAGCGAGCTGATTGTTGATCCTTTGGTCCTGCTGTCTTTGGATTGATTGGCCTTCTGTGGCTGTGAGGTGGTAAGTTCCCCCAGCTGGGATTAAAGGTGTGGTCTTTGGCTTGATGGGATCTAGTGGCTTTTGGGGGTGGAGTTATCCCCCAGCGGTATTAAAGGTAGGTTCGTGTGACTCTTGAATCTGGATCTCCTGAGCCCAGCGGAAGTACCGGGGTGCGGGCTGAAGGGCCCCCCCCGCAACTGAGATTAAGAAGAAGCATTTGAAGGAGGCAAGCAAAGCAGCCTTCAACACAGTGAAGAGCCATTTAGGACTCACATGGAATACAGGAAAGGAGAAGACCATATGCCAGGATCACGAAGAAGAGACAACACTGGAAAGGGGCAGGATAATCCCGTGCCAAGCTTTACCAACCCTATGGAAGACTCCTGGAGTGGGATCCCTCTGGGGATGGCCCTAGGACACAGACAATCAGAAACACAATTGGTAAGACATACTTAAAGAACTACAAGATCATAAGAACAAATTAATGAACTAAGAAAAGAGAATGAGGAACTCAAGAAGGACCGAGAGAGAGAGAGAGAGAGAGAGAGAGGAGAGAGAGAAGAGAGAGAGAATAACAAGCTCTGGAAGGAAGTAGAACACTGAAAAAGATCCCATGCTGAAAAGAAAAAGAAACTAAACAGAACACAAGAAGATTAGAAGAAGGATCGAGAAGCTCCAAAAGAAGTAGAAATACTAAAGAAATCAGAAGAGGAAATGAAAAAGGAAATCAAACACACTCATCCATTCAAGAGGAAAGGAATGAAAAAGCCTCTTGAAGCAGAATGGGGAAAGCAGAACAAAGAATATCAGACTGGACGATAACACAGAACAACTAAAAACCTCAAGGAGGTGTTGAAAAATTTAAAATACAAAAAATGGAACAACCATGAGCTGTGGACACTACTGAAAAAATCAAACCTCTGCTATCGTAGGAATATGAGGAGGAGAAGATCCACAGAGAATGGTTATCCAATCTTCAACAGAAAATAGATAGATGAAACTCCCCAACTAAAAAGGGCAAACAAACAAGTAAAGAAGCACATAGAACCAAAATCAGACAAGATCAGAAAAGAATTTCTCCATGCAAATCATAGTTAAATGCAGACACCCAAACAAAGAAAATCCTCAAACACAGAGAAAAACAAGTGACTATAAGGGAACGATCAGAATTACAACGGATATCTAATGCAAACTAAATGAAGCAAGAAGAACCTGGGCAAAGTCATTCCCATGTAAGGACGAATAGATGCCAACCCGTTACTTCTCGCAGCAAAAATGTCAATTATAGTTGAAGGAGAGACGAAAATCTTCCATACATAAAACAACTTGAAAGAATACTGTCGCGGACCAACCTTCAGGGAATAACTTGAAGCAATTCAAAGAACATAAGAGGGGACAACATCCCCAGGACCCTAGAAGAGAGAAATCAATAAAAGCATTACTGAGAGAGTAGAAACCTAAATCCAAAACTGCAGATGGATAAAGGCAAAAGGAAGCAACCAAATTATCACTCATAACCTTAAATTGCTAATTAGACTAAATTCCCAATCAAGAGACGACATAACTGGGAGACTGGATTAAGGAAGAAAAATCCATCAATATCTGTCTACAAGAAACACATCATCTTCATAGACATGCACCATCCCCTTAAAGTGAGGGATTGAAAAAAATATTCAAGCAATGGTACCAAAAAAAGCAGATGTTGCTATTTTATATCGGACAAAATAACTTCAAAGAAAGAATCAGAAGAGACAAGAAGGCCATTACATTTCATCAAATGGAACATCCAACACAAGATTTCACGAATTATGAATATATATCACCAAATTCTGTGCACCAACATTTATAAAGACAGTTCTCCAGGACAAAAGTCACAGACTAAACCCATACACTCATAGTGGGAGATTTCAATACGCCACTGAGTCCTTTGGATAGTCAACAGGACAAAAAATAAACAGAGAGACATCTCGACATGAACTAATGCAATACACCAAAATGACTCATAGACCTCTACCAACAAATTCCACTCCTAATACCAGGAATACACTTTCTACTTCCATGCACCCCCCGGAACATTCTCCAAAAACGACCACATACTGGGACAAGAAGAAACCTCTACAATACAAGTTGATAATGTTCATGGCAATCCTGTCAGACCACGTGCACAAGCTCAACATCAACAAGCAACTCCCATCAGAAACATGAGACTAAAAACCCAACTATTAATAACATAGAACAAAATCGTCAACAAAATGAAATAAAAAATAAAAGAAGAAATAAAACATTCCTGGAATCTGAATGACAATGACAATACAACACACAACTTACCGGGAATCCTTAAAAGCAGTTCTAAGAGGGGAAAGTTTTAGCCCTGGGTGCCTACATTAGAAAAACGAAAGAGCACAAGTGATGATACAACACTACGCTAAGACACTTGAGAGGCAACAACAGATTGAACCCTAAAGCAACGGACAAGGAAGAAATAACAAAAATCAGAGCAGAAATCAATGAAATAGAAACAAAGAAAACAATATAAAAAAATAATAAGCCAAAGTTTGTTTCTTTGAAAGAATAAACAGATAGACAGACCTCCTAGCCCAGTTAACCAAAAGAAAGAAGGAACACTCAAATCAATATAATCCGTGATGAAAAAGGGAAATATCACCACGGGGGACCAGGAAAAGATAAGAAAATTATATGGGAATAGTACAAGAACCTATAATTTACCAAGTTTAAAACCTAGAAGAAATGATGAATATCTGAAATCCCTGGGATCACCAAGCTCGGCCAAGAAGAGACGAGCAGCTTAAACAGAACCCATAACATAGGAAGAAATAGAGGAATGAGTAAAGAAGCCGCCCAACTAAAAAAAGAGCCCAGGCCCAGAACGGTTTCACAGCAGAATTATATAAAAAATGTCAAAAAAGACGTACAACCATTATTATTCAAAAGGATAGAATCAGAGGGAGTTCTCCCAAATGCTTCTATGAAGCCAGCATCACTCTATTACCAAAAAGCAAGATCCAATGAAAAGAGGGAATTAAGACCCAACGCCCTATGAACACAAATGCCAAATTCTAAACGAATTAACTGGCAAATCGCATACAGACAACATCAAGAAGCTCATCCATCATGAACCAGTTGGATTTGTATACCAGAGATGCAGGATGGTTCACAACATACAACAATCAATAAACATCATCAAACACATAACGGAATCAAAGACAACACACCATCAATCTCAATTGATGCTGAAAAAGCCTTTGACAAAATCCAGCATCACTTCATGGCTAAAGTCCTAAAGGAATGGGATTGGAGGGATCATACCTCAATATAATCAAGCCCAGATACAGGAAACCCACAAGCCAATATCATCCTAATGGGGAAATGACAGAAATATTTCCTTTAAAGGTAGGAACTCGGCAAGGCGTCCCCCTGTCACCACTCCTCTTCATATAGTCTTGAAACACTTGCTAGAGAAAAAAGGCAAGAAAAGAGTTTGAAATTAAAGGAGTACTAAGGAAAAGAGTAAAGTCAAACTATCCCTATTGCTGATGATATGATTGTGTACTACTTAATGGATGCTAAAAACGCCACCATAAAACTCCTAAAAGATTTTAACAAGCTTTCAGCAAACTATGGCAGGAATAGAAAATTAACCTAAAAAAATCGGTGGCCTTTATTTACACCAACACAAGCAACTGGAGAAGAATCAAAGAGACCTTCCCACTCACAATAAGCCTCAAAATAATAAATACCTAGGACAAACCTAACCAAAGACACCAAAGACCTCTACAAAAAAGGCAACAAAAATTTTAAACACTTAAAGAAAAATTGAAAGAAGACCTCAGAAGATTGAAAACCTCCCATGCTCATGGATTGGAAAATTAACATTGTAAAAATTGTCCATTTTACCAAAAACGCTTGTATAGTTTAACGCAATCCCAATAAAAAATCCCCAAGAGTTTTCTTCACAGGCGTGGAAACAAATGTTCTTAATTCATTTGGAAAAAAACAAAAGACCCAAATAGCACAAACAACCCTGAGTGAAAAGAGCTACAGAGGGGGGATCTCTAACCAGACTTCAAACTATACACAGGTCTGTAGTCATAAAAACAGGCCCTGGTACGGGCAGAAAAACAGACCTTTTGACCAAGAGGACAAAACAGAAGATCCCAAATCTGAGCACATACAATTTCAGCCATCTCATATTTGACAAGGGGCCAAAAGGACTCAATAGAGAAAAGAACAGAGCATCTTCAGTAATGTGTTGGCAAAACTGGATAACCACTTGTAGAGAATGAAATTATAAACCCCTACCTCTCGCCCTGTACAAAGTGAACTCCAGATGGATTAAAGTCCTCAACGGGAAACCCCAAACTCGGACTAAGGTGATAGAAGAAAATTGGCATGCAGAACTATAAGACAGAGGCCATATATGAAAAGACTTCCTAAAATCAGACATCAAGCTGCATAAAGAATTAAGGTCACAATTGACAAATGGACCTCAATCAAACTCAAAAGCTTCTGTACATCAAAAGAAACAATCAAGGAAGGAAGAGAAATCCCACAGAGTGGGAGAAACCTCCTGCAGATACATCTGGACAAAGCATTGATTCCAGAAGCTATATAAACTACTCAAAAACAAAGAAAAAAGAAACAAATGACCCACTCAATAGATGGAGCAAAGAACTGAACAGAGACTTCACAAGTGAGGAATTAGAGATGTCTGAGAAACACCTCAAGAACTGTTCAACATCACTAATCATTAAGGAAATGCAAATGAAAACCACTTTAAGATATCATCTTACTCCAATAAGACTGGCTAGGATCAAGAAAACAAATGATACCAAGTGCTGGAGAGGTTGTGGGGAAAGGGGAACACTCATCCACTGCTGGTGGGAATGTAAACTCGTACAGCCACTATGGAAAGCAGTGTGGAGAACCCTTGGAAGACTTGGAATGAACTTGCCACCCGACCCAGCCATACCACTCCTGGGCATGTACCCTCAAGACTTACGCCACCACAGAGATACATGCACGGCCATGTTTATTGCAGCTCTCTTCACAATAGCAAGGAGCTGGAACCAACCTAAATGCCCCTCAACCGACGAGTGGATAGAGAAAATGTGGTACATCTACACAATGGAGTTCTATGCAGCAGTAAAGAAAGACGACATCACGAGCTTTGCAGGAAAATGGCTGGAGCTAGAGGACATCATGCTGAGTGAAGTAACACAGTCCCAGATAAACAAACAACGAATGGTATCCCTCATCTGTGGATGCTAGTGCCAATTACCCAGTTGTAAGTATTTCTTGTGTAGGGCCCCCTGAACTTTTGTACAAAGCAGTTGGGCATAATACATATTGGAAACAACAACAACAACAACAACAACAACAACAGAAAGGACTGCATCAAAGATCTGACTGAAACAGTGAACTTCTGCTCAAAACAGTCAACTTCCCCATGGAGAATATTGAGAAAGACTAAGAGATGAAAAGCAGGTTTGGCAGAATGCATGACCTCTGGCGGGGTGGGGGAATGGGCAGGAACACGGGCCTAGATTTGTTAAAAATAAATAAATAAATAAATTCATGTGAAATAAAAATTAAAAAAAAAATAAAGAAAAAAAAATAGCAAGGACTCCCAGAGATATAGAAAAATAGTCAATTAGGATCTTATGTTACAACATAACCAAAATCTAATAGTCAATTTTATTAATATTTATATGTAATGAAATATGTGCATGTGGAGACATCCAGAACAAATACTGAGTTACTCATATTCCAAACAAATTAAGATTGGCTCGCCTAAAAATCCAAACAAGAAGTCTAATAAAAACATCTTGAAAAGACAGCAATGTTGGCGATGGCTCATTTTGGGGAACAATCCATCAGTGTTGAAGTGCTTCCTACAACCATCACATATTCAGATGAAAGTTATACAAAGTCAGTCTCAGTGACCTGAAGGATCTCTTCTAGGAAGTTCAACCGGTAGTCCCAGCTTACACTCAGAGAATAAGTTATTGTAAACATTCTTATGTTTCTATGACAACAAGGTCTTTCATTTTCTGAACAACGAAGACATTCCATGACACATATGTATAAAGGGTGAGATTGTCCAAGTTCCCCATGACTTGTTGAGAATTCTTTGAGATTTTGTTATTATTATTTTTATGAACACTTAGCCTTCCTATATGTAAGAGCACCATGTGCATTCAATGCCTTAGGAGGGCAGAAGAGTGAGTTGGATCCCCTGAAACTGGAGTTATGGATGATTATTCGCTACAGATAAATATCAAAAACTGAAGGCATCTCCAAATGCCCTCTGATGAACCAAAGGGGTCAGTTTGAAGAACAGTGCGTGAGATATGGTGATGACCCAAGTTCCAAGTGGAAGAAAACACTGGAATGAAATATTTACAGGAATGCAAGTTCATTAACAATCAGTACTCAATCAGACAAAAAAAGTATTCTTTATGCCTTCTATCCCACATCCATTTTATTTCAATGTTTACACTCAATACTTTGGTGTTAAGTTCTTTAATATTTTCTACCTTTTATAAGTCAAATAATAAATTCATATTTTCAGTTTCTACGCAGCTACTAAACATCTCCGCTTCCATGTTTGCATGTAAGAAAAGTCAGGCCATTTTCACCTGATATATTCAACACGTAGATATGTTTTCAATCCCCCAGACCTGCAGGGAAATTTCATGGTCCAACCATGAAAAAAAAAGGGGTTGACAGGTGCAGAATCAAGGGGCAGACCCTGAGAGTTGGGTGAATGAATGCAGAAGGCGAGTCCCATTTATTGGGGGCAAGGTTAGGGTTTATGTACTGTTTGCATTCCACTCTCCTCTTAGAGCAGTCATTGTGTCACCTTGTGATTGGCCTAGGTCTGTGACTCAGGTGTTTGTATGGTCACCTGCCTAGGGCAGGTTAGGTTGATGAGGAACAAGCTCTGTGTAGGTGCACTGCTTAATTCTCAGAGTACATGCTACTACATTTCCACACTTTGTATTTAATTTTGCATGAGGGGTGGACTGAGTGGGAGTTCAGGTGCTATGCCTGAACTTTGTTGGCCCCACCTCTGGCATTCTGAAATTTTGACTGTGCCTGCCTTAGATTGCTCTGGTTTGCAGGGTCTTACCCATCGATGACTAACCAGCCACTGAGGGAAGAGGCCAGGAGCGGTACAGTAGAGGGGAGAGAGATGCTCATTTCGGTGAATTGTAGACTGATGAGAGCCAGATGCAAATAACCTCATTGGGAGGGGTGCTTGCAGAGTCCCTATTGACCATTGCCAAGAGTACCTGGGCCATTGTTTTGTTGACCTGGCATTGGCTGTGGGTGAAGCAAAACAGACACCTGAAGAGAAAAAGGCAGAGAAGGGCCAGGAGGCAGAGGACTCCCCAGGTGTCCAATGTAGCAGGCTCAAAAATAAACTTTAGCTTAGACCACACCTGAGAAACAAAGCTAGTATCAAAGGCTATGACTTTGGGGCAGGTAGAGTTAAGGGATACAATTTGAGAACCAAGGGTCAAGGTGTACTTAATAATCTGTTGCGACCAGGGGCCTTTAATAATGTGACCAAGTTCATGATGTCAATGTCTAATATTGAGGACTTGATAGGAGGTCAGGCAGAATGAGGAAAACCTGGAGTTGCAACTCATTTCTCCCTCTTATTATGTGGCCTTCAAATCCTTGAAGGAAGTTCACAAGAATCAACCACAGTTGATGTTTCCATGATGGAATGATCTCTGCTAGGGGGGTTGTATTGGGTCCTTAGTACAATTATTTTAGTGGAATGTACCTACTGCTCAATAAATCTGACAGGTGAGTTAAGGATGCATGGGACGCCAGTCAGAGCAACCAGATCCAGGAAGTCCTTAGCTCTCAGCCGAGCAAGAAACACTCTCTTTTAGGAGTCTTGACCCTAAACTGCCTGGCCAATTTTTAGCTCCTACTTTTATCACATTACCCTCCGAGGAGGTTACCCCAATTGCCAAGAGGGAATCAGGGCACCAACCACTCTGACTTCTTCCATGCTGAAAATGTGTGTCAGGGGTGGTGACTGGGGTACCCCTGCTCAGTGGATTTATCTAAAAGACCTCCCAAAAGTATAGTTACAGAGAGAAAAAATCCTTGACCAGTGCCTGTGAAGGTGAGAGTTACTAGGGACATTTTCTAGGCAGGGAACCAGGAGAGGAATAGGGTCAATTAAATGTCCAAATTAAAAGTCCATTTGAATTTCATAACTAGGGGTTCCAAAGCATCCATTATTGGGCTTCTCCTTTTGTTCATTTGGCCATGATGTCTGTACTCAGGAAATATTGATAGTCACAGTGTGAGTTTTCCCTTAGGTAGTTGCTTAAATAGAAAGAGGAAACTTTATTATTTGGTAACAACAAATCTCATATAACTTTAAATGACTTAAAATCTAGTGTTTGGAGGCACAATATCTCACACTTTAAAGGAAATATGATTACTTTTCTCTTGGTTATACTTTCCTTTTGGGTGTTTAAGTCTATACAGTTAGCACAAGTTAACCAACTTTTGTTTTCTGAAGGTCAGTTGAGGATCTGGTCCTCAGGGGCCACTGAGGGGGGAGAGACCTCTGGCTCCTCTCAGCTTTTACCAGTTCCATCCACTGAAGGACAAAGTCAAGTCATGCAAGACCAGGATTCCCTTTTGAAGGATGAAGAGACGTTCCTCTTTATAGACTGGACACTGGTGAGAGTCTATTAGTGGATCTCCAACACCTCCCTGCTCAGGAGGACTGGTGTGACTCGCAATTGCAGGGCATTTCAGGAGATGCCCGTAGTTGACCTCAGGGGGCAAGAAACAATGTTGTTCCTTAAGTCCCTTGTCCGAATTGGTATGGGCATTATGTATGGTCGTTATCCATACAGAAAGGCTAAGTTACCCCAGTCTAATACTTTTAATTACTGTATAATATTTTAGATAAGACTTGGACAAAAGTTCAAGCAGCCTTGTATAATACTGACTGGAGGAAGGACTTAACACCATACAGTAAGCAGGCATAACCCACAAGATCAAATTGAACAATTTCAGGCTTATTTTAAATGTAAACTGTTCACTACAATTACCATAAACGGGAACAATCCTTTTCTTTCTCAGACCCTGTATCTTTATTTATAGTTTTCCCAAAAAGACAGGAGTTGTAACACATACCAGAAGACAAGAAATAAACTGATAATGATTACGAAGCTCATCCAAATTGTTTTCTTCTGGACTGCATGCAGGTGGTTCAGGGTGATAGAACCTAGCTTTTTGAGCCAAATTATCTGGTTAGGTCAAAGAAAATATCAAAAGCAACTCTTGAAAGAAACATGAAGTATATTTTTCAGTAGCCATAGGTAACCCACTATTTGTCTGTGTCCATTTAATCCAAACCTGTATTCAAGGTTCAAGCCAGGAGTGGACTGAAAATTAACTCTGTATATTTACAATCCTATTCAGGCCACTAGTAAATTAGGTTGAGTGTTTATATCAATTTAACTTAATACAGGTATCTTATTTTACTATACCTTGAAGTGCCATGTGATATGCATATAAAGGATGGACAAAAACTGAACACTCTTAAACAAACCTTGACTAGATATACATTTCTATTCTTTTTTATTTATTTATTATTTTGGTTTTTTTTATGTGTATAAGTGTACTGTCTGCATGTAGGTTGGTGCACCCGAGTCATGCAATGCTGCGGAGGTCAGAAGCGGGCATCAGATTTCCCAGGAACTGGAGTTAAAGACGGTTCTTAGCTGCCATGTGGGTGCTGGGAAGTGAATGCAGGTCCTCTGCAAGAGCAGTCGGTGCTCTTAACCACTGAGCCATCTCTCTAGCCCCTATATTGCTATTCTTAAACTAGTTGATAAACCTTAGAAAATTAAGCTTATTTATATAATGTCCTTTTTATCTGTCATAACAATCCTCCTCAGACTTTTATCTCTTACATAGACTTTCTCATCATCTTCACATAAATCCCTACTAAAAATGCCTTTTTTAACATTTTCCACCTTTTTATATCATTTTAATACCATGAAACATAACATTCATAAATAGTTTAACCCTTAACTGTGCAGATTTACTAAGTAATTATTATTTATTTCCCGTGTAATGAGATCGGACAATTATCTCAAAAACAATAGTATAAACTGTGAGATGTTCATACCAGATTAGAAGCAGGTTTTGAATGACAAATTTTCTTTGCGTGCTTAGAGGTATTTTACCTAGGCCTGGTAAATATCCCCACATGTGTAATGTGTGGAAATAAATTGCACCCTAGAACAGAAGTGATTATTCCTTAAAATGAACTTATATTTTAAGGACCAAGGTCCATAGTGTAATTTAACAGTTTTAGCTCACATGACAGTTTACTTGTGAATCAACTGGATATCAAGTAAATCATTAGCATTAGATGTGAACCTATTCATTTAAACAGCCCCATAAAACAAATAGCATGTTGAACTAGTTTCAAGCCCAAAACTTCAACACCTTGATGAAAACTCTAAATCAGAGATGAAAACTTAAATCAGAGTAAAATATGACTCAAGTTTATAACAGTCAACATAACAACATTATAACTTCACAGTTTATACAGTACTGAGGTCATCTACCTGTGAGTTAAATTTTCCTATTTTTAATTTAGGATTAATTGGACTCTTGGGTCAGTTATTTGTTTCTGACTCAGAAATTCTACAGTAATGAACTTTATATTTTTAAAACCATTTGGGTAGATTTTTGTAAACACATGTTTTAACCAAGGTGCTTCTCATGAAGCAGCCTGCTTCTCACAGCTACTGACAGGCACCCTATTGGGTCATTAGAAAAAAAGAAGGTCACCTTCCCGGATAAGCCTTCTGGAATCTCGACCCAGAGTCTAGTGTGGGGCCCTTGAGCCCCTACTGTATGGCCTGTCACAGCCATTGGTCTCTGATTTGTACAGCTTGATGGGATAGCTCTGTATTGGACAAGAAGCATTAGGAAAATCACCTAGAAATCTAGGGATAGATGTATGTATTCTGGAGAGATGTCTCTAAACCCAAAAACTGGCTTGTGGCTTGCATTGTCTCTCTCCCTTCTAAGTAAATCAATTATCAACTAGGTAGCTTCAAAGTACAAACATTCATCAGAAGTCTGAAATTGAGTTTTGGGTAGTGCTGGTTCTGGTGAGCCTCTGGGAGAATCCAGCTCTCTGCTGGCAGTGCCTGGTCTGCTCAGCTTGTAGCTGTGTCACTGCACTAACTACCTCCAGCCTCACAGAGATCTCTGTGTTTCTGTGTATTTAGGGTCCCTTCTCATCTTAATAATTACTCTAGTTACAACTGAAGGTTGGCTATACTCTGAGTCTCTAAGTGGGTATGAACCTTAAAGTGTCACCATTTGACCCACTTCAAAGCAGTGGTCACCAGAGCAGTCAGGGTGCTGTTCATATGTTGTAAATATCCCCAACTGTGTTTCCAACTTAATAAGAGATGAAAAATGAGATGGGCCAAATAAACTCCACTTTAAATTTTTTTTAATTTTATTTATTTACGTATGTGTATGAATGTACTGTCTGCATGCAAGTTTGTGCACCTGTGTCGTGCATGGCCGAGGAGGTCAGAAGAGGGTGTTGGACTCCCCTGGAATGGAGTTCTCCTGGAATTGGAGTTTCAGATGGTTCTCGGCCGCCATGTGGGTGCTGGGTATCGAACCCGGGTCCTCTGTAAGAGCGGTCAGCACTCTTAACTGCTAGGCCATCTCTCCACCCTCTAAACTCCACTTTTAAACCTTGGCTGTGCTGGAATTGAAGGCATGCTAGGATTAAAGGTTTGGCCCACCATACCTGGCTGGGGAACTTCCAGGAACTTCCAGACCAGCAGGACAGCAGTTCAAACCCAGGGAGGTATGTTCGATTCCTATGAGGAAGAAGGGATGAGGAGAACAGATAGTAAACACAATAAAGCCCATTAACTATCCCAGGCTGCTCTCTCCCACCCCTGGAGGCAAGAAACAGGGCTGGCCCAGGCCATTCTCGTATCTGTTGTCCACCCAAACCAGACCAAGATACACACATACCTTGGTCTCCCGAGTGCTGAGGTAGAGTTGCAAAGATATTTTAGTGTACCCAGGTTACACCATTAAAATATTTATGTTTCTAATTATGCATGTCAGAATAAGATGAGGGCTTATGGCACTTGCACCTTCCAAATAGGTTCTTACCCATAAGCAGAACTGAGATTCCATAGTTTTAGAAAGAATTAAACACACATCTAAAACATAAAGAGCCTGGGGCGAGAGGGCTGCTCTGCCATCCTAAAGTGATCACAATAATTTTACATAATACCTTCCTCCAAGTGGAGACTGAAAGCATGGAGTGAAGTACAGTTTTCATGAGTTTGATTCACCCAGTTCTCTGAGACCAACTCTTCCACAGCACAAACACACAGCTCACCAGAGGGACTGCCAGCCAGATCAGCAAGGAGGGCACAGACCGAGAGAGGTCCTTTTTCCTCCCATGAGGAAAAAGGGAGGGAGGGAAACAGGCTCAAAAATTCTTGCAGAAACATAACAGAGCTCCCAAACTGTTCCAGACTGCTCTCCCTCACCCTTTGGAGGCAAGAGCCTATAATGCACCACTGTAAGACGTGCATCACCCCACTGATCCAAGTGCCAGACTCCAAGATTGGTCTCTAGCAGAGACCAAAATGTTGCCACGTGGGCACTCCAGAGAGCTCAGGAATTCCCCAAGCTCTAAAGACCTCCTCCCAAGACAGACCAGGATTCCTGACTAACTGCTAATGAAATTTTTACTATCTCGTAAGAAGCAGTTTATCTCTGGTCCTTTGAGATAGATTTCCTGTGTTGCAGCTGGGTGGAAACTCACCAAAGAAGACCAGATGGGCTTACCTTGAGCTCACAAATAACTGCCTGCCTCTGGTTCCCAAGGACTGGGATTAAAGGTGTGTGCCACCACACCTGGTCCAAGAATTCATTCCCAGTCCTGAAGTCTAGTTAATATGTTAAATCATGGATACATCCACCCAGAGAATCTGGCCCACAGAGGTCTCAAAATATACACATACACACACACACACACACACACACACACACACACACAAAGTAGACTGAACATTCAGAGCAAAATAACTCCAAAGTAAGCAAGTTACCTCACACAATCCTTTTGAAAGCAAACACAAACCAAAAATTCAGCTAGAAAAATAGGATCCTTAAACAGTCAATACAGAGGCTGACTCTATAAACAATTATCACCTGTTGTGCAGTGTTTAAATTTAGATATGTCTATATTATCCAAATTTTAGGCCTTTAAATGAAATTTTAAATATCTATATTTTAATTTTTGCACATGTGTATCTAGTCTGCAATGCCAAAACAAATGATTCTGTGCACATAAAGGATGGAAACTTGAAGTGGCCCCTTGTTTGACAGAACCAACATGAAACAGTTGTAATGACTGAATTGCAAACACATACAAAAACTTAGATGCACGCTTAGACACACGGAAGAACAGTTACCTTAAACACAAGACATAGTCGGAGGAAGAGAGGAAACGTTGCAGGCAGCGGACACGGTAGGTCCCAGAACCAAAAATCTGGACCGCTTTCCTGGATTCCAAATTGCTGAGGCAAACCCCCGTTCGCACTCTACCAGTGGAGAGTTGGGGCATCCCCTGTCTCTGTGCTCGAGGAGCTATACTGCATCCAGTTTCTCCTAACTGAGTGCCCCAGACCAGAAACTCTAGTGAAAGTAAAATGAAAAAAAAAAAAGAATTGAGTTCTTTCTTACCCAAAAGATATAGCCAGCTGAATGAGATGTCTCCAGTCCCTACAGTGGTAGAGAGCTTCCTGGGCCCCCCTCCAAGGGTATATTGGTGGGGGGCAAACAAGTATCCCCAGCAGGGGCAGTTGAAGGGAGTTGGGAGTGGGGTTGGGATGGGCAGCAACCTTTCTCATCCGTGTGAAAGTCAGGGATGCAGGGCAGGGCCAACTTCTCAGCTTTCTTGTGGCAGGCTGATTTGTGCTCATGCAGAACATTCTCCTCCAAGGAGCCCTTAAGGCTTGCAATTATGGCGAGGAGAGGCAATGCAAATGGACTCCTCCCAAATGAATCCAAGTTCTGGGATTTCACTTTAAGGCCACTGGCCTGGAAGAGAGCATTTAGGGCAGCCATCTGTGGCTCCCGATCATGTGAAGTAATATTACCCATGAGGGCAGGAAATGGTAAGGAAGGAGAGGGATGTGTGGGGACTGTGGGGGCCAGGTGCTCACCCTAGTGTGGCTGAAAGAACAAATAACACAAAAGGGGAACTATTCACCAATCAAGGATGGGAGTGCATCACCAGTACTGGGGATTGAAAAACCATGTTGGCCGCCAGATGTTGTCAATCCCCTGAGCCTGCCTGGGAATTTTGTGGTCTGACCATGGGAAAAAGGGGATGAGAGGTGCAGAGTCATGACACAGACCCTGGGAGTCAGGTGAATGCAGGCAGAAGGCCAGCTGCCATAGACTCGTTTATTGGGGCAAGGTTAGGGTTTAGGTACATTCGCATTCTGCTCTCCTTTTAGTGAAGTCATTATGTCACCTTGTGATTGGCTCAGTCTGTGACTCGGGTGTTTGTATGTTCACCTGCCTAAGGCAGATTAGGTTGATGAGGGACAAGCTCTGTGCAGGCACACTGCATAATCCTCACTGTACAGGCTACTGTATAGATATACATGCCTACTCGGAATACTTAGCTCCTACTGGAAAAACATGTAAAACACACACACACACACACACACACACACACACACATCCTTTTTTCCCAGTTAATATTTACCATACCTATTTTTGTCTATTTCATGCTTTCTTTCTTGAATATTTGTGATTTTCCAAACTATTTAATTTGATGTTTTAGATCCACTAACATAAACCTGCCTCCCTTTATTCCTCCCAGACAAATTGAATGGACTCAATTACATATGTATTTGTGTCTCCCATTGCCCATGGAAATCATAGTCCGTGGAGTACTAAGCCCATGGAGAAATCACTCATGGAAAATTTGAGTCCATGGGGGACCTCAATCCATGAAGAGCTCAGGCCATGGAGAACTCAGGCCATGGAGAAATCAGTCCATATGAAACATAGACTACAGAGAGTCAATGGAAACATCACTCAATGGATAATTCAGCTCATGGAGAACATAGGTCCATGGAGAACTAAGACCATGGTGAACTTAATCCATGGAGAACTCTGTTCCTGGAGAAATTAGTCCATGTTGAACTTGGGTCCATGGAGAACCACCACCTGAGCCAATCAAGAAATAAGTCCATGAGGGACTCTTTCCGGGGCTGCAGCTAGGGGATCGTGTCTCTGAGGCCTTTTGGGTGGGACCCAGATGCCAGGCCAGAGGGTCGGCAGATTTAGGCCAGGGCCAGTGGCTCTGCACCTTTGGGCGGGCTGCCTGGAAGTCACTTGGGCAAGTACCTTTGGAGGTGGGCTCTTTCCGGGGCTGCAGTTGGGGGTCATGTCTCTGAGGCTTTTTGGGCAGGACCCGGGTGCCAGGCCAGAGGGTAGGCAGATTTGGGCCAGGGCCAGTGGCTCTGCACCTTTGTGCAGGCTGCCTGGGCGTGGGCTAGATCAGGCATATCACCCCCCCCACACACACAGATCGGTGAGAATCCAAGTGCACTTTTTTTTGGAGAACCTTTAGAACAAGAAGAGAAGAGTGCTTTGGCTTCCAATATCCAATATATAAACAAAATTGAAAAGTAGACAAGTCAATATTCCATAAACAAGGAGGAGGAAAGGGAAAAAAAGCATCTGAAGGAGGAAAGCAAAACCATCTGCTATTTGTGATCTGAACCAAAAAAAGGAAGCCCACATGCCAGGGACATGATGAAGGGACAACATGGGAAAGGCACAGGATAATCCTGCAACAAGCTCTACCAAACCTGTAGGAGACAGCTACAATGGGAACCCCTTGGAGGAGACCCAAGGAACAGATCTTAGAGGAATAATTGTAGACCTATGCAGAAAAATTAAAGAACATAAAGAGGAATTCAGAGAACTAAAGAGAGAGAATGAAAAACCCAAAAGGGACCTAGAGGGATACAATGACAAACATCAGAAAGAACAAAAGGAACAGATCGACAAACTCCAGAAAGAACTAGAGGGAGAAAAAAAATAAATAATATAGAGAACTAAAGAGAGAGAATGAAAAACTCAAAAAGAACCTAGAGGGATACAATGACAAATTTCAGAAAGAACTAAAGGAACAGACCAACAAACTCCAGAAAGAACTAGAGGGAGAAAAAAACAAACTCCGAAAGGAAGTAAAAACACTGAAAAAGGAAGCCAACCAACGAAGTAAGGAGCACCAAGAAGAGATTGAGAAGCACCAAGAAGAGATTGAGGAGCTCAAAAAGGAAACGGAAGTACTAAAAAAAACACAGGATGAAATGAAAAAGGAATTAGAACACACATTCAATCAAGAAGAAAGGAAAGGAAAAAGCCTCAGAAGTAGAATGGAGGAAGCAGAACAAAGAATATCAGATCTGGAAGATAACACAGAGCAATTAAAAAGCTCAAATAAAGACTATGAAAAATTTAAAAATACACAAAAGTGGAACAACCAGGAAATATGGGACACTATGAAAAGGTCAAACGTCCGTATCATAGGAATAGAGGAAGGAGAAGAATCTCAAGAGAATAGTATTGATCAGATCTTCAACAGAATAATAGATGAAAACTTCCCCAAACTAAAAATAGACAAACCCATACAAATACAAGAAGCACATAGGACCCCAAACAGACAAGATCAGAAAAGAAACACCCCACGCCATATTATAGTTAAAATGCTAGATGCCCAAAATAAAGACAAAATTCTGAGGGCTACAAAAGAAAAACAAGTCACATACAAAGGGAAACCCATCAGAATTACAACTGACTTCTCGCCTCAAACCATGAAAGCAAGAAGAACATGGAGCAAAGCATTCCCAGTGTTAAGGGACTACGGATGCCAACCCAGAATACTTTACCCAGCAAAAATGTCGACTATACTTGAAGGAGAGAGAAAAATCTTCCATGACATAAACAAGATGATGGAATACATGTCTGGAAAACCAACTCTTCATAAAATACTTGAAGCAATTCAAAGGGCAGAAGAGAGGAGCAACAATCCTCAAACACCTAGGAAAAGAAACTAATAAAAACATAACCATAGGAGCAAAATCAAAGGCTAGAAGTCCAAATGGATAATAAAGTGAAAGGAAGCAACATCCATCTTTCAATTATAACCTTAAATATTAATGGGCTAAACTCCCCAATCAAAAGGCATAGACTGGGAGAATGGATTAGGAAACAAAACCCATCTATATGCTGTCTACAAGAAACCCATCTCAATTTCAAGGATAGGCACCAACTTAAGGTGAAGGGATGGAAGAAAGTATTCCAAGCAAATGGTACCAAAAAGAAAGCGGGTGTGGCTATTCTAATATCAGACAAAATAGACTTCAAAGCAAAAGAAATCAAAAGAGACAAAGAGGGCCATTACATCTTTATTAAAGGAACAATTGACGATGAAGATTTCACAATTATAAATATATATGCACCAAACACCGGTGCACCAAACTTTATAAAGACAATTCTTCAGGATCTCAAGGCACAGATTAACCCCAGCACACTAATACTAGGGGACTTCAATACCCCATTAAGTCCCCTAGACAGGTCAACAGGACAAAGGATAAACAGAGAGACATCCGAACTAAATGACACAATACACCAAATGGACCTCACAGACATCTATCGAATATTTCACCCAAACACCAGAGAATACACTTTCTACTCAGCACCTCATGGAACATTCTCCAAAATAGACCATATACTGGGACACAGGGAAAAACTCAACAAATATAAAAAGATTGAAATAATCTCATGCATTCTATCAGACCACAGTGCAATAAAACTCAATATCAACACCAGAATAAACCCTACATCCTACAGGAACACATGGAGACTAAACAACACTCTCCTGAATAATGAGTGGGTCAAGGAAGAAATAAAGAAAGAAATAAAAACATTCCTGGAACTGAATGACAATGATAAAACAACACAGCAAAATCTATGGGACACTTTAAAAGCAGTCCTAAGAGGGAAGTTTATAGCTCTAAGTGCCTACATTAAAAAAACAGAAAGAACACAAGTGAATGACCTAACACTGCAGCTAAAAATACTTGAGAAACAACAACAAATGAACCCTAAACGGAGCAGACAAGAAGAAATAACAAAAATCAGAGCAGAGATCAATGAAATAGAAACAAAGAAAACCATACAAAAAATCAATGAATCCAAAAGCTGGTTCTTTGAGAGAATAAACAAGATAGACAGACCTCTAGCCCAGTTAACCAAAAGAAAGAGGGAACAACTCCAAATCAACAGAATCAGTGATGAAAGGGGAAACATCACAACAGACAATGAAAAAATCCAGACAATCATACGGGACTACTTCAAAAACTTATACTCTACTAAGTTTGAAAACCTAGAAGAAATGGATGAATATCTGAAATCCTGGGAATCACCAAAGCTCAACCAAGAAGAGATTGACAGCCTAAACAGACCAATAGTACAGGAAGAAATCGAAGATGTAATAAGTAGCCTCCCAACCAAAAAATGCCCAGGCCCAGATGGTTTCACGGCAGAATTCTATAAAATATTTCGAAAAGACTTACAACCATTACTACTCAAATTGTTTAGAAGGATACAAACGGAGGGACTTCTCCCAGATTCCTTCTATGAAGCCAGCATCACGCTACTACCAAAACCAGGGAAAGATACAACCAAAAAGGAGAACTATAGACCCATCTCCCTAATGAACACAGATGCCAAAATTCTAAACTGGATTCTGGCAAATTGCTTACAGACTCACATCAAGAAAATCATCCACCATGACCAAGTTGGATTCATACCAGAGATGTAGAGATGGTTCAACATACGAAAATCAATAAACATCTTCACACATATCAATGGACTGAAGGACAAAAACCACACCATCATCTCAATTGATGTGGAGAAAGCCTTTGACAAAATCCAGCATCCCTTCATGTTTAAAGTCCTGGAGGGAATTGGTTTGGAAGGATCATTCCTCAATGTAATCAAAGCCATATACAGGAAACCCACAGCTAATATCATCCTAAATGGGGAAATGACAGAAGCATTCCCCCTTAAAGGTAGGAACTCAGCAAGGCTTCCCGCTGTGACCACTCCTTTTCAATATAGTGCTAGAAACCCTTGCTAGGGCAATAAGGCAAGAAAAGGAAATTAAAGGAGTTCTAATTGGAGAAGAGGAAGTCAAGCTATCACTTTTTGCTGATGATATGATAGTCTACCTAAGGGATGCTAAGAACTCCACCAGAAAACTCCTAGAAACGATTAAGAGTTTCAGTAAATGGAAGGATATAAAATAAATCTAGAAAAATCAGTAACCTTTCTTTACACTAACAACATGCAACTGAAGAAGGACTACAAGGAGACCTTCCCACCCATAGTAGCCTCAAAAACAGTAAAATACCTAGGAACAAACCTAACCAAAGACACCAAGGAACTCTACAACAAAAATTTTAAACCCCTGAAAAAGGAAATTGAGGAAAACATCAGAAGATGGACAAACCTCCCATGCTCATGGATGGGGAAAAAATATAGTAAAAATGTCCATCCTACCCAAACTAGTGTACAGATTTAATGCAATCCCAATCAAAATCCCCGAGTTTCTTCACAGGGTTGGAAAAAAAATCTTCAATTTCATTTGGAAAAACAAAAGACCCCGAGTAGCAAAAGCAACCGTTAGTGAAAAGAGCAATACAGGGGGGATTGCTATACCAGACATCAAACTATACTACAGGGCTATAGTCATAAAAACAACCTGGTACTGGCACAAAAATAGACCAGTTGACCAATGGCATAAAACTGAAAATCCAAACCTGAGGTCATACAATTTCAGCCACCTCATATTTGACAAGAGGACCAAGAAGACACAATGGAGGAAAGACAGCATCTTCAGCAAGTGGTGTTGGCAAAACTGGATCACCACTTGTAGAAGAATGAAATTAAACCCCTACCTCTCACCTTGTACAAAAGTCAACTCCAGATGGACCAAAGACCTCAACGTGAAACCCCAAACTCTGGAGGTGATAGAAGAGAAACTTGGCAGCAGACTACAAGACATAGGTGTAGGAAAAGACTTCCTAAATCAGACAGCAGCTGCACAAGAAATAAGATCGACAATTGACAAATGGGACCTCATTAAACTCAAAAGTGGGGTGGAATGTCTCAATAGAAACAAGTGAAAGGAAGTGGGAAGGGAAACCCATAGAGTTGGAGGAAACCGTCACTGCAGATACATCGGACAAAGCATTAATTTCCAGAGTATTAAAGCTACTCAAATATCAATCAAAGAAGAAAACAAATGGACATATTAAAAAGGGGGAGCAAATATTCTGGATAGAGAAATCACAGAGGCGGAATTTAGAGATGGTCCGAGCAACCTCGTAAGTAATGTGTTCATCAATCGTTTGATAATTTAAACGGACAATGCACATTAAAACCCACTTTGAGATCTCACCCTGCGCCAATCAGAATGGCTAGGATTCACCTCCCCCCCCCCCCGGAAATCCCCCCACTCCCCGAATGATACAACTGCTTGATGATGGATTTGGGGAAAGGCGGCAACACCATCCATGCTTCCATGGGAATGCTTAACTTGTGACGCCACTATGGAAACAAGGGGAGAACCTTAGAAGACTCAAAACGAGCCTTCCATTTGACCCAATCATACCACTCCTGTGTATATACCACCGACCACATCTTACTGCAAAGATACCTGCACATCTATGTTTATGCATCTCTGTTCACAATAGCAAAACGATGGAACCAACCCAGGTTGCCCCTCACTCTGACGAGGGATAGAGAATAATGTGGTAATGTAAATGGAGTTCTAGCATCAGTAAAGAGGGACCAACATCATGAATTTGCCGGTAAAATAGATGCGCAGCTAGAAGACATTATGTTAAGTGAAGTAACAAAGTCCCTGAAAAACAAACGAAGAATGGTACCCCATATGGTGGATGCTAGTGCTAATAACACAGTTATAAATACTTCTCGTGGAGAGGGATGCAAAGTAAAAAAAAAAAAACTGAGGGAGATATGCAGGACAGTTGTGGCAGGATGCATGATCTGGAAGGGGGAGGGGTGGGGCGAGGGACACGGGTTTATATTTGATTAATGCGTATATAATTGAGGTGAGTTCAACAAGTACCAGTTTTGCCCAGACACTGGCTACAGGATACATGGTGTCTTCGGAACTTAGTAAAACGAATATGTGTGTATTAAATAACATTGTTTTACAGACTCTGCTAAAAACGGTAATACATCTGAGTTAAATGGAGATATAAATCGCTGTTGTCCACCTTTGTTTTACACAAAATCTCAATCAATCAACCAACCAAAACAAAACAAAAAACAAATGTTCTCTATAATATCTCTGTAGCATTCTCTTTAAGATAATTTAATGTAAAAATTAAGTTTGCTCCAGTTAATCATATATAGTCACCTAAAACAACATGGTTGAATTTGAGGAAATCTGTGCCTTGATTCACCCACTAGTTCCTATAATTACAATGTCTTCTGGAACTCATGGGGTTTAAAAAATGGGGGGGATACAGATAGATCATGAAACCTTTCGTCAAACCCTTGCAATTTCAAATTTAAAACTAACTATGGAAAACTTTGTGGGTCCGAACAATACAAAATGTCACCAATTTAATGACTGAGAAAGAAAAGATACGCTTTGCATTGAGTTAGGATGTACCAGAAAGTGCCCACTGAAATGTTGGCCTGTCTGAACATTCAACAGGATGAAAAATCCTCAGATTGCTTTAAACATCGAACCCCTCTGTCGATCCTATTGTATAAAACTATTTATAATGAGTCTTTAATGAAATCTTACCTTCTAGGTGCCACCAGGTTTGATATGAGAGATTTCTTGTTCCATCCCCTCCCATAGACAAGGAGGAATATGATGATGCTGAGGTCGCTTTCCAACTGTAAAATTGGAGACAGCTCTTATAGCGGTAATCTCTTATAAACCCGGTAAAAATGCCTTCTTTAAAAAAAAAAAAAAAAAAAAAAAAAAAAAAAAAAAAAAAAAAAAAAAACCCAAATATAATACTAAAGTCTTAAGCTATGCACTTAAGCAAAAATATTAATAAAGGCGCTCTGGACATCAGCAATGGATTAGTCTACCCTAGGGAGATGTGGCCAGGGGATCCAGGCCCCACAAAAGGTACAGGCTCTTTGCCTCCAAACTAGGATATCTACACTTCAAGAGAGAGGCGATAAGGTCCTGCTGTCAACGATCTGATGTTAACCTGGGAAAGATGTATTGAGGGACCACACAGTCAAGTGTACAGATGGCCTCTGGAATACAAGAGAGTGGTACCAAAGGCCACTCAAACCAATAAAAAGTAAATTACAGGTCTCCCTGAGTCAAGCAAGACTAAACCGTCAACCCAGCTACACCTCAACTGCTGGGAAAACTTACTGTGCAGCAGAGGCAGCCATATGCTGTATATCCCACTATTTGGTATTGGCTCTCCCCTTGGAGGAATAAAACCCAGGGCTGATGCCACAAGCTTAAATTCTCTAATGGTTAGGAAGATCTTTAGCCACAGTAAGACCCTGTTCATATTTAACAGAAAAAATGGTAATTCATGGATTAACCTATCATCCAAAACATCTGTGTCTATACCAAGTAAACTACCATAATATTCTGCTGTTAAATACCTTTATTATCTAATTGCTTGTGCTTAATTCGTAGGATCGAAAGGTTCTTCTGGACAAACTGTCAGCCATGAAAGGACACAGCCAGAATTGACAGGAGTCCAAGACAAAAGCTCCAGAGAGAGTGGACTTTTTGCTTCTCATCAACCTGAGCCCCTTTTCTAAGCCTCGGGAAACAATGTGCGGAAGAAGGGGCCTGATAGAATGTACGGGCTGCGATTGGGATGAATGTCTGAAATACAGCAATGTAAGACTGGACACTCATTTGATCAACTTGATTGAACATCCAACCCCTCACCCCCGATGGATGGTGGGGCTTTGGGGGTTTGGCACAACAGCCTTCAAATTGGTTTCATATGCGGATGCCCGTATCAGGCTCATTACTTATAGCTAAAAATGCAAAAAAACTGAAGAGACAGATGCCGGACAGTTTGGCCAAATGCATGGATCTGGAGATGCGGGTGGGGTAGGGGGGAAGGTTGCAAAACAAAAAAAAAAAAAAAGGGAAATAGGCCTGAATGAATTGGAAAATGATGTTTGAAATGCCCAAAGCACCAATAAAAAAAAACGAAAGTCTGAAAAACAATTACATTTCTCTGGGCAGGCTGATAGTCAAAGAAACACACACCCGAAAAGACTGCATCAGAAGATGGACTGAAATGGTGAATTGGAATGGGGGAGGGTGGAGAGGGACACAGGTGCTATTTGATTAATGCATATATAATGAGGTCGAGTTCAACAGTACCCAGTTTTGCCTAGACACTGTCTACAGGAAACATGTGTCTTTATGACTTAGCAAACTGTAAATATGTTATATTAACACAACATTGGTTTAAGACCTCTGATAAACCCGGTAACTGCATCTGAGTTAAATGGAGATATAATCGCTGTTGTCTAAACACATTTTGTTTAATAAAACGTGTAGGACAATAACTTTGGAATTGGCACATACAAATGTCTCTATAATATTCTCTTGTTAGTTCACTTGAATCTCTTTAGATGATTTAACATAAAAATTATGTTTGCTCCCAAGTTAATCATATATAGTCACCAAAACAAACATGGGTGAATTTGATGAATTGTGCCTTGATTCCCCCTCTAGTTACGTTATAATACAAAACGGTCTTTGGCCTCATGGGTTAAAACAACAGGGGGGATACAGATAGACATGAAACCTTTGTCAAAAAACCTTGGCAATTCAAATCTTAAAATTAACGATGGACCAGCTTTGTGGTTCACCAGGACAAAAATTTATCCCCACCTTCATGGCTGCGAAAGCCAAGTTACAGCTTTCCCTGAGTATGATGTACCAAAAAGTGCCAAGTGAAAGGTTGACCCGTCTGAACATTGAACGGAAGAAAAGCCTCAGATTGCCATATACATCGAACCCCTCTGTGGAGCCTACATGAAACAACTAGTTAAAATGAGTCCTAATGAAACTCACTTTCTAGGTGCCACAACGGTTTTGAGATGCGAGACTTTGCTTGGCCGCGCCCCCCATAGAACAAGGCGAAGTATGATGATGATGAGGTCGTTCTCCAAATATAAATTGGAGCCAACGATTATAGAGGTAACCGCTGATAAAACCCAGGTAAAACTGCCTTCTGTTTTTAAATTTACTTTTATTCTTTTGTATGGTATGAATGTACTGTCTGCATGTAAGTCTGGGCACCCATGTCATGCCGCCAGCGTCAGAAGAGGGCTTCAGCTACCCTGGAACTGGAGTTCTCATGGAATTGGCGCTTCAGACGTTTGGCCCATCGTGGGTGCTGGGGATCGAACAGGTCCTCTGTAAGAGCGCGCATCGCTTCTTATCCACTAGGCCATCTCTCGCCCAAAACTGTCTTCTTAATTGACTAATAGACATAGAACTTGAAAAGGATTATTCTCGTTCAGAACCAAATATAATACTAAAGTCCTAGGGCTATGCACTCAGGCAAAATATATTAATACAGGAGCTCTGACATCAGCAATGGATTGTTCTACCAGGTGGATGTTGGCCAGGGGATCCAAGGCCCCACAAAAGGTAAGGGCTCCTTGCCTCTAAGTTGGGATACCTACAGGAGGAGAGGCAATAAGACCCTGCTGCCGAAGACCTGACGTTAACATGGGAGGGATGTATTGAGACCACACATGCAAGTGTACAGATGGCCTCTGGAATGCCAGAGAGTGTTACCAAAGGCCACTAAACCAATAAAGCAAATACGGGTCTCCCTGAGTCAAGCAAGACTCCACCGTCAGCACCAGCTACACCTCACCTGCCTGGAAATACTGTGCAGCAGAGGCAGCCATATGCCTGTATATCCCAAACCTAATTGGCTATTGGCTCTCTCCTTGGAGGAATAACCCATGGCTGATGCCACAAGCTTATATCCTCTACAGGTTAGGAGATGTTATAAGCCACAGTAAGACCCTGTCATATTTAACAGGAAAAAATGTAATTCATGGATTAACATATCATCCAAACATATGTGTCTATACCAAAGTAACCTACCATACCAATTAGTGCTGTTTAAATACCTATATGTCTAATTGCTTGTGCTTCATTAGTAGGATTGAAAGGTTATTCCTGGACAAACTGTCAGCCCATGAAAGGAAACCGCCAGAATTGACCAGAGTCCAAGACAACATTGCTCCAGAGAGTGGACTGTTTTGCTTCTCATCCACCTGTGCCCCTTTCCTAAACCTAGGGAACAATCTGCAGAAGAGGAGGCGTGGTAGAATGTAAGGACTGTGATTGGGGTGAACGCTGAAACTACAGCAATGTAGTCTGGACACTCATTTGATCAACTTGATTGAACATACAACCCCTCACCCCCCGCTGGATGGTGGGGCTGTGGGGGTTTGGGTATAACAGTCTGCAAATTGGTTTTACATGAAGGATACTTGTACTCATGGATTATCACTTATAGCTAAAAAATGAAAATAACTGAGAGAAAGATGCAGGACAGTTTATGGCAGAATGCATGATCTGCGATGGGGGGTTTGGGGGGGAAAGGAAAGGGAAATATGACTGAACTGAATTGGAAAATGATGTATGAAATGCACAAGCATCAATAAAAAAAATAAAATAAAAAATGACAGCTTCTGATCCTAAAAAAATAAATAAATAAGAAATAAGTCCATGAAAACTCAGACCATGGAGAATTTGGTCCATGGACAAACCAGTCCACAGAGAGAAGGATTCCATGGAGGAATCAGTCCCTACAGAGCTTAGTTCAAAGAGAACTTAGGCCTTCGAGACTTCAGGCCATGGGGAACTCAGTCCACAGAGGAGAGTGACGCTGGAGAAAACAGTCCATGGAGAAGCCATTGCATGAAGAACTAAGACCATGGATATACATTAGTCCATGTAGAAATTATTCCATGAAGAACATACTCTATTAAGTAGTCCATCCATGATGAAAATGTTTCATAGAGGAATCAAGCTATGGAGAACTCAGGTGAATGGGACATTCAGGCCATTGAGAAACAAGTACATGTAGAACTCTGGCCATGGAAAATTCAGCTAATGGAGAACTCAGTCCATGGAAAAGTCAGACCATGGAGCCCCAAGTCTATGGAGACCCCAGGACACAAGAACTCAGTTCATGCATAAGTCATTCCATGGATAACATGGGAACAAGGAGAATTCAGTCCATGAAGGAATCAGACCATGGAGATATGAGGCATGGAGAAGTTAGGCCATGGAGAACATAGACCAGGGAGACCTCAATATGTAGAAAAGACTGGCAATGGAGAAATCAATCCAAGGAGAACAAGGGTCCATGGGGATTTAAGGAGATAGTGAACTCAGGCCTTGTAAAACTCAGTTCACGGAGAATTCAGGCCCATGCGGACCTCAGCCCATGGAGAACTCAGTCTGTGGGGAATTCAAATCCAAGGGAACCACAGGCCATGGGAAACTGTAGCCATGGAGAACTCAGTACACAATTGTGTACACCAGTCCATGAACTCCTCATTTCATGGAGAAGTCTGTCTATGGATGAAATCTGATCACAGAGACCACATTCCATGGGGGATTTGGGCCATGGAGAATTCAGTTCATGGAGAAATCAGTCCATGGAGAACTCAGTCCATGGGGAAAACTGTTCATGGAGAAAACATTCCACAGTGAACTCAGCTCCATGGTGACTTCTGTCCATGGAGAAATAATTCCTTGTATAAATCAAACCATGGAGAGCTCAGTTCATGGGGAGTCCAGTACATGGAGAATTCAGCCCCTGGAGAACTCAGGATATGGGGGAACTCAGTCCATAGAAACTACAGTCCATGTAGTATTCTGTCCATGAAGAAATATTTCCTTGAGAATTCAGGTCCACAGTGATCTCTGTCCAAGGAGAACACAGTCTATGGAGAATTTAAGTTTATGAGGACCTCATTACATGAAAAACCAAGTCCACGTAGAACAAAGTCCATGTAGAAAAGAGTTCATAGAGTAATAATTATATGGACTACTTGGGCCATAGATAACACAGGCCATGGAAAACCCCATTCATAGAGAAATTATTCCGTGGAGAAATAGGTTCCCTGAGACATTAATCCATAGAGAACTCAGTTCACGGAGAACTAAAGCCAGGAGACCTCAGCTAATGGAGAACTCAGCCCATTGAAAAGTCAAGCCACTAAAGCATTAGTCTATGGAGAGCCCAGGACACGAAGAACTTTGTTCTTGGGGAAGTCAGTTCATGTACAACTTGGGACCATGGAGACCTCAGTCCATGGAGAACCCAGGCCATGAATAACTCCCAGTTCATAGAGAAATCATTCCATGGAGAAATCAGGCCATTGAGAATTCAAGCTATGGAAAACTAAGGCCATGGAAACCTCAGTCCATCAAGATACTAGTCCATGGAGAACTCAGACCATGGAGAGGTGAGTACATAGAAAAGACAGGCCAAGGATAAATCATTCCATGGAGTACTTGGGTCTATGGAGACCTCGGGCCATAGAAAAAGAAGTCCATGGAGAATTCATGTTCATGGGGACCTCAGTCCATGGAGAACTCAATCCATGTAGAAAACTGTCCATGGAGAATTTGGGTCCATGAGGACATCAGGCTATGGAGAACTCAGGACATGGATAATTCAGTTCATGGAGAAAACTCTCCTGGAGTATTCATATTCATGGAGACATCAGGCCATGGAGAACTCAGTCCATGGAAAATATAGTTTATGGATAAATCAGTCCACAGGGTACTCAGATCCATGGTGACATCTAGTCATGGAGAAATCAATCCAAGGACAACTCAGGTCATGGAATATTCAGGCCATGTTTGTAGGCCTGGGGCTTTTTGTCTGGTTAGAGACCTCGGTCCATGGGCCTTGGGGAACTCAAGCTATGGAGAACTAAGCTCATCTGGAAGAAGACCATGGGGAAGCTCATCCATGAGGAATTCAGACCATTGGGAATCTCAGTCCGTGGAAACATTAGATCAGGAATTACTCAGCTTGGTGAAATCAGACATGGAGAATTCAAGTCCATGGGGAAATCAGTCCAGTAAGAACTCAGTAAATGGAGAAATCAGGCATGCAGACCCCAATTCATGGGGAACACATTTAATGGATAAATCAGTTGTTGGTTAACTTGACCTATGGACTCCTCAGCCCACCAAGATTTCTATCCATGAACAATTCAATCCACAGAAAATTCACTCCATGCAGAAATCAATTCATGTAGAATTTAGGTCATGTAAAACTCAGTCCATGGAGAAAACCATTCATTGAAAAAATCATTCCATGGTGAACTCACTTAAATGGAGACCCCTGTCCATAGAGAACTCAATTCATTGAGAACTCAGGGTATGGAGAACTCAGTTCATGGAAAAACATGTCCATGGGTAACAAAAGCAACTGAGAAATCAGGCCAAGGAGAATTCAGACTTGGAAAATTTCATGTCTATGGGGACCCAAGTCCATGGAGAACACAGGTGATGAGGAACAAACTTAATGGAGAAATCAGTCCATGGAGAGTTCAAGTTGATCGAGACCTCAGTCCATGGAGACCTCAGTCCATGAAGAACATAGTCCGTGGAGAAATGAGTCCATGGATAACTCAGATCATGCAGAACTCAGGCCATGGAGAACACTGTTCATTGAAAAACTAATCCATGGTGAATTCAGGTCCATGGGGATATCCATCCATAGAGAAATCAGTGAATGGAGACCTCAGAGTATGGAGAACTCAGCTCATGGAGAAATGTGCCCATGGATTACTCAACCCATGGAGAAATCAGGCCATTGAGAAATCAGATGTGGAAAATTCTTGTCCATGAGGACCACAGTCCATGAAAAACACAGATGATGGGGACCAAGTTAATGGAGAAATCAGTCCATGGAAAACTAGAGTCCATGGGGAACTCAGTGCATGGAGAACTCGGGCCATGGAAAACTGAGTCCCTGGAGAATTCAGTCCATGGATAATTCTGCTCATGGAGAACTCTGCCCATGGATGAGTCAGGCCATGGGGCCTCGGTCTGTGGAAATATCAGGCCTTGGGGAACTCAAGCTATGGAGAACTCAGCTCACCTATAACTAATTCCATGGAAAGCTACTCCATGATGAATTCTGACCATGCAAACCTCAGTCTCTGGAAACATTAGATCAGGAAGTATTCAGTCAATGGAGAAATTGTACATGGAGTATTCAGGTCCATTAAGAAATCAGGCCATCAAGAACTCAGTAAATGGAGAAATCAGACCATTCAGAACCCAATTCATGGAGAACACTCTTAATGGATAAATCACTTGTTGGTTAATGGGCTATGGACTCCTCAGCCCATCAATAACTCAGTCCATGAATAACTCAATCCATGGAGAATTCACTCCATGGAGAAATCAGTCCATGAAGAATTCAGGTCATGGATAATTCTGTCCATGGAGAAAACGATTTACTGAAAAACATTCCATGGTGAACCCAGTTCCATGGAGACCTCTAATTCTTGGAAAAAACTCTTCTTGGAGAAATAAGTCTATGTGGAATTCAGGCCATGGAGAATTCAGCTAATGGAGAACGCAATTAATGGAAAAGTTTGGCCATGGAGATCTCAGTCCATGGAAACATCAGGCCACAGAAACCTCAGGCTAAGGGGAACTCAGCTGTTGGAGAAATCAGTCCATTGAAAATCCAGTCCATGGAGAACTCAGACCATAAATACATCATGAAATGGACACATTAGTCCATATAGACTTCAGACCATGGAGAAATCAGTCATGGAGAACTGGGGTTCATGGCAACCTCATTTCATCTAGACCTCAGCAGGCCTTGGTGCAGTCAGTCTATGGAGAACACTATTCATGGAGAAATGACTCCATGATTAACTCGTGTCCATTGGAGACTTATGTCCATTGACAAATCAGGCAATGGATAACTCAGCTCACAGAGAACTCAGTCAATGGAAAACGCAGGCCATGATGATTTCAGGCCTTGGAGAAGTCAGAGTATGGAGACTTCAATCCATAAAGAACATGGTTCATAAAGAAATCAGTCCATGGGGAACTTGGATCCATGGACATCTCAGTTCTTCATAAATTCAGTCCATGCAGAATTCAGGCCATAGAGAAATTAGTCTATGGATAAATCAGTCCATGGAGGAACCAGTACATGGAGAACACAAGATATGGAGAATTCTCTCCATGGGGAAATCAGTCAATGGAGAATATGGGTCCATGGAGACATGAGAACATGTAGAACTAACTTCATTGAGAATTCAGGCCACACAGAACTCAGTTCATGGAAAAATCAATCCATGGAGAACTCAGAACATGGAGCAGACAATCCATGGAGTGCATGGTTCATGGAGAAATAAATCCATGGTGAAATCTAGTTAATGGTGACTTCCATCTATTAAGAACTAAGTCCAGGGGCTGGAGAGATGGCATAGCGGTTAAGAGCACAGACTGCTCTTGCAGAGGACCCGGGTTCAATTCCCAACACCCACGTGGCGTCTTTAACTCCAGATCCAGGGAAATCCGACACCCTCTTCTGACCTCCACAGCATTGTACAACATGGATGCACAAACATACATGCAGACAGTAAATTCATACACATACAAAAATAAATAAATAAAATT
Source organism: Rhizomys pruinosus (assembly GCA_009823505.1). Taxonomy (NCBI): domain Eukaryota; kingdom Metazoa; phylum Chordata; class Mammalia; order Rodentia; family Spalacidae; genus Rhizomys; species Rhizomys pruinosus. Next base: position 1,533,043 of record VZQC01003549.1, read on the forward strand.
TAAAAAGAACTAAGTCCATGCAGAACTCAGTTACGAAGAACTCAGGTCGTGAAGAAATTACTCCATGGAGATTTCAGGCCATGGAGAATTCTGACAAAGTATAGCTCAGCTTATGCAGAACTCGGTCCATTTAAAAGTCTGGCCATGAAGATCTAGATCCCATTGAGACTTCAGGGCATTGAAAACACAGGCTGTGGAGCAAACAGTTCTTGGAGAAATCAGAATATGGATAACATAGTTCATGGACAACTTGTAGCATGGATACATCAGAACATATTTGTCCATGTAGACTTCGGTCTATGAAGAATTCAGTCCATGGAGTATTTCTGTACATAAGGACCTCAATCAATGGGCAAATCAGGTCATGGTGAACTCATTCTGTTAAGAAATGATTCCATGGAGAATTCAAGTCCATAGGGACCTCAGTCCATGGAACTATTAGTGCATGGGGAATTCAATACAGAAGTTAATCAGTTCCTGGGAATTCAGGTCCATGAGGGACATCAGTCCAAGGACAACTCAGACCATGGAGAACTCAGTCCAATGGAAACTCAGGCCATGGAGAATGAGTCCATGCATCAGTGCATGGATAATTCACCTCATGTAGAACTCAGTCAGTGGAAAATTCAGGCCACTGAGACCTCAGTACATGGAGAATACAGCCCATTGAGACTTCAATACATGGAAAATACTCTTCATGAAAAAAATCAGTCCACAATGAACTTGGGTCCATGGAGACTTCAGTCCATCAAAAACTCAGTCCATGGATCAATCAGTCAATGGAGACCTCAGGCCATGGAGTAATCATGACAATGAGAAATTATTTCTTGGAGAAATCAGCCCATGCAGAACTCAGGCCAAGGTGTAGTCTGTCCATGGAGAACATGGTTCATGGAGAAATAAATCCATGGTGAAGTAGGGTGCTTGGAGACCTTCATCCGTTGGTAAATCAGTCCATATGGATCACTCAGGCTATCAAGAAATTAGTTCATGGAGAAATCTGTCAATACAGAACTCAGGCCATGGAAATTCTGGCCATGGAGGACACAGCCAATGGAGAACTCAGTCCACGGAAAAGTCTGGCAATGGAGATCTCAGCCCATGGAGAAATACGTACATGCAGAACTCAGGCAATGGAGCATTCAGTCCATGGAGAACATGGTTCATAGAGAAATAAGTCCATGGTGAATGTAGGCCCATGGAGACATCCATTTGTTGATAATTAAGTCCATGGTAAACTCAGGCTATGGAGAGTTCAGCTCATGGAAAAATTTACCCATGGAGAAATCAGTTCATGGAGAATTAAGGCAAAGGAGAAATCAGCTAATTTTGAACTTGGTCCATGTATGAGTCTATCCATGGGGATCATAGTCCATGTAGACTTCAGGCCATGGAGAGCTCAGATCATGGTGTAATCACATGGATACATCAGTACATGGAGCTATTAGTCCATATAGACCTTAGTCCATGGAGAAATCAGTCATGGAGAACTCGAGTCCATTGCCAGCTTAGTCAATCTGAACCTCAGGACTTCGAGCAATCTATCCATAGAGAACACTGTTCATGGAGAAATAAGTTCAGGATGAACTTGGGTCCATGGAGACTTCTGTCCACTGACAACTCAGACCATGGAGAACTCAACTCATGCAGAACTCAGTGCATGGAAAAGTCAGACCTTGGGGAACTCAGGCTATGGAGAAATCCACTAGAGTAAAAATCAGTCCATGGATAATTCATATCATGGATACATAAGGACATGGGGATAATAGTCCATGTAGACCTCAGTCCACAGAAAACTCAAGCTATAGAGAAATGAGTCGTGGAGAATTCATGTCCATGGGTACTTTAGTCAATGGAGAACTCAGTCCATGGTGAACACAGACCATGGAAAAAACAGTCCATTGAAAATTCTGGTCCATGTGTACCTCAGTACATGGAAACATTGGTCCATGTTGTAAACAGTCCATGTATAAATCCGTCATGGAGAATTCATGTCCATGGGGAAATCAGTGAATGCAGAAATCAGTTCTTGGAGAAAGCAGTTCATATTCAATTTGGGTCCATGGAGACTTCAGTCCATTCAGAACTCAGTCAATGAAGAACTCAGGCCATTGAAAATACATTCCAGGTAGAAATCAGTCCATGGAGAAAAGAATCCATGGAGAAGCCATTGCATTTTGTACTAAGGCCATGGATAAATACATGAATAAATTCATTCCATGGATAAAAGCAGTCCATGGAGAATTTTGTTCCATGGAGATCTCGGTTCGTCAAAAATTTAGTCCATGAAGAACTCAAGCCATGTAGAATTCAGTCCATGGAGAAATTATTCTATGGATTAATGTGTCCACGGAAACCTTAGTCCACGAGGAACTCATTTCCTGGAGGAACAATCAGTCATTGGAGAATTCATGTCATGGAGAACTCAGAAAATGGAGAAAACCTTTGTTGGAGCAATCAGTCCTTGCCGAACTCAGGACCATGGAGACCTCTGTCTATAGAGAACTCATTCTGTGAAAAACTCAAGCCATGTAAAACTCAATGTTTGGAGAAGATAATCCATCAATAATTCAGGACACGAGGAACTCAGTCCACGGGTAGCTCAGTTCATGGAAAGATTAGACCAAGGGGGTAAGCCGTCTATGGAGAACCCAGTCAAAGGAGAATGAAGGCCATGGTGAAACCAGTTCATGAAGAGGTCAGCTCGTGGAGAATCTGAGTCCATGGGGACATCAGTCCATGGAAAACTCAGTCCATGGGACCCTCAGGCCATGGAGAACTGAGTCCATGGAGAAATCAGTCCATGGATAATTCATTTCATGGAAAACTCAGTCCATGGAAAGTCATGCCTTGGATACTTCAGTACATGGAGAAATCATGTCATGGAAATCTCTATTCATGGAGAAATCAGTCCATGGGTAATTTAAGTTCATGGGAACATCAGCCTATGGAGAAATCAGTCCATGGGACACTCAAGCCATGGAGTGCAGTCTATGGAGAAATCAGTAATGGATAATTCGAGTCTGTGGAGGACTCTGGCCATGGAGAACTCATTCAATGGGGAAGACAGGCCATGGAGAACTTGGTCCATGTAGAAATTCATCCGTGGAGAATCCCCTCCATGGAGAGATAAGGCCATGGAGAAATCAGTCAGTGGTCGACTTGGGTCCATGGAGACATCGGACCATGAAGAACTCAGTCCATGAAGAACATAGTTCATGGAGAAATAAGTCCATGGTGAAGTGGGGTCCATGTGAGAATTCCATCAGCTGATAATGCATTCCATGGAGAACTCTTGCTATCATGAACTGATTTCTTTGAGAAAATTGGTCATGGAGAACTTTGACCATGGAGAATGCAGATAATGGAGAACTCAGTCCATGGAAAAGTTTGGCCGTTGAGATCTTGGTCCAAGGAGTTATCAGACCATGTAGGAATAAGTCCATGGAGAAATCAGGTCATTGGTAACTCAGTTCATGGGGAAATCCATCCATGCAGAACTCAGCCCATGGAGCTTTAGTCCATGGATAAAACAGTTCATGGAGAAATAAGGTCATGGTGAAGTCTTGTTCATGTAAACCTCCATTACTTGATAATTCAGTCCATGGAGAACTCAGGCCATGGGGAATGCCATTCATGGATAAATCAGTCCATGGAGAAATCAGTTCATGGAAAAATCAGTCTAAGTAGAAGCCATTCAATTGAAAACTAATGCCATGGAGAATTTATTCATCGATAAAAGAGTCCATGGAGAGTTTTTGTCCATGGAGATCCATGGGTTCCTATGAGACCTCCATCCATTGATAAATCAGTACATAGAGAATTCAGGCTATAAAGAACTCAGCTCATTGAGAAATCTTCCCATGGAGAAATCAGTCCACGGTGAAAACAGTCCATGGAATAAATACTCCATGGAGAAATGGAGTCCACGGGGACCTCACTCCATGGAAACCTTATTCCATGGAGTACTCAGTCCATGAATTAATTAGTCATGGAGAATTTGGGTCCATAGGGGATGTCAGTACAAGGAGAACTCAGTCCATGGAGAATTCAGTCCATGGAGAATGAGTCCACAGAGGAATCAGTGCATGGATAATTTAGTTCATATAGAAATCTGTCCAGCCAGGTGTGGTGGCACACGACTTTAATCCCAGCACTTTGGAGGCAGAGGCAGGAAGATCTTTGTGAGTTCAAGGCCAGCCTGGTGTACAGAGTGAGTTTCAGGGCAGGTGGGGCTAAAGGGAGACCCTGTCTTGAAAAGCCAAAAAAAAAAAAAAAAAAAAGAAATACTTCCATGGAAAGTCAGGCCATTGAGACCTCAGTACATGGAGAAATCAAGCCACTGAGATCTCAATCCACAGAGAACATTGCTCATGGACAAATAAGTCCATGGTGAATTTGAGGCCATGGAGATCTCAGTCCATCAAAAACTCAGTCCATGAAGAACTCAAGCCATGTATAATTCATTCCATAGATTAATCAGTCCATGAAGACCTCAGTTCATGTAGTACTCAGGCCATTGAGAAATAATTCCTTTGAGAAATCAGTCCATGCGGAACTCAGGCCATGGGTCTGTCAGTCCATGTAGAACATGATTAATGGAGAAATAAATCCATGGTGAAATTGGGTCCTTGATACCTCCACCCACTGATACTTTAGCCCATGGAGAACTCAGGTTATGAGAACTCAGGCCATGGTGAACTCAGCTAATGGTGAACTCAGTCCATGGAAAAGTCAAGCCAGGGTATCCTCGGTCCATGGAGAATTCAAACCTTGGAGAACACAGGTTATGGAGAACTTTGCTCAAGGAAAAGTAAGTCCATGGAGAAGCCAGTTCATGGAGAATTCAGACTATGGACACATCAGAACATGGGGACATTAGTCCATGTTGGCTTCCATGGAAAACTCAGGCCATAGCAAAATCAGTCATGGAGAATTTGGGTCCATGTGTACTTCAGTTCATGGAGAACTCACTAAATGGAATTAATAGTCTATAGAGAAATAGAGTCCATGGGTACCTCAGTACATGGGAACATTAGTCCACATTGTAAAGAGTCCATGTAGAAATCAGTCATGGAAAATTCAGGTCCATGGAGGAAATCAGTCCATGCAGAACTCAGTTCATTGAGAAATGAGTCCATGGTGAATTTGTGTCCATAGAGACATCAGTTCATGAAAAACTCAGTCCATGAAGAATTCAGGCCATTGAAAATACAGTCCCAGGAGAAATAAGTTCATGGACAAACAAGTCCATTGTGAACTAAGGCTATAGAGAATTCATTCCATAGATAAATCAGTCCATGGAGAATTTTGGTCCATGTAGAACTCAGTCCATGAAGAATTACTGCCATGCAGAATTCAGTCCATGGAGAAATCATTCCATGGATAAATCTGTCCATCATGAACTTAGGCCATGTGGAAGTCAGGCCATAGAGACCTCTTTTCATGGAGAAATCAGTCAATGGAGAATTCAGGTCATGGAGAACTCAGTCCATGGAGAAAACCTTTCATAGAGAAATCAGTCCTTGGTGAACTCAGGTCAATAGAGACCTCTGTTCATAGAGAACTCATTCCATGGAGAAGTCAAACCATGGAAAACTCAGTTTGTGGAGAAGTCAGTCCATCAGTAGTTCAGGACATGTGGAAAACAGGCCATGGGGAATTTTGTTCATGGAAACATCAGACCAGAGATTACTCAGACCATGGAGAAGTAAAACATGGAGAATTTGATTCCATGGGAATGTCAGTCTCTGAAGAACTCAGTGCATGGGACACTCAGGCCATGGAGAACTAAGTCCATGGAGAAATCAGTCCATGGATAGTTCAGCTCATGGAGAACTCAGTCCATGGAAGTCAGGCCATGGCAAACACACTGTATCAAGAACACATTCCATGGAGAATTCCAGTCAATGTGGACTTTGGTCCATGGGAATCTTATTTCCTGGAGTAAACAGTACATGATGAAATCAGTCACAGAGAATTCTGGTTCATGGGGATATCAGTCCATGGAGAACTCATTACAGGGGGAACACAAACCATGGAGAAATGAGTCCATGGAGAAACGAGTCCATGGAGAAGTCAATCCATGGGCAACGAAGGACTTGGAGAATTCAGTCCATACGGAAATCAGTCAGAGATGTACTGGGGTCTATGAAGGTACCAGTCCATGTAGAACCCAGTCCATGGAGAACTCAGGCCACTGAGAAGTAATTTCTTGGAAAAATCAGTCCATGCAGAAATCAGGCCATGATGCCATTGGTCCATAGAGAACATGGTTCATGGAGAAAAAGTCCATGATGAAGTCAGGTCCATGGAGACCTCCATCCATTGAGGACTCCATCCATGGAAAATTAAGGCTATAGAAAACTCAGCTCATGGAGAAATCATCCATGTAGAACTGAGGCCATGGAGAAATCATCTGATGGAGGACTTAGCTAATGCAGAAATCAGTCCTTGGGAATGTTTGGTTAGGGCGATCTCAGTCCATGGAGATTTCAGGCCATGGAAAAGAGAGGATATGGAGAATTCAGCTCTTGTAGAAATCAGTCCATAATTTGCAATCCATGGATAACTCAGATGATGGACTCATCAGGACATGAAGACATTAGTCCATATGGAGAAATCATTCATGGAGGACTCAGGTCCATGGGGACCTCAGTCCACAGAGAAAACAGGCCATGAAGGAAGTCTTGCCATGGAGGAGTCTTTCCATAGAGAACACTCTTCAGGGAGAAATAAGTCCATGGTGAAGGTAGGTCCATGGAGATTTATGTCCATTGACAGTTCAGGCAATGGGGAGCTTAGTCTATGGAAAAGTCATGCCAGGAGACCTCGATCCATGGAAATTTCAAGCCTTGAAAAACTCAGCCTTGGAGAACTAAGCTCATGGAAAAATCTGTCCGTGGGGAATCCAGTCCATGTAGAACTCAGACCATGGGTGCATCAGGACATTGAGACATTAATCTACAGACACTCAGTCCATGAAGTTCTCAATCCATGGATAAATGAGTCATGGAAAATTTGGCTCCATGGGGACCTCCATTCACAGAGAAATCAGGGCATGCTGAGCACATTCCATGGAGAAAACATTGCATGGGGAAATTGATCCCATGAGGAAATTTGTCCATGGAAACCTTATTCCATGGAGTACATAGTCCATGTAGAAATCAGTCATGGAGAATTTGGGTCCATGGGGCAATAAGTCCATGGGGATTGCAGTTCAGGGAGAATTCAGTCCATGGTGAAAATGGGTCCATGGAGACCTCATTCAATTCAAAACTCAGTCCATAAAGAACTCAGGCCATGGAGAATGCAGTCCATGGAGAAAACAGTCCATGGAAAAATCAGTCCATGGAATAACCAGTCTATTGAGAATTCAGATCATGGAGAATTCATTATGTTCATAAAACAGTCCATGGAGAATCTCAGAATCTCAGTCCATCAAGAACTCACTACTTGAAGAAATAAGGTACAGAGAATTCAGTCCATGGAGAAATCAGTTCCTGGAGAAATCACTTGATGGAGAAGCCATTCCATGGGGAACTCAGGCCATGGAGAGCTCAGTTGATGGAGAACTAACTCCATGGAGAACTCACTCCACAGACACCTAAGTCCAAGTAGAACTCAGTCTGTGGAAAAACCATTCATGGAGAAATCACACCATGGTGAACGCCAGTCCATAGAGACATCCATCCTTAGAGAAATCCTTCCATACAGAACCAAGGCCATGGACAACTCAGTTCATGGAGAAGTCAGTCCATGGAAAATTCAGGCTATGTAGAACTCAGCCCCATGGGAAAGACTCTGGAAACCTCAGTCCATTGAATACTCATTCTATGGAGAAATGAATCATGGAGACTACAAGTCCATCATGACCTCAGTCCAAGGAGAACTCCATCCATGGGGAATTCAGGCCCAGGAGAATTGAGTCTGTGGAGATATCATTCCATAGATAACTCAGCTCATGGAGAACACAGTCCATGGAAAAATCAGGCTGTGGAGTCTTCAGTATATGGAGAATACAGGCATCGAGGCTTCAATCCATGAAGTTCACGGTTCATGAAGAAATCAGTCCATATTAAACTTGGATCCATGGACACTTCATCCCATCATGAACTCAGTCCATGAAGAAATTAGGCCATGGAAAATTGAGTCCACGGAGAATCAGTCCTTGGTGGATTCAGCCCATTGGTTCACCAGTCCATGGATAAAACATGCCATGGCTAATTTAGTCCATGAAGAATTCAGTCAATGGAGAACTTGGGTCAATGGAGATATGAGTCCAGGTAGAATACATTCTATTGAGAATTCAGCCCATGGAAGACTCAGTTCATGGAGAAATCAGTCCATGAGGAACACAGGTCATGGTGCTCTCATTCAAAATATTTCATTGAGAAATAAGTCCATGGTGAATTCGGGTCCACAGTTGGACCCGAATTCCATACATTGAGATCTTAATCCATGGAAAACTCTGGCTATGGAGAATTCTGAGTTTTCCATGGAAAGTTTTCTCCATGAGCTGAATTCTCCATAGCCAGTTTTACATGAGTCCACGAAGGAAGCAGTGCATGCATAATTCAGCTCATGTAGAACCCAGTCCATGAAAAAAATCAGGCCATTGAGACCTTGTTCATTAAAAATCAGTCCATGTTGAACTTGGGTCCATGGAGACCTCAGTCCATGAAGAACTCAAGCCATGGAGAAATCATTCTATTGATTAATCAATCCATGGAGACTTCAGGCCATAGAGAATTCAGGCTATGGAGAATTCATTTCATGGAGAAATCTGCCCATGGAGAATACAGGTCATGGAGAACTCAGTCCATGGAGAAAACCATTCATGTAAAAATCAGTCCATGGTGAACTCGGGTCCATGAAGAACTCCGTCCATAAAGAATTAATTCCATTGAGAATCCCAAGCCATGAAAAACTCAGTTCATGGAGAAGTGAGTCAATCAGTAATTCAGGCCATGGAGAAATCAGTCCATGGGGACCTCAGTCCATGGAAATATCATACCATGGATTACTCAGTCCATGGAAAAAATCAGACATGGAGAATTCAGGTCCATAGGGACACCAGTCCATGGAGACTGCAGGCCATGGTGAACCCACTTCATGCAGAAATCAGTCCATGGAACACTTGAGTTCATGAGGACCTCAGTTCATGGATAACTTAGACCATGGAACTCTCAGGCCATGGGGAATTGAGTCCACACAGAAAACTCTCCATGGATCATTCAGCATATGGAGAACTCAGTCTATTGTAAAGTCAAGCTATGGAGAACTCAGTACATGGAGAAATCTGAATTTGTCCATGGGCAAATTCAGTCCATGGAGAATTCAGGCCATCTAGAAACCAATCCATGGAGAAATCACTCCATGGAAAACCCAAAACATTGAGAATCCAGGCCATGGAGAATTCTTTCCATGGGTAAAACAGCCCATGGAAATCTGTGGTCCATGGAGATCTCAGTCCATCAAGAACTCACTCCATGAAGAGCACAGGCTATGAAGAAATCAATCCATGGAGAACTCCATCCCTGGAGATATCAGACCATTGAGATCCAGTCCATGAAGAACTCAGGCCATGGACAATTCAGTTCCTGGATAAATCATTCCATCTAGAAATCAGTCCATGGAGACCTAAGTGCTTAGAGAACTCAGTCCATGGAGAACTCAGTTCATAAAAAATCAGGCCTTGGAAATTCAGCCTAAAGATAACTCACTCCATGAAGAACATTTTTTATGGAGAAATGACTTCATGTGAAGTCCTGTCCATGGAGAGCTCCATCCAGTGTGAAATCGTTGCATGGAGAACTAAGGCCATGTAAAACTCAGTTAATGGAGAAGTAAGTGCATAGATAATTCAAGCCCTGAGGAACTCAGGCCATGAAGACATCGGTCCTTTGAAATATTTGTCCATGAATACTCAGTCTGTAGAAAATGAGTCATGGAGGATTCAGGTCCATGTTGACCTCAGTCTAGGGAAAAATTATTACATTGAGAAAAAAAATCCATGGAGAGTTTTGGTGCATGTGGACCTCAATCCATGGAAATCTTTTTCCATGGAGTACAGAAACCATGGAAAAATCAGTCAGGGATAATTTGGGTGCATGGCGGACCTCAGTCCATGGAGAATTCAGGCCACGAAGAAGTTAGTCCATGTAGAATTCAAGTCCAAAGGGAACTCAGTCCATGTGGAACTCAGGACACGGAGAACTGTGTCCCTGGAGATATCAGACCGTGGATAATTCAACTTAGGGAGAACACAGTCCATGGAAAACTCAGGCCATGGAGTCTTCGGTGCATGGAAAACACAGGCCATGGAAAGTTAATTCTGTAATACAGTTTTTGGCAAAAAACAGTCCATAGTGAACTTGGATCCATGGACACCTCAGTTGATCATTAACTCAGCCTATGAACTACTCAGGCCATGAAGAACTCAGTCCATGGATAAATCTGTCCACATTGAAATCAGTTCATGGATTCACCAGTCCATGGGAAACACATGCCATAGAGAATATAGTCCATGGAGACATCAGTCAATGGAGAACATGGGCTCATGGAGACATGAGTCCAAGTAGTATACACTCCATGGAGAAATCAGACAATGGAAACCTTGGTTCATGGAGAAATCATTGCATGGGGAATTCAGGCCATGGAACAGTCTGTCCATGGAGAACATGTTTCATGGAGAAAAATGTCCATTGTGAAGTCCGTTACATGGTGACTTCCATCCATTGATAACTCAGCTCATGGAAAACTCAGGCAATGGAGAACTCAGTTCATGGAGAAATCAGTCCACAGGGAATTGAGGGTCCTTCCCCTTTTCCCAAAGCCTATGGACCACTCCTGGAAGAGGTGGGCATATTAGAATGTAAGAGCTGAGGAGATAGGCGTAATTCCTAAGATCTCAAAAATATGGACTGTACTCTTACTTGATCAACATGCTTGTGCATATAAGCCTCTCTAATTGGACTATGAGGACCTTCGGTTGTTCAAAACTTGGGCATAGATACTTGCTAATTGGTTTTGCATGAATGTTATTTACATTCACCGCTTATGGTTGGCAATTGGTTCACTTCATGACTGTTGCTGTGGGTTTTTGCATATAAATTAGGCTTAGTTTAGCCAGGCGTGGTGGCACACACCTTTAATCCTAGCACTTGGGAGGCAGAGGCAGGCAGATCTTTGTGAGTTTAAGGCCAGCCTGGTCTACAGAGCGAGGTCTAGGACAGCTGGGGCTACAGGGAGACCCTGTCTTGAAAAGAATAAATAAATAAATAAATAAATAAATAAATAAATAGAAATTGGGCTTAGTGTAAAAATTAAAATCTCAGGTCTGAGCTGCCCCCTGCCTGGCAGTGAAGACAGGCTTAAATGGCTGGCTTTTCAAAGTTCAGTTTCTTTTGTGATATTAGTCTCTCCCATGGCTTCACTTGCCTCTCAGAATGAAAAATGGGATTAAAAGGATGAAATGTGGGAAAATTAAGTTAGGTTAGGTATAAATGGGTTCTCTATGCCGTGAATTAATGACGGACTGACTTCTCCATGAACTGAATTTTCTATTGCCTGAGTTCTCCATGGAATGTGTTCTCTGTGGATGGAGGTTTACATGGACCCAAGGGACTAATTTCTCCAGGAGTGTTTTTTTTCTCATGGTCTGATTTCTCCATAAACTGTTTCTCCATGGCCTGAGTTCTACTATGATTGATGTCTGCATGGGCCCACATTCTCCCTGACATCTCCATGGACTTAATTCTTGGTGTGTGTTCTTCTTGGACTGGCTTCTCCTTAGACTGATTTCTCCATGGACTGCTTTCTCCATGGACTGAATTCTGTATGGCCTGGATTCTCCATGTGCTGATTTCTCTATGAAATGAGTTTTCCATGGCCTGATTTCTCCATGGACTGAAGTCTCCATGGCCTGATTTCTCCATGGACTGACTTCTCCATGGCTTGAGTTGTCGTGGACTGAATTTTTTGATGTAGTGAGGTATCCAAGGACTCCATTTCACCAGGGACTTAATTTTCAATGAAATGTGTTCCTATGGACTGACTTTTCCATGTACTGAGCTCTCCATGAGCTAAATTCTTCATGCACAGATTTTCCCATGAGCTGATTTCTACAAACCCTGATTTCTCCATTGACTGAGATCTCAATGGATGGATATCTCCGTCAGCCTGACGTCTCCATGGATTTATTTCTCCATAAATCGTGTTCTCCATGGACTGACTGTTCCTTGGCCTGAGTTCTACATGGACTGATTTCTCCATGAACTGAGTTCTCAATGATCTGACTTCTCCGTGTACTGAATTCTACATGGACTAATGTCTCAATGCACCCAATTTCTCCACTGACTGATTTCTCCCTGGACCGAATTCTCCATGATCTGAGTTCTCCATAGACTGGCTTCTCCATGGAATGATTTCTCCTTGGACTACATTCTCTATGGATACTGTTCTTCATGTACTGAGTTCTTGATGGACTGAGGCTGATTAATCAATGAAATGATTTCTCCGTGAGCTGAAATCTCCATGGCTTGAGATCCTCATAGACCGAGTTTTTGGTGGACTGATGTTTCCATAAGCCCAATTTCATCATAGACTGATTTTTCAATGTAAAGTGTTCTCTGTGTGTACTGAGAGGTCTCAGTGGCCTGACATTTCCTTGGACTGAATTAACTATGCTCTGATTTCTCCATGGACTCAGTTCTCCATTGCATGAGTTCCCCATGGACTGAATTCTATGTGGACTGATGTCTATATTGACCCAATTTCTCCACTGACTTATTTCTCTGTGACTGATATCTACAATGGCTGAGTTCAAGGACTGGCTTCACCATGGTTTGAGTTCTTCATGGACTGAATTCTTCTTTATTTTTCAGCTTTTCGAGACAGGGTCTCCCCTTAGCCCCAGCTTTCCTGGAACTTGCTCTGTAGACCAGGCTGGCCTTGAACTCACAAATATCCTCCTACCTCTGCCTCCCAAGTGTTAGAATTAAAGGCATGCACCACCAGGTCCGGCTTCATGGACTGAATTCTTCAAGGACTGAGGATGCCATGACCCAAGACAACTGTGGACTTATTTCTGTATTCAGAGTGTTCCACATAAATTCATGCTCCATGGCCTGATTTCTCCATGTACTGAGGTCTCCATGGCCAGAATGTTCCATGGAAAGGTTTCTCCATGATCCGAATTCCCCATGAACTCTTATTCTACATGACTGATTTCTCCATGGATTTTTGTACCCCATGGACTAATTTTCCAAGGATTGAGGACACCATGGACTGAAATTCTCCCTTGGCTGTTTTCTCCTTAGAGTGTGTTCACCATGGGCTGAGTTCTGCATGGACTGACGTCCCCATGAACCTAAAACCTCATGACTGATTTCTCCATGGTCTGAGTTTTCCATGGACTAGATTCCCCATGGACTGCATTTTCCATAGCCCGTGGTTTCCATGGACTGAGGTTCCCATGGACCCATTTCCTTCATGACTGATATCTCCATTCACCAAGGTATATATGGATTAATGTCTCCAAAAAATGTTCAACATTGCTATTAATTAAAGAAATGCAAATTAAAACCATTTTAAGATTTCATCTTACCCTGGCAAGGCAGACTATGATCAAGAAAACAAAGGATATCAAATGTTAGAGAGGTTGTGGGGAAAGGGGAATACTCCTCCACTGCTGCTGGGAAGTAAACTAGTGACTCTGTGGAAAGCAGTGTGGAAAACTCTTAACAGACTCAAAATGAGTTTATCACCTGGAGGAGTCATACCACTCCTGGGTATATGCTCATGAGACTCATCCTATTGTAGAGATACACACACATCTATGTTTATTAGAGCTCTCTTCACAATAGTGAAGAGTTGGAAACAACCCCAATGTCCCTCAACTGACCTGTGGATAAAGAAAATATGGCATATCTACAAGATGGTATTCTATAGCAGAAAAAAAAAGATGACTTTGCAAGTAAACAGATCAAACTAGAAGCCATTATGATAAGTGAATTAGGATAGTCCCAGAAAAACAAATCGAATATGGTGTCCATCATTTGTGGATCCTAGCACCAAATTTCTATCTGTAAGGCAAATGGAATATTTTTTTCTCTTTCATCTGTACTAAATATAATACATGATGTTACTTATTACCTTGCTATGTAATGTAGGTATGTAAAGTAATATTTTTTTCTTTACCTGCATACAACTCTACTATCAAAATGTAAATCCCCAAACATGTTTTGAAATTAAACTGTAGCTTATTTTCAGATGTCATAATCTTGGTATCGTGTGTGGTGTATATACACATATTTTGGAAGGATACAAATTGTAAGTAATAACAACAACAAAAAAGACTGGATCAAAAAACTAACTGAAACAGTAAATGCCACATTAAAATTTTTAAAAAGACTGAGAAAAGGATAAAAGGCATGTATGGCAGATTGCATGAGCTCTGTGGAGGTGGGGGTGGCAAGAAAGTGGGAAGGGGTCTAAATTGATTAAGAAATGCTGTATGAAATGCACAAAACTTCAATAAAATTTGTTTTTTTAATTACAAGAGTTTATTGCCATTTAACTGTAATACTTAAACAACCCCACCATTTTATCATTTTTTATTTCTTTTTTTGTGTATTTCATACATCATATTTCAGTCCAATTTAGATGTGTTACCCTTTCCCTGACCCCCACCCCACCCCAGTTCATGCATTCTGCCATAAATGTCTAACATCTTTTTCTCAGTCTTTCCCTTAATTTTTATTGAGTTTTGTATATTTCATAAAGCATTTCTTAATCAAATTTAGACCTGCTCCCTCGTCCATATTCCCTTTACCAGAGTTAATGCATTCTGCCATGCATATTAAGTCCTGTCTTGCATCTATTTATCAGTATTTTATTTTATTTTCTATTTCTTTTTTAAATTTCTTTTTATATTGATGCTTTGAGTATTTCATACAACATTTTTCAATTCAGTTCAGTCACATGCCCATTTTCCTTCCCCCCACCCCACCCCAGATCATGCATTTTGACATAACTGTTCTGTATCTTTCTCTCAGGCTATTTTTTATGCTTAGGAATTCGAATTTTTCCTCCATTAATTTTATATTACTCTAAAATATGGATACATAATCTTCACCCATATACAGTAATTACAGAGTCTGAAAATGTTTGGTGGGTGGAATCTGGAGACCAGTGAGAGATTCACACAATAACAACATAGTTGCTTTCAGATAAACAGAAATATAACAATAATGTCATTCAGTTTGCCTTTCCTCTGGGGGATTTGGTGTTAGCATCCACAAATGAGGGAAACCATTCTCTGTCTTTCTGGGACTGTGTTACTTCACTCAGCATAATGGCTTCAAGCTCCATCCTCTTGCCTGCAAAGTTCATAATGCCATCTTTCTTTACCACTGAATAGTACTCCATTGTGTAGATGTACCACATTTTTGTCATTCACTCCTCTGCTGAGGGGCATTTAAGTTGATTCCAGCTCCTTGCTATTGTGAAGAGAGCTGCAATAAACATGAATGTGCATGTATCTTTGTGGTAGGATGAGTCTTTGGGGTATATACCTAGGAGTGGAATGAGTGGGTCAGGTGGTAGGCTTATTCTGAATCTTTTAAGGGTTCTACACACTGCTTTCCATAGTGGTTGTACAAATTTACATTCCCACCAGCAGTGGATGAGTGTTTCCCTTTCCCCACAACCTCTCCAGCATCTGTTGTCTTTTGTTTTATTGATCTTAGCTAGTCGTATTGGAGTTAGATGATATCTGAGAGTGGTTTTAATTTGCATCTCCTTAATTATTAATGATGTTCAACACTTTTTAAGATGTATCTCAGCAATCTTTAATTCCTGGTGAAGACTTTGTTCAGCTCTTTACACCATCTTTTGAGTAGTTCACTTGTATTCTTACTTCTTTGTTTTTTGAGTAGTTTATATATTCTTGATGTTAGTGCTCTGTCAGATGTACCACTGGCAAAGATTTCCTCCCACTCTGTGGGTTTTCTCTTCAACTCCTTCAGTGTTTCCTTCACTGTACAGACGCTTTTGAGTTTTATGAGTTCTCATTTGTTGACTGTTGACATTCCTTCCTGTGCAGCTGCTGTCTGATTTAGAAAGTCTTTTCCTAAGCCTATGTCTTGCAGGTTGTTGCCAAATTTTTCTTCTATCATCTTTAGGGTTTTAGGCTTCACTTTTAGATCTTTGATACACTTGGAGTTGATTTTGTACAGGATGAGAGGTAGGGGTTTAATTTTGTTCTTCTACAGATGATGATCCAATTTGGCCAGCACCATTTGCTGAAGATGCTATCCTTCCTCCGCTGAGGGTTTTTTTGCCCATTCATCAAATATGAGGTGACTGAAATTGTATGAGCTCAAGTTCGGATCTTCAATTTTGTCCCATTGGTCAATAGGTCTGTTTTTGCCAGTACCAGGCTTGTCTTTATGACTATGGCCCTGTAATATAGTTTGAAGTCTGGTAGGGCAATCCCCCCTGTATTGCATTTTTTCACTCAGGGTTGTTTTAGCTATTTGAGTTCTTTTGTTTTTTCATATGAATTTAATGTTTTTTCCCAAGTCTGGAAAGAAGCTCATAGGGATTTTGATTGGTATTGCACTGAATCTGTATATCAGTTTGGGTAAAATGGACATTATTACTATATTAATTTTCTCAATCCATGAGCATGGGAGGTCTTTCCATCTTTTGATGTCATTTTCAATCTCCTTCAGGGGTTTAAATTTTTGTTGTAGAGGTCTTTGGTATCTTTGGTTAGGTTTGTTCCTAGGTATCTTATTATTTTTGAGGCTATTGTGAGTGGGAAGGTCTTCTTATATTCCTTCTCCACTTGTTCATTGATGCTGTAAAGAAAAGCTACTGATTTATCTAGGTTAATTTTGCAGCCGGACACTTTACTAAAACTCTCAATCATTTCTAGAAGTTTTCTGGTGGAGTTTTTAGCATCCCTTGGGTAAATTATCATATCATCTGCAAAAATGGATAGCTTAACTTCTTCTTTTCCAATTAGTACTCATTTAATTTCCTTCTCTTGTCTTATTGCCCTAGAAAGTGTTTCAAGCACTATGTTTGTTGAAGAGGAGTGATGATAGGAGGAGTCTTGTCGAGTTCCTGCTTTTAAGGGAAATGGTTCCAATTTTTCTCCATTTAGGATGATGTCGGCAGTGGGTTTGCTATATATGTCTTTGATCATGTGGAGGAATGTTCCTTTCAGTTCTAGTCCCTCTAGGACTTTAAACATGAAGGGACACTGGAACTTGTCAAAGGCTTTTTCTGCATCAATTAAGACGACTGTGTGGTTTTTTTCTTTCAGTCCAATTATGTGTATTATGATATTTATTGATTTATGTATGTTGAACCATCCCTGCATCCCTGGTATGAATCGAACTTGATCATGATGGATGATCTTTTTGATGTGGGTCTGTATGTGATTTGCAAGTGTTTTGTTGGGAATTTTTGCATCTATGTTCATTAATGAGATGGTTCTATAGCTTTCTTTTTTGCTTGCATCTTTGCCTAGTTTTGGTATTAGAGTGATGCCGGGAAAACATCTGGACTGGGGCTTTTCTTAGTTAGGAGCTTTTTTATTAGATATTCAATTTCCTCAAATATTATGGGTCTGTTTAAACTGTCAATCTCTTCTTGGTTAAGCTTTGTTGGCTCCCAGGATTTCAGATATTCATCTTTCTCTTAGGTTTCAAATTTAGTGGCATATAGATTTTTGAAGTATTCCCATATGACTGTCTGGATCTTTTCTTTGTTGTGATGCTTCCCCTTTCATTATGAATACTATTGATTTGGAGTTGTTCTTGCTTTTTTTGGTTAACTGAGCTAGAGGACTGTATATTTTGTTTATTTTTTCAAAGAACCAGCTTTTGGATTTATTTATTTTATGTATTGTTTTCTTTTTCATTGATTTCTGCTCTGGTTTTTGTTATTTCTTCCTGACTGTAGGGTTTAGGGTCCATTTGTTGTTTTCTCTCAAGTGTTCTTAGCTGTAGTGTTAGGTCGTTTATTTGTTCCCTTTATTTTTTTTTTTGATGTGGGCACTTAAGTCTATAAATTTCCCTCTAAAGACTGCTTTTAAAGTATCCTACAGATTTTGTTGTGTTGTATTGCCTTTTTTCATTCAGTTCCATAGATATTTTTATTTCACTCTTTATTTCTTCCTTGATCTACTCATTATTCAGGAGTCTCCATGTGTTCTTGTAGCTAGTTGGACTTATTCTGGTGCTCATATTGAGCCTTATTGCACTGTGGTCTGATAGAATGCATGGAATAATTTCTATCCTTTTGTATTTGTTGAGGTTCCTTTTGTGCCCTAGTATGTGGTTGATTTTGGAGAATGTCCCGTGAGGTGCTGAGTAGAAAGTATATTCTCTGGTATTTGGGTGGAATATTCTGTAGATGTCTGTCTGGTGCATTTGCTGTATTGTATTGTTGTTTTGATGTCTCTATGTTTATTTTCTGTCCTGTTGATATATCCAAGGGGCTCAGTGGGGTGTTGAAATCTCCCACTATTAGTGTGTTAGGATTAATCTGTGTCTTGAGGTCCTGCAGATTAGTGATTATAAAGTTAGGTGCACCAGAGATTGTTGCATAGACATTTAGGATTGTGAAGCTTTTATGGTTCATTGTTCCTTTGACAAGGATGTAATGGCTCTCTTTGTTTCTTCTGATTAATTTTACTTCGAGATATATTTTGTCTGATATTAGAATAGCCACTCAGCTTGTTTCTTAGTACCATTTGCTTGGAATATTCTTTGCATCCTTTCACTTTAAGGTGGTGTCTGTCCTTGAGGGTGATATGGGTTTCTGGTAGACAGTATACAGAAGGGTTCAGTTTCCTAATCCATTCTCTCAGTCTGTGCATTTTGATTGGGGAGTTTAGACCATTAGTATTTAAGGTTACTGTTGAGAGATGTGTGTTGCTTCATTTTACCTTATTTTCATTTGCATTCTTGGTCTATGTTTATATTTACTCTGTTATGATTTTCTTGATTTCTCTAATTGTTTAGGGATAGATGCTTCTTTCCTCTGTTTTTTGGATTGATTTGAGGATTTTCTGAAGTGTTGGTTTCTTAGACATGTATTCTTTCATCTTGTTTATGTTGTGAAAATTTTTCTGTCTCCTTCAACTATAATTGACATTTTTGCTAGATATAGTAGTCTCGGTTGGCATCTAAAGTCATTTAGCACAGGGAATACTTTGGTCCACGTTTTTCTAGCTTTCATCGTTTGGGCTGAGAAATCAACTTTGATTCTGATGGGTTTCCCCTTATATGTAACTTGTAGTTTTTCTCTTGTGTCTTTCTTTTGAGTATCTTGTGTTTTAAGAATTATATGGAGTGGGGAGTTTCTTTTCTGTTCATGTCTATTTGGTATTCTGTGTGCTTTTTTATTTGTATGGGATTGTCTTTTTTCAATTTGGGGAAATTTTATTCTATTATCCTGTTGAATATCTGGCTAATAGTGTTGTCTTGGGACTCTTCTCCCTCCTCTATCCCTATGATGCAGAGGTTTGGTCTTTTCATCGTGTCCCACATTTCCTGGTTCCACTCTTGTGTATTTTTACTTTTTTTGTAATCTTTACTTGAGCTTTCTAGTTGCTCTGTATTATGCTGCAGGTCTTATATTCTTTTTTCTGCTTCTTCCATTCTGCTTCTGAGCCTTTTTACCATCCTTTCCTGGTGGTTGGATGAATGTTCAATATCCTTGTTCATTTAATCCTGTGATTTCTTTAGATTTTTCACTTCCCTCTGGAGCCTGTCATTCTGATCTTGTAGCTTCTTGATTGGTTGGTCATTTTCTTTTTTCATTTCTGCCTGGGATCTTTTCAGTGTTTCAACATCATTCTGGGGTTGTCATTTTCTCCCTCTAGGTCCTTCTTGAGTTTTTCAATCTCTCCCCTTAGTTCTTTCCACCGTTTGTCATTATCTCCCTCTAGGACCTTCCTGAGTTTTTCTTTCTCTTCCCTTAGTTTGGTGATTTCTTTGGATGTGTCTACTGTTCTTCTAAGGTCAGTGTCTTGGTTTCTTTCCAGAGAGATCTCATTGTAGGGATCTTCTGTTGTGTTAGTAGAGTTCAGTGTGGATTTATTATGAGCTTTTGCCATGTTGTTTTTTTCTTTGTGTCTTTGGCATGTAGATTTGTCTGTTTATTTGTTTCTTTGAATTCTGGCACCTCAACATTGGCTGCACAGAATATAATCACCAATGCTCTGCCTGTTAGGTCCTCTGCACCAGAGTTCCACCAGGATGATGTGGGGGTGTGCATTTGGTTAGATTGCTACTTTGGCCCAAGCTGGTAGACCCCCAAGGGTCAAGACAGGTAAGCCCTGACTTACCAGAACCACACTGACTCTGGGCTGGTGTCTGCAGTCTGAGCTGGGACTTCTGGGGTTATCAGTCTTCTTAAATTTTATTGATACAGAAGTTTACAGTTTTGGTCAGTTCTTTGATCAAGTCTTTTTTGTTATTGTTGACTTTAATTTATATATATATATATATTCCATACATATACCATAATTACAAACTCTGAAAATAAAACCTACATTAATTCCAAAATAGGTTTAGTGTGGAAATATTTAGCAGTGATCCATCTGACAATGGTTCAACATCCAGAAGTTATTTTTTGTCTGTGTTCTGGGGTTCAATTTTTTATTTTAAATTTATATTACTGTAAAATATGAATATACACCCTGCACACATGTACATTATTTACCATGCCTGAAAGTAAGTGACAACTTAATTCTATGGCTCATTAAAATATTTGCATTATAATATCACAGTTGCATTCAGGTAGAAAGAAATATAACAATAACATTGTTCAGCTATTCTTTCAATTGGGGGATTTGGTACGAGCGTCTACAAAGGAAATGAGGGAAACCATTTCCTGTTTGTTTTTCTGGGACTATGTTACTTCACTTTGCATAATGGCTTCGAGTTCCATCCATTTACCTGAAAAATCATGATGCTTTCTTTCTTTACCAGTTCATAGAACTCCGTTGTGTAGATGTACCACATTTTTGTTATACAGTCCTCAGTTGCAGGGCATTTGGATAGGTTCCAACTCTTCGCTATTGTGAAAAGAGCTGCAATAAACAAAGATGTGCATGTATCTTGGCAGGAGGATAAGTATTGTAGGTAT
Organism: Rhizomys pruinosus; assembly: GCA_009823505.1. NCBI lineage: Eukaryota > Metazoa > Chordata > Mammalia > Rodentia > Spalacidae > Rhizomys > Rhizomys pruinosus. The sequence continues at coordinate 1,554,217 of VZQC01003549.1, forward strand.
ATACCCAGAAGTAGGATGGCAGGGTCAGGTGATAGGCTCATTTTTATTCTTTTTTTAATTTTTAATTTATTTTTGTATGTGTATGAATGTACTGTCTGCATGTAGGTTTGTGCACCGGTGTCGTGCAATGCCACGGAGGTCAGAAGAGGGTGTCGGATTCCCCTGGAACTGGAGTTCTCCTGGAATTGGAGTTACAGACGGTTCTTAGCCACCATGTGGGTGCTGGGGATCGATCCCGGGTCCTCTGCAAGAGCAGTCGGTGCTCTTAACCACTAGGATATCTCTCCAGCCCTCATTTTTATTCTTTTAAGGGTTCTCCACACTGTTTTCCACAGTGGGAATACATTCCCACCAGCAGTGGATGAGTGTTCCCCTTTCCCCACAACCTCTCCAGCATTTGGTGTCTTTTGTTTTCTTGATCTTTGCCAGTCTTGTCACAGTGAGATGATATCTTAGAGTGGTTTTAATTTACATTTCCTTAATAATTGATATTGAACACTTTTTAATATGTTTCTCAGCCACCTTTACTTTCTGATTGAAGACTCTGTTCAGCTCTTTACTCCATCTTTTGAGTGAGTCATTTGTTTCCTTCTTTATTTTTTGAGTGGTTTATATATTCTGGATGTTAATGCTCTGTCAAATGTATCAGTGGTGAAGATTTCCTCCCATTCTATTGGTTTTCACTTCACTTCCTTGATTTTTTCTTTCACTGTACATAAACTTTTGAGTTTGATGAGGTCTCATTTGTCAACTGTTGAACTTATTTCCTGCTCAGCTGCTGTCTGATTTAGAATTTTTTTTTCTTACGACTATGTCTTGTAAGTTGCTGCCAACATTTTCCTTCTATCACCTTCAGGGTTTCAGGTTTCACATTGAGATCTTTGATACACTTGGAATTGATTTTTGTACAGGGTGAGAGGTAAGGGTTTACTTTTGTTCTTCTATAAATGGTGATCCTGTTTTGCCAACACCATTCGCTGAAAATGCTATCCTTCCTCCATTGAGCTTTTTTGCTCCCTTTGTCAAATATGATGTTGCTGAAATTGTATGAGCTCAAGTTTGGATCTTCAATTATGTTCCATTGGACAATGGGTCAGTTTCTGTGCCAGTACCATGCTGTCTTTATGACTATAGCCCTGTAATATAGCTTGAAGTCTGGTAAAGCAACCCCCCCTCCCCGTATTGCACTTTTCACTCAGGGTTGTTTTAGGTATTCGGGAACTTTTATTTTTCCATATATATTTAAGGATTTTTTTTCTAAGGCTGTGAAGAAACTCATGGGGATTTTGATTTGGATTGTGTTGAATCTGTATATCAATTTTGGATAAAATGGACATTTTTACTATATTAATTTTTACAGTCCATGAGCATGGATTTTTAGCTGTATTGTTAGATTATATATTTGTTCCCTTTCCCTTTCTGTTTCTTTTTAATGTGGGCACTTAGGGCTATAAATTTACCTCTTAGTATCCTACGTGTATTGGTGTGTTGCATTGTCTTTTTCATTTAGTTCCATGAATACTTTTATTTCATTCTTTATTTCTTTCCTGACCCATTCATTACTCAGGATTGTGTTGTATACTCTCCATATGTTCTTGTGTCTGGCTTATTCTGGTGTTAATATTGAGCTTTATTGCATTGTGGTCTGATAGAATGCATGAGATTATTTCAATCCTTTTATATTTGTTGTGGTTTCTTCTATGTCCCAGTATGTGGTTGATTTGGGAGAATGTTCCATGGAGTGCTGAGTATCTACACACTTTTCTCCCTTTTTCACTTTAATTATATGCTTAGGGTATAGGAGGCTCTCAAATTTGTGGCATAGTCAGAACCAAACTATACCAATCTGCATTCAATTGCATAACTCTCATAGAATCTTTCAGGTGCCAACCCAACACAAATGTAGAGTCATTTCAAATTTGATTGTCCCGTGCACATATTTGTGAGGAATTTTCTTAGTTGTTAATTAATGTAGGAATGCCACAGTCTGGACAGCAATACCATTGCTAAGTAGATGAGCCAGGGATGTAAACAAAGGAAGCAGAGCATGCCAGGAAATGCAGTTCAGTAAGCTGCCTTTTTCAATGACCTCCACTTCAGTTTCTGCTTCCAGATTCCTGCCATGAGTTGCTTCACTGGCTTCTCTGGATGGAGAATTGAAAAATGTAAGAAGAAATAAATCCTTTTCTTCACAGCTTGGTTTTGGTGAGTGTTTTATCACAGTAACAGAGAAGCAGAAACTTAACTTGCTCCTATATCCAAGAGAATTAATGAAATTCAGGGAGCAATGAAGTCTCCAACAATGAAACTTAGATTTTATATTATTATTTTATATTATATATTTGAGTGTATTCTCTGCATGTGTGTAAGTTCGCCAGTCATGTGAAATTCACATAGCATGAGAGGAAGGCATTGAATTCCCCTAGAACTGGAGTCAGGGATGCTTGTTAGTCACCATGTAGGTGCTGGAATTTGAAGCCTTGTCTGCTACAAGAGCAGCCTATCCTCTTAATCACTCTCCAGCCCTTGCACTTTGGTTTTCTAATCGAATGTCTTTCTTCCCTTCTGATTTAGCACTGATTTTTTTGACAGTTTTTTCTTATAGCCCTCAAATTTTAATGGTTCATTGCTTCATGACTTCATGGACCAGCAGTTAAATACAATGTCTGCTCTTGCAAAGGATCCAGGTTCAATTTCCCACACCCATATTGTAGATAATAATCATCCATAACTCCAGTTCCTGGAGATCCAACACCCCCTTCTGCCCTCCAAAAGCATTGAATGAACATGGTGCTCTTACATACATACAGGCAGGCTAAATACTCATTCCAAAATAATAATAATAATAATAATAATAATAATAATAATAATAATAATGAAATTTCTTTTAAAGAATTCTCAACAAGTCATGGAGAACTTGGACACCTTCTCCCTTTATACATATGTGTGTTGGAACGTCTTCATTGCTCAGAATCTGCCAGACCTGGTTGTCATGGAAACCTAAGAATATTTACAATTACTTATTCTCAGAGAGTATGCAGGGACTACCAGTTGAACTTCCTAGAAATTATCCTTGGTCATTGAGATTGACTTTGTGTAACTTTCATCTTAATATGTGACAGTTGTAGGAAACACTTCAACACTGTTGCATGGTTTCTGAATATGGGCCACCATGAACATTGCTGCCTTTTATTTTTTTCACAATGTTTATTGATAGATACAAGTACATAAAATCAGGGCAGGAACATGATTTGATAGATTAAGTAGACTTAATTTCAATACTGTAATAAGGGAACAGTTCAAGTTCTCACCATTTGTTTCACACCGACAAAAACCACTTCGAGGGCATTAACGAGCTCTCAAATCTGATCAGTTTTGTGCAAGTAAACCATGTTTCTTTTTTTAAAAAGACTGTGCACTTGCCCAGGCTCAAGGATATTGAAATCTAGCACATAAAGCCCATTATTAGAGGTAGAAATACAGGCAATATGCTATTATGGCAACAACCATTAATTACAGTTAAGGATTTTCTGTAACAACCAAATGGATAGTCTGATATTAGAACAACTCAAGTGTTACCGAGTGAAGTGCATTTCTACAATGTTCAGTGTTTCTACTCAGTTTTCTAACTTTAAGCAGCTTATGATAACTGGCAGCAGAGAAGGACCTTGCAATAGACTGCTTCTGCTTGAGAACCTATGATGTAATTATTGCATGCTGTTAATATACTATCTAAACATTAAAGATATTCCTAAAATATTTGATGGTAGCTTATGATTAAGACATTATATTATAAAAAAACTTATGCAGAAGGAAACCCTTATTGACATACTTCTGCTTTAAATATTGTGCCCCCAGGGCTGGAGAGATAGCCTAGTGGTCAAGAGTACCGACTGCTCTTGCAGAGGACCCGGGTTCAATCCCCAGCACCCACATGGTGGCTAAGAACCGTCTGTAACTCCAATTCCAGGAGAACTCCAGTTCCAGGGGAATCCAACACCTTCTTCTGACCTCCGCGGCATTGCATGACACAGGTGCACAAACCTGCATGCAGACAGTACATTCATACACATACAGAAATAAATACAATTTTTTAAAAAATTAAAAAAAAATATTGTGCCCCCAAATGAAGTCCAGCAAGTACACGTCCTGTCATGATTCCCTGGCATCGGCCTCCATGATACTGCCGAGGTGATCTAACAATGTCAATCCATCTTCTGAGGAGGCTGAATTTCCATTAGCTGCTTAGTTCACAACCTGAGTATCTCAGCAGTCCTCAGTCCACATCAGAAGGCTAAAAAGTAAAATAAGCTGTATCTCATGTCTTTGAGGAGTGTCTAAAATAGTGGCAACTACAGAGCATATGCTCCTGCTTGTGAGAATTGTAGACAGGCCAAACAATCGTTCTCTCTCTCTCTCTCTCTCTCTCTCTCTCTCTCTCTCTGTCTTTCTTTTTGTCTTTTTACTAAGATCTCAAGTTTTGTGTTTGCATTACAGGTTCTCTGGTCTTATTATTTATTTCTGGTTGTACTTTCCTTCTGGAAGCTTAAGGCCATACAGATAGCCCAGATTAACCAAGGTTATGTTTTGTTAAGGTCAGTTGAGGATCTGATCCTCAGGGGTCTCTTGGGTTTTTTTTGGGGGGGGGTGGAGACACTTGCTTCTTTCGGCTCCTCATCCACCAGTTCCATCCACATGAGGACAAAATCAGGTCTTGCTAGACCAGGCTTCCTTTTCTGAAGGATGAGCAGACTTTCCTCCTTATAGACTGGACACTGGCTGAAGTCCCATTTAGTGGCTCCCTGAGACCTCCCTGAAGAAAAAGAATGGTGACCCACCTCTGCAGAACTTTTCAAGAGATGCCTCCATGTATAATCTTCTAAGACTTGGTTGACCTCTGAGGGCAAGGAACAAAGATGTCCCCAGGTCCCTTGATAAAATTGGTAGGGACTTCAGATATGGTCTTTAAGCACCCAGAAAGGCTAAGTTGCACCAGCCTGTTACATTGCACCCATATTAACATTGTATCCAAATGCTGCCTTTTCAAGATGTCCTATTAGACTTCTTGTTTGGCTTTTTAGGAGAGCCCATCTTAATTCATTTGGAATGTGGGTAACACAATATTGGTTCTGGTTCTCTCAACAATCACATAAGTCTTTACATGTAAATATTGATAAAACTGGCTATTAGATTGTGGTTAAGTTGTAACATAAGACCCCAAGTGAATGTGTTTCTATATCTCTGGGTATCCTTGATTTTTTGAAGCATCCCTGCATCTCTGGTATGAATCTAACTTGGTCATGATGGATGATCTTCTTGATGTGGATCCGTATGTGATTTGCCAGTATCCTGTTTAGAATTTTGGCATCTGTGTTCGTTAGGGAGATGAGTCTGTAATTCTTTTTAGTTGTATCTTTGCCTGGTTTTGGTAATAGAGTAATGCTGACTTCATAGAAGGAATGTGGGGGAATTCCCTCTGATTGTATCCTTCTAAAAAGCTTCAGTAATAATGGTTGTAAGTATTTTTGAAATGCTTTATAGAATTCTGCTGTGAAACCGTCTGGGCCTGGGCTATTTTAGGTTGGGAGGTTTCTTATTATGTCCTCTATTTCTTCATGTATTATGGGTCTGTTTAAGCTGTGGCTCTCATCTTGGTTGAGTTTTGGTGATTCCCAGGATTTCAGATATTCATCCATTTCTTCTAGGTTTTCAAACTTAGTAGAGTATAGGTTCTTAAAATATTTCCGTATGATATTCTGGATCTTTTCCTTGTCTGTTGTGATATTTCCCTTTTCATCACGGATTGTATTGATTTGGAGTTGTTCCTTCTTTCTTTTGCTTAACTGGGCTAGAGGTCTGTCTATCTTGTTTATTTTTTCAAAGAGCCAGCTTTTGGATTCATTGATTTTTTTTGTATTGTTTTCTTTGTTTTTATTTCATTGATTTCTGCTCTGATTTTTGTTATTTCTTCCTGTATGTGGTGTTTAGAGTTCATCTGTTGTTGCCTCTCAAGTGCTTTTAGCTGTAGTGTTAGATCATTCACTTGTGCTCTTTCTGTTTTCCTAATATAGGCACCCAGGGCTATAAACTTCCTTCTTAGGACTGCTTTTAAGGTATCCCATAGGTTTTGTGGTGTTGTATTGTCATTGTCACTCAGTTCCAGGAATGCTTTTATTTCTTTCTTTATCTCTTCCTTGACCCATTCATTATTCAAGAGTGTGTTGTTTAGTCTCCATGTGTTCTTGTAGGCAGTAGGGCTTATCCCAGTGTTGGTGTTGAGCTTTACTGCACTGTGGTCTGATAGAATTCTTGAAATTATTTCAATCTGTTTGTATTTGTGGAGGTTTCTTCTGTGTCCCAGTATGTGGTTGATTTTGGAGAATGTTCCATGGGGTGCTGAGTAGAAAGTGTATTCTCTGGTATTAGGGTGGAATATTTGGTAGAGGTCTATGAGGTCTTGTTGGTGTATCATATCATTCAGTTCAGATGTCTCTCTGTTTATTCTTTGTCCTGTTGACCTATCCAAAGGACTCAGTGGGGTATTGAAGTCCCCTACTATGAATGTACTGGGGTTAGTGTGTGACTTGTGGTCCTGGAGAATTGTCTTTATAAAGTTTGGTGCACCAGAGTTTGGGGCATATATATTCATAATTGTGAAGTCTTCTTGGGAATTGTTCCTTTGATAAAAATGTAATGGCCTTCTTTGTCTCTTCTGATTTCTTTTACTTTGAAGTCTATTTTGTCTGATATTAAAATAGCAACACCTGCTTTCTTTTTGGTACCATTTGCTTGGAATATTTTTTTCCATCCTTTCACTTTAAGGTGGTGCCTGTCCTTGAAGGTAAGATGTGTTTCTTGCAGACAGCATATCGATGGATTCTGTTTCCTAATCCAGTCTCCCAGTCTATGTCTTTTGATTGGGGAATTTAGTCCATTAATATTTAAGGTTATGACTGATAGGTTTGTGTTGCTTCCTTTTGCCTTATTATCCATCTGCGGTTTTGATTTAGGTTTCTACTTCTGCAGTTATGCTTTTATTGATTTCTCCTTCTAGTTGCCTGGGGTTGGTTGCTCCTTTCTTCTGTTCTTTGGATTGCTTCAAGTATTCTCTGAAGGGTTGGTTTTCCGGACATGTATTCTTTCAAGTTGTTTATGTCATGGAAGATTTTCCTCTCTCCTTCCACTATGATTGACATTTTTGCTGGGTATAGTAACCTGGGCTGGCATCCATTGTCCCTCAACACTGGGAATGCTTTGCTCCAGGTTCTTCTTGCCTTCATCGTTTGCTGTGAGAAGTCCGTTGTTATTCTGATAGGTTTCCCCTTATAGGTCACTTGTTGTTTTTCTCTTGTCGCTTTAAGAATTTTCTCTTTGTTTTGGGTGTCCAGCATTTTAACTATGATGTGGCGTGGAGAATTTCTTTTCTGATCTTGTCTGTTTGGAGTTCTATGTGCTTCTTGTATTGGTATTGGTTTGTCCTTTTTTAGTTTGGGGAAGTTTTCATCTATTATTCTGTTGAAGATCTGATCAATACCTTTCTCTTGGGATTCTTCTCCTTCCTCTATTCCTATGATGCGGAGGTTTGATCTTTTCATAGTGTCCCACAGCTCCTGGTTGTTCCATTTTTGTGTATTTTTAAATTTTTCATTTAATCTTCTTGATGTTTTCTCAGTTGCTCTGTGTTTTTATCTTCCATGTCTGATCTTCTTGTTCTGCTTCCTCCCATTCTGCTTCTGAGGCTCTTTCCAATCCTTCTCCTCTTGATTGGTGAGTTTTGATTCCTTTTTCATTTTCTCTTCTGATTTCTTTAGTATTTCTACTTCTTTCTGGAGCTTCTCATTCTCTTCCTGTAGCTCTTTGCTTCGCTGGTTGGTTTCCTTATCTTTTTCAACATGGGATCTTTTCAGTGTTTCCAGTTCCTTCCTGAGTTTGCCATTCTCTCTCTCTAGGTCCTTCTTGAGTTCTTCATTCTCTTTTCTTAGTTCTTTGATTTGCTCTTTATAATCTTGTAGTTCTTTAAATATGTTCCCAATTGCGTTTCTGATATCTGTGTGCTGGGCCATCCCCAGGGGGATCCCACTGTAGGAATCTTCCATAGAAGAGCTTGATGCAGGATTATCTTGCCCCTTTCCTGTGTTGTCTCTTCTTTGTGTTCCTGGCATATGAGCTTCTGCTTGCCTGTATTCCAATGTAAGTTCTAAATGCCTTTTCACTGTGTTGAATGCTTGCTTTGCTTGCCTCCTTCAGATGCCTTCATAACCCCAGTTGGCGGCAGAGGGGGGCGGGTCGGGGAACTGCACTTGCCTCAACTGGTCTCTGGAGATCTCAGAACAGTGGGACATTTTAAGGAGATAGTAGAGCACAGTGATGCAGCACAGAATTGTGATGACATACTAGACAACAAAGGAGCATTATGAGGAAATAGTAGATCACTGTGATGCAATAATGGAGCATTGTAGGCCAGACTTGGTGGCATATGTCTTTAACTGCAGCACTTGGGAGGCAGAGTCAGGTGGATATCTTTGAGTTCAAGGCCAGCCTGGTCTACATAGTGAGCTCCAGGACAGTTGGGACTATAGGGAGACCCTGTCTCAAAAATACAAAAAAATGGAACATTGTGAATGGATAGTAGACCACTGTGATGAAAAAATGGAAGCATTATGATCAGAGAGTGGACAACTGTGTTGCAACAATGGAGCATGGTGAAGGATAATAGGCCTGTGACCACTTTCATTCAACAAAGGAACATTGTGAGGAAATGATAGACAACAAAGGAGGATTATGATGACATAGTAGACAACTGTGCAATAATGGAGCATTGTGATGAGATAGTAGACCATTGTGATGCATGAAAGGAGCATTGTGAGGACATATTAGATGATGAAGAAGCATTATGAGGAAATAGTAGAACACTGTGATGCAACAATGGAGCATTGTGAAAGGATAGTAGACCACCATTGTCATTGTTCAATGTCTTTGAATTTAACAATGGGAGAGTGGACACCCACCTGTCGTTAGGGTAGTGATTTTCTATCTGTTCTGCAAACCCCATGAGGCTTATGGCTATATGAATATGATTTGCATCAGCCACTGGATATCCTGGAGGGAGAAGTGCATCACTATGACACCAGGCTCCTTCCCCAGTGTTTGTAGGGAACGCTTCCTCCCATTTCTTATCAGAGCAGCTAAAGAATCCATTTCAGCGAACAGTAGGGGAATTCCCCCTATGGGCATGTGCAGCCACTGTAGTACTCCTGTGGATTGGTAAGGAGCCCCTATGAGCATGGGGTGATGTTAAAAATAAGCAACTGTACAGGAAGGGAGGGTATAAAATGTGCTAAATCCATGCTCTGGAGAGCTCGGTTGACTTCAGCTAGAGCTTCTGAGGCTTCTGCTGTGAGCTTTCACTTGGAAGCTGGGTTCCTGTCACCTCACAGAAGATCACAGAAAGGCTGTAGCATTGTCGTGGGGATAGATAGCTATGGGTGGAGCCAGTTAAGATTTCCTAGGAAGGACTGAAGGGATGCTATTGTGAGTGTGGGAGGAAGGGAGAGTACAGGTTTGAGTGGCCTCACTTCTGTGAGAGAAATTTCAGTGCCTAGGAAATGAATTGGGGGAATCATTTGAAGCTTAGCATGGTTTATTTTAAATCCAAAAGCTTCTAATGATGGTACAAGCCTGTCCTTTAAAGTTGCCAGGTCAGTTGATAATTTGTCCCAAACTAAAACGTCATCCATATAGTGGAAGACTTGAAGACCTTGTTCCACGTGGGGTTTAAGAGCCGCCACTACCACCTCTTGGCAGAGCATTGGGCTATTTACCATGCCTTGTGGCAGGACAGTCCACTTGTAATGAGTTGATGGGCCTGAGTTGATAATTGCAGGGACTGAGAAAGCAAACTGCTTGCAATCCTCAGCTGGGGGGGGGAGGTTGAAAAGAAACAGTCTTTGATATCTAAGGCTAGCAGAGGGTTGTTAGCTGGGATAGCAGAGGCAAGGTGGAGACCCTTCTGTGGAGATTCCCATATAGGCATAGTTCTGTTAATGGCTCTCAGGTCTTGTAAGAGATGCCAAACTCCTGTTGCTTCTTTTATGACAAACACAGGGGTGTTCCAGGGATTGTGAGATGGACGAATGTGTCCCAGTGAAAATTTCTCCTTGACTAAGTCTTGGAGAGCTTGTAATTTCTCCCCTGGTAAGGGTCACTGCTCAATCCAGACTGGATCATAAGACTTCCAGTCCATACGAGGGGGAGAATACTCTGCAGTGACTCTCAGGATTTGGGGTGTTTCTTGCTGAGATGATACAGGTGTTTTCCCCCAGTTAAATGGTCTGTCTGGGGATGGTTTGTCTCATATGGACTGGTAATAACCACATCCAAAGCCTCCAAAATATCTTTCCCTAGAAGATTGATATGAGTGGGGGCTATTAATGGACAAATCTGGCCCGTGTTTCCATCAGGGTCCACCCAGGTGTAAAAATTTTTAGTTATGTAAGACTGTGAGGGCCCTCCTATTCCTAGAAGTTTAGGTACTTGGAGCAAGGGCCAGTAAGGGGGGATATCTTGCTGCTTTACATTGGTTCTCTCTGCCCTGAATCTATTAAACATTTAAAAGCCTCCCCCCATTATAATTGTCAATGCAGGATGTGAGCCTTCTGAAATAGGTGCTGCCCAGAGGGTGTGTACTGACTCTTTCTCCCCCTTTTTTTCCCCTGGGCTAGGGGTGGCCCGCTTAAGAGTTTAAAGGTGACAGATTTTTACCATCTTTTTCATAGTTTGCACAGTAATCTTTCCTCCAATGATATCATTTTTTATACCAGGGGCAGAGAACGTGTGGGGAGTGTTCAGAAGTCCCTCCAGGAGAGACTGGTGCTTTGGGCACTGTATTTTCCAATGACGTCTCTCTCCACATTTAAAACATTTCTCATTTGTGGTGACAGCAGCCCCAAAGGCTTAATAAACTAGGTAATTAGCTTTATGGGAGGCTGTGCCCACGTCCTGAGTTGCCACTATCCATCTATCATAAAGGTCATTTTTTTAAGGCCTAGTGCACTTACTTGCATCCCGAATTCATTCTTTCCCAAACAATATATTTAAGGAGTAACTCTCTGGCTGGAAAGTTGGGGATCTTTCTCTCTAGGCTGCTTTTGGTTCTTAAGATAAAGTCAGACAGGGGTTCCTCTGGTTTTTGCTTAGGAAATAATAAGGAGGAAATGGCCTGGGATTCAGTGGGTGGTTTAATTTGATCCCAGGCCTGTAGCGTGCAAAGGCGGACCTGGTCAAATTACCCTGGGGTCAGTCAAGCCTGCTGCATCCCTGTGCTTAAATCTCCTTCTCCAAAGAGCTGTTCATAACCCCAGTCTATATTAGGTTGCCCTTGATTTCTCCAAACCTGTTGGAGACATTCATCTCTGTACAGTGCTTCCCATTGTAAAAATAGTGTACCTGGAAATGAAGATCTACATATATCCCTCAAGTCCTTGGGAGTGTTAATAAAATTGCAAAAGCTCTGGAGAATAGACTTTGTCCATGGTGTCTGGAAACCATTCTCTTTGACTGCTTGCCTGAGTTCTTTTAACTCACTTGCCAGTTTAGAGGACAACCCCCAGATGGAGCTACATTAATGGGGAATGCCTGTAATTGAAGATCTAGGTTGTCCCGAATCTGGCACAGTTTTTCTGTAGCAGAGAGGGAAAAAGTCGACGACGAAGGTGTTCCTGGCCCCTCGAGAGGGAGTGGCTGATAATTATGGGAAAGGTTAAGACTAGCAGCTTGGATGTTTTAATTATTCTGTTCTACTTTTACTAGATCTGCAGCTCTGGGCCTTTCAGAGGGAATTTTATTGGGGTTCTTGAGGGGAATTTTAGCAGGTTCTTATGAGGAATGGGTCTTCTATTTAATTTTGTTGTTTTCCTTTCCTGGCGTGGTTTGGTGGGAAGGCCCTAAACATTGTCTCACCGTGGCCAATAGTGGCAAGAACATGAGAGATAATGGAGCATTTTCTCACAGTCTAGTGTTCTGTGCCACACGTGTCCAGGATTCTGACGTCCATAACTCTGCAGGGAACGTCCACGGGGCAATATTAAGAGTCTCACTCCAAAAGGAGGTAGCTTCGGGTGTGGAAATTTTAACTCCTCAACTCTTGAGGAGCGTTTTTATTTTCTTAGCCTGTGGCTCTTTTTGGCGTGTCTGTTACCCATGATAAAAAGAGATAGAAAACGAGAGTGGTTAGGGAAATGGACAGTTCAAAAGACTAACTTCATGGGAAGAGAGAATTCCACAGAGATGTGCCCAGCTGGCCATATAGAGGATAGAGACTTATAAAGAGAGATAAGAAATACTAGTGGTTAGGGAAAGAGACAGTTCAAAAGACTAACTTCACAGGAAGAAAGAATTCTATGGAGATGTGCTGAGCTGGCTGTATAGAGGACAGACTTAAAGCAGAATCAAAGATTAATCTCCTGTGGGAAAAGAGTTAAATTCCACAGAGATATACCACAGCTGGTCTTGACTATCCTGGTTGTGTGGGTGTCTCCTTGTCTCTACAGTAAAACCCTCTGAGATTTCCCTCGTGTGGGGAACTTAAGGGCTAAGAGAGAGCCTGAGGAATACCTTGTTTCCTTCTTCCTTTGGTGGAAAGTTGAGCCCCATGTTGTTGGCACCAGTTGTCATTGTTCAATGTCTTTGAGTCACACGTGATCACCTTCCACATGCTGTTCTTCCCTTCTTGGCTCAGCTCCAGGACTTGTCTCCTGCCTTCAGGCCTCTAGGCTTCATTCTCGCAAGAAGCAGGGAGGGAAAACCACAGGAGATCACCCACGGAAAATGAGCAGACTCACACGCAGAGAGCCAGTAGAATAGTAACTGTTTATTTTCTGTCAGCGAGGCTACTGTACTCTGGGCAAGGAAGTGGGGGGCAGGCAGAAAAGAGAGGTGAGTCTCCTTGGCTCTAATCAGGGGGCTTCAGAGCTCCAGTTTGTGCAACAGGTAACTAGAGGTGTGACATTTTCTCAATGCCTCAAGGGAAGGGGCCATCTGGTCCTGGAACTTTCCGGAGATAGGACGAAGCAAGAATCATTGTAATATCCCAAATCTTCCTGCTACAGATAACGCACAGAGGCAACTGAATGCCCACAGAGATATCAGATAAACAGAGTTCCAGGGGAATCCGAGACCCTCTTCTGACCTCCAGGGCATTGCACGACATGGGTGCACAGACTTGCATGCAGACAGTACATACATACACATACAGAAATAAATAAAAATTAATAAAAAAATTAAAAAAAACAGAGATCTTCCAGGACATCTCTTACAAGTTCTTGCTTCAAGCCACATGCAAAGTTTTATTCCCACACACCATGATGCAAAAAAAAATGAGCATTATAAGCAGATTGTAGACTACTGTGTTGCAGCATTCAAGCATTGTGAAGAAAAAATAGACCACTGTGGTGCAAAAACAAGCTATGTGAAAGGATAGTAGACCACCATGATGCAACAATGGAACATTATGAGAAGACAATGGACAACAGTGTTTCAATAATGGAGCATTGTGACTAGATAGTGACCACTGTGAGGCAAGAAAGGAGCATTGTGAGGAGAGAGTAGACAGTAAAGGAACATTATGAGGAAATTGAAGAACACTGTGATGCACTGAGTATTGTGTACTACATATGACCACCATGATGCAACAATGGACAATTTGGAAGAAATAGTGGATCTCGGTTGTGCAACAATGGAGCATTGTGAGGAGATATTAAAACCATAGTGGGGCTAGAGAGATAGCCTAGTGGTTAAGAGCACCAACTGCTCTTGCAGAGTACCCGGGTTCGATCCCCAGCACCCACATGGCGGCTGAGAACCGTCTGTAACTCCAATTCCAGGAGAACTCCAGTTACAGGGGAATCCGACACCCATTTCTGACCTCCATGGCATTGCACGACATGGGTGCACAAACCTACATGCAGACAGTACATTCATACACATAAAAAATAAATAAAATTTACACACACCTTTAATCCTAGCACTCGGGAGGCAGAGGCAGGCAGATCTTTGTGAGTTTAAGTCCAGACTAGTCTACAGAATGAGTTCCAAGACTGCTGGGGCTACAGGGAGACCCTGTCTCGAAAAGACCAAAAATAAATAAATAAATAAATAATAAATAAATAAATAAATAAAATTTAAAAAAACATAGTGATGCAACAATGGTCCATTGTGAGGACATAGTAGAGAAGAAAGGACCATTAGGAGGAAGTAGAAGACCACCGTGATGCAGTAAAGGAGCACTATGAAATGACAGACGACCCCTGTCATGCAACAATGGAGCATTATGAGCAGATAATGGAGCACTGTGGGGCAGCAATGGAGCACTGTGAGGAGATAATAGACCACTGTGATGCAACAATGGAGCATATGAAGAGATAGTAGACCACAGTGATGCAACAATGGACCATTGTGAGGAGATAATAGACAACAGTGGTTCAACAAAGTAGAATTGTGGGGACATAGTAGACAACAAAGGAGCGCTATGAGGAAATAGTAAACCACTGTGATGCAATAATGGAGTTTTGTGAGGAGAGAGTAGACCACCATGATGCAGCAGTGGAGCATTGTACACACACAGTGGAGCATTTTGAGGAGATACTAAACAACAACAATGAAAAAAGAGCAATATTAAGGATATAGGACACTGTAATAGAACAGTGGAGTATTGCAAGGAAACAGTGGACCACTTTGCTCCACCAATAGAGCATTGTGAAAAGATAGTAAACCTCTCTGATGCAAAAAACAGCATTAGGTGGAGATAGTAGACCACTGTGATGCAACAAAGAAACAATGTGAGAATATAGTAGACCACAGTGATGTAACAATGGAGCATGATAAGTAGATAGTAGACCACTGTGATGTAGTAATGGAGCATTGTGAGGGGATAGTAGACCAATGACATGCAACAAAAGAGCATTATGAGGAGAAAGTAGACTACTGTGATGCAAGAAGGGAGAATTGTGAGAATATATTACAAAACAAATGAGCATTATGAGGAAACAGTAGACTGCTGTGATTGCAAAAACGGAGCAATGTGAGGGGATAGTAGACCACCATGATGTAATAGTAGAGCATTGTAAGGAATTAGTAGACCTCTCTGATGCAAGAAAGGAGCATTGTGAGGAGAAAGTAGTTAACCACGATGCAACAATGAAGCATTGTGAAAGTATATTAGACCACTGTGAAGCAACAATGGAGAATTATGAGAAGATAGTGTTGCAATAACAGAGCTATATGATGAGATGTGATGCAAGAAATGAGCATTGTGAGGAGATAATAGACCACTGTGTTGCAATAATGGAGTATTGTGGAAGGCTTATAGACCACTTTGATGCAAAAATGGAGCATTATGAGTAGATTGTGGACCACTCTGTTGCAGCAATGGAGCATTGTGAGGAGATAGTTGCCAAGCTTAATGCAAAAAATAGAGTTTCATGATGAGATAATAGACCACCATGATGCAATAAAGTAGCATGTGAAGATATAGTAGACAGCAAAGATTTATTATGAGGAAATAGACCACTGTGACGCAATAATGGAGAAATTTATTGAGACAGTAGACCACACAGATGCAACAATGGAGAATTGAGAGGAGACAGTTGACGACTGTGATGCAAAAATGCAGTACTATGAGGACATAGTATATTATTGTGATGCAACAATGGAGCATTTCATGGTGATAGTAGACCACTGTGATGCAATATTTGAGTATTGTATGTGGGGAGCTGGAATGAGTGACGTCATGGTGAATTCAGATTGACCTCTATATTTCATCAAGTTCTTGGCAAGTGTGGGTTAATACTGTACAAGCAGATGTGATACAGTAGGAGGGAATGTCCTTGAAGTCTAGGCAATAGTCCTTGAGGCTGTCTTTGGCATGTAAAACAAATTTTATCTATAACTTTGGAACTGTCCTTGAAATGTAAGCAAAGTTTTATGGTACCTTTACCACATGTGAAATTTGCAGAAAAGTCCTTTTTATCTTGCTTGTATAAAAGGCCTTGGAAAATAAACTTCTGGGCTCCGGTATTAACTGGTCGCCTCTCCCAGCTCTATCCCATGTGTGTGTGTGTGTGTGTGTGTGTGTGTGTGTGTGTGTGTGTGTGTACGTGTGTGTGTACGTGTGTGTGTACGTGTGTGTGTATGTGACACGTGTGTATGTGTGTATGTTCATTTTTTTCTCAATTCCCACTCCCCATTCATGTTTCATTCAACTTTGGCGGTTGGCTCCATCAATGTGGCACCCGGACAGGGATCTGAATAGGGGGGGCTCAGAGTGAGGAACCACCAATCAATGACATAAAGGTGCACAAGGTTAAAAGGTAATTGGGAATCGGTGAAGTCTTTTGCTGGGAAATAATTGAGGTGCACAAAGTAAAGAAAAACTTCAAGAGCCCAGTGTAAATTAAGAGTAACTTGGGGTGCACAAAGTAAAGAAAAACTTTGAGAGCACGGTGTATAATAATTTGAAAAATTACTTAGGGTGTACGAAATAAAGAGAAACTTCAAGAGCATGGAGTGAAATAATAAGAGTAACTTAGGGTGCATAAAGTAAAAAGAAACTTCAGGTGCACAGAGTAAAACAATTAAAGAGAAACTTGGTAATTAGTGAATCCTTTTGGCTGGTAGATAATTATGAGTCAGGGACATAGTCCCTTGCTTTTTGTGCAAATGCTTAAAAACATGCTGAAAGTGCAAGGAGCAAGAGTAGGAAAGAAGCAGCTTTGCAATTTTTTAGCTTTTATTGAAAAAATGTGTCCGTGGTACTCCAGGGAGGGAACCGTAGATTTAGAAACATGGAAAAGGGTAAGGCAAAAGTTACAAGAATATCATGATACTCATGGCCCCACGATAGTCCACACAGATACATTTAGCCTATGGAACTTAATAAAAGATAGTTTAGATCTGCGTCATGAGAGAGAAAAAGTACAGGAGCTGCAGCGTTTTACTGAAGTTGTACAGACTAAAAATGAAAGATAGCTGAGAATATGCAGAATTTAAAGGTACAGTTGCAAGGAATAGAAAGAGTGTGTCAGGAATCAAACAGTCTTATGAGGAATGGATACTTCAGTTAACATGAAGGGGGAAGCATGATTCCATCCAGGTAAAGCAAGAAACTATGGTAGCTATGGTCTGGAAATAACCAAAAAAAGTAAAAAAAAGGTGCTCTTTCCCCTTTACAAACAGGCCTGTGTATTGCCATGGAACTGGATGAGAATGTGGGAGACTTTCATACACTATGTCCAATTTTTGAGGACCAGGTCACTCTGGGAGGCCCTGTGCATGCCCATAATCATGTATCTTTTAAACAATTTAAAGAATCAAATGTGGCTTCTCCCAGTGCAATCCTATTTCATTGTTTGCGCAGCCATTTACTGGAGAATCTGAATCCTGATGCCCTTCCCCCCTGGGATTGGAAAAGGTTGGCTGGAGCAAATTTGTCAGGATGAGATCATTTGTTGTGGAAGTTGGAGTATGCTGAGCAGTGTCAGGTTATAGCCGAAGTTAACAGGGCTCAAGGAGTTCAAATAACTTATGAGATGTTGGTAGGAGAAGGAGCCTATGCAGATGTTGCCCAGCAAATAACATGGCTAGCCAGAGCGTAAGCTCAGGTGGCTGCCACAGCAAAATAAATAAATAAATAAATAAATAAATAAATAAATAAATAAATAAAAAGGCGTGGAGAAAGTTGCCAGATACAAGTAGAAAGACAGAAGACTTATCAAAGATCAGACAGGGACCTGACGAACTTTTCCAAGATTTTCGCCTGCTACAGGCTGCGGGGAGATTGATAGGGGATGGAGAGGCCTGCACAAAGCTGGTAGGCAGCTGGGTTATGAGAATGCTGACGGTGCTTGTCAGGCAGCACTGGGGCTGTTCAGGAAGAAAGGGAGTCTTGCCTTGCTCAGACATTGGGCCCTCCTATGCTCAGGGCATAGCCCTTGCTGCTGCTTTGCAGAGAGAATCAATCTAAGAATTTTTGTTTCAGTGACAGTGCCAAGCAGGGAAGAGGCAAGGCTGAGTTTAACATCGAGGCTTGGTGGCCATGTTTGGCCATAAAATTAATTTTCATAATTTTACAGGTCTGAAATAAAACTTTATGGTTCTAATTTCCAAAGAAAAACTTTACTTGCTCGTCTACTGTAAGGAACCAATTTCTCAGTTTCAGTTCCAGCTTAACTCCTGCATAAGTAAATTTTCTCCAGGGAACTCTGGCAAACTCATTGCCACGCCCTGTCCCAGAGACAGTCACAGGTAAACATTTTTTACAGTCCTCAAAAATAATATCATAAATCTACTAAAAAATAGCCAAAATTAAAAGGTCATATTATCTGTATTGTCTAAAAAAATGTAAGGTGTAAAATAATTTTATGTGTTCTTATTAAATATTGACCAATAATGTAACTTCTCCCCTCTCACCAGTCAACAATATTTTCTTTATTACATGTATATATGTATATTTGTGTGTATGTGTGTGCACACGTGTGTGTATGTGTATTTATGTCCTAATGTTAAGTCTTACAAATTGTTGATGTATGGCAATACTATTATACGATGAAACCTGCCTCTGAGAGAAAGATGGGCCCCTTTCTTCTCAAGATGCAGAGTTATAATTAATCAGTCAAATATATTATTCAATTTCAACAAAATCATGGTTTAATTGGGCTTGTAAAAATTAACTGGAGTTATTATTGAATATTCTAATGGAATTGTATTGCCGTCTATGTACTGGTTACGCTCCTTCAGCATTTAAGAAAAAAAATTAAAGTTTCTCAAAGTGTCAAAGGAAACAAAGTATTAAAAAGTAATCCTATTTTATTTCTAAAACGATTTAAAAGTACAGTAATTGAGGACATTTAGGAATCTACTTTTTAATACCTATTGCTAAATTGAACTGAATTTCTACAGGTACTAGTAAGAGTCTGAATATATTCTGCAAGTTGGATACAAAGGTAGATCTTAGAAATTCAAGGACTGATGGCAGCAGGGGACAAACATGTACCTTTTATACTATTTAAAAGGCAGCTGGATGGACTCTTTCTTGGGTAGAAGATTATACAGACGATTGTTTGGCTGTAAATAAATTTGTTCAAACCATAAAAAACTAAATAAAAGTATAGTTTAATATGTATTTTAGAGCATTGCACAACTACGTAAAACATCTGTGCTGGATAGCTTTAGTGTCAACTTGACACACCTGGGTTGAGGGAGCCTCAATTGAGGAATTGACTCCATTGGATTGGCCTGTGACCACATCTGTGGAGTATTGTCTTGATGGTTGGGAAGGGGGGGCGCGGCAGCCCACAATGAGTAGTGCCACCCTGGGCAGGTGGTTGTGTATGGTATAGGGCAGCAGGCTGGGCATGCGCCAGAAAAGCAAGCCAGTGAACAGCATTTCTCCATGGCCTGTGCTTCAGCTCCTGCCTCCAGGTTCCTGCCCTGAGTTCCTGTCTTGGGCTCCCTTGGTGATGAACTGTGACCCAGGAGATGTAAGCTGAATAAACCCTTTCCTCCCCAAGTTGGTGTTGGTCAGAGTGTTTTGTCACAGCAATGGAAGACAAACTAGGACAGAAATTGATACCAGAAGAGTGGGGTATTGCTGTGACAGACCTGACCTTAGTGTTTGGGGGAAGGATTGTGGAGGCGTTTGGAACTTTGGGCTGGGAAGACCATTGAATGCCTAAAGATAATTGCTGTGGAGCTTGGAGCAGTTTTGCTGAAGGAGTTGTAGAAGATGGAGACCTGGCTTGTTAAGTTTTTGGTTTCAAAGGGGAGCAGAGATCATCAGGACTGTGTAATCCGTGGGTTCTGGTCAGCTGGGGCTGAAGAATCAGCTGTAAGTAACAAGAGACCAGAACCTGAAGTGAAATCTTTGTTATACTGGGACAATTGATGCTGGTTAGCTGGGGCTGAAAGATCAGCTGTAAGTAACAAGAGACCAGCATCACTGTGGTGAAATCTTCTGGGAAGAATTTCTTCAGGGTCAGCACACAGAAGCTATGTTCCAGAAGGGCCCGAGCCTCCATGTCAAGCCAGAAGCAGAACTTGGTAATGTGTAAGAGTCTCCTATATTGTTCTGGTGTTGACATTTGAGGGGGTCACAGAGAGCAGCCAAGGCTTGGCACTGTGAGAGGTCAGGAAAGACCACTGGTGGAAGTGCACCTCGGTTGCAGTGGAGACCCCAGGATTGCAGGGGTCATGGAGAGAAGCTGAGGCTTTGTGCCAGGAGAGGTCAGAAGAGACCATTGGTGAAGGTGCTGCCTCAGTTTCACTGGCGACCCCAGCTTTTTGGAGATGCCAGGA